>JAVRXN010000011.1:61343817-61860975 GCA_033556935.1 Timema podura
GGAAACCGTCTAATTAGAGGTAAATATCTTTAAATGGTGGCTCTAAAGCTTCAAAACCCATATCTATATATTTAATGACAGCAATTTAGCATTACATTTTATTCTATGAAATGTTTTAAGTATACTTAATTTTTATTTGTTTTTATAACACACAAATATAACTCAAAATATTATAAAAAGATCCAACATAGACACGTAAAACTCGGATCCAATACCCATCTGGTTAGAAATAATTTTTTAAACATATATTTGAACTCAAAATTAAATTTCACTCAATTGCTGTCACTGAAATAATATTTACACTAGCATTTTCAAGAGAAATGTATTCGGTACGATCAGGTTAACCAGGTTTACAACCTTCCCTTTGCTATTTATAGTAGGAGTTCAGTAGGAACTGCAATCTGAAAGAGGTGGCCTGGCGATCTAGGGGTAAGGTGTCAGACTTCTGTGCTGGGGGTCCGGGGCTCAATCCCCGGTCCCAGCACAGATTTATCTGATTGCCAAACCCTTCATTCACCTCTGAAAAGACGTGTATTAATCACAACTTGTGAATTTGTGGAATGCCAGGCCTCCACCGTGGTTCGGATCGCACGTTAAACTGTAGGCCCTCCATTTCATCTCACAATCACCCTACAATAACACATTAGCGTAAGTGCGTACAACCCGAACGGTTAGTAAAACGCGGTAATAATAATAATAATAATAATAATAATAATAATAATAATAATAATAATAATAATAATAATAATAATAATAATACCATCTGAAAGACTTTTTTCCTAACACAATTCTAAGGTTGTTGTCAAATGACTCAAGACGTATTCTTCAGACTGTCTATTCGTTTTGTTTAGTTGAGGGGTTATTGTGGAATCCGGCAAAACGCACACTTCGACAAAAAAAAAAGCGTTGTTTAGGAGTTAAATACGACATTGGTGAAGTTGTGGTCATGGAGCGAATACTTATGCACACAGTAGATACCACAAAATACCAACCAAAGTATAAAGGTGAAAAGGCCTTTTAGAAGGACCTTCCGACCATAGTAGAGGCCAGTCAACGTCTAGTTCTTTTGTAGTAAACTAGACTGGGAAAGTACTATACGCCTATAAAGAATAAGAGATCAAGAGAAAGACGGAGCAATAGACTGTTGGAGGGGAAAGGAGAAAATAGAGGAGGAGGGGAGGGGCTGGTTCGGAGGGGTGAGAGGTAGGTAGGACACCAAGCAGCTCTAAAGGGGGAAGAGAGCTAGCTGGCGATATCGATTGGACGTCAGGCGTCCAGGCGCTGGCGCTGTGAAAGCAGTTGGTCCGGGGGTTTCGGTAGGCGAGCTACGGTACTCAAATAGGGCCCGATAAGTACCGGAGAGAAAAGGAGGGGGTGACTACCCTAGCAGCGGTGACTAGCTCGTGGGGCATACGGAGGTACTACTTTTACACCGGCGGCAAAGCTAGGTCTCTAGCGTCGGGCCATATCAGCTCTTTTATAGGTTACATATATTCTCGGTCTACTACACGTGGCGGTGTGTGGCGTGACCTCAAATGGGCCTTTAAAATGATAAATGATTGTCTTGATTAATTTTTTGATTTAACTAAATAACCGTTATGTATAATATAGCAACATTGTTATACAACTAGATAAACTAGTATAATTTTGATTAATTATCACTTTTATTTTTAGATGTAATTGAGAGAAAGGTGCTTTATTTTTTAATCTGTTTCTTACGGAAACATTTTCAGCAAAAGTAATTATTTAGATAAAATTTAAAGACTTCTAACAAATCGGCATTTCCTTATAAATTTGATCGATGTTTTCTAACGTTTGAAATGAAAATTTAACAAAGCTGGTAAGGACCGGACGTTTGCCCACGATTGTTGTGTTTTTCATTCAGATCCCCCCTCCCGGTCATGTGACGTCACAACCGCCATGGCTGACGACACCAGCAAAGACACGGCCAGCCTCGAACCCGGTGCCCCTCTGGCTACCATCGATGGGGGGGACCCTACGACTTGCGCGCCACTCCGGTTCCTCCGGAGGTCGTTCCGGGACCCAGCTCTGGAACGTCTTTACCAGTCGTACAGTGTGAAACAGAAACGGGCCGGTCTCCAATGTTTCCTGTACGCCGCGATCCTGTACGACGCGTACATGTTGGTCCTGCCTGGAGGTCAGGATGCCATCATGAGAGGGTTGACGGCGGTCTTCCTGGCGTTAAACCTCGCCGCGCTGGCGTGGTGTTGCCGAGGGGTGCAGAAGAGTCCTTTTTGGTCAGCCATCCCTCATCTGGCGTGGCAGCTGGCCACCGTGCAGCTTCTGGTGCACCTTTTCTTGAAGAAGAACGAGGTCACAGCCAGAGACAGTATCGGTTGGGCTGTGCTGTTGGACTATATCTTGTTCGTGACGCTGCCCCTCAGGTTGAGGTATTGCGTCATGCTGAGTGCAGGTACCTGCGCTTCTTACTTGGTCGCTGTGGCGGGCCTTGGGAAGATGGACTCACATCTCGTACAACAGGTAAGGTGACAAAGCAATATAATTATTTTTACTTTTAAGATCGACAAAAGGGTGATTTGTGTAAACAGAGAAAGATGATACCCGGACTCTTATCAACTAGCTGAGCACTTTACCGACTGATTTATTGGAGATATCCTTCTTTTCAATTATTAACTCTACCATATAAGTCTCCAAACGAACTTATGTAGCTAAAATTGTACCACCATTTTCTACAAGAGCGCACTGCATTACAATAATTACTTTGATATAAGGCGTTTTCTAAACTATCCCACAATAGGAAAATTACATTTAAATGAACACGCATTTTTATATAATATTCCAAAGGAGTGATTGTATGGATGTATAATCATTCACACAATGATAAGGAAGTCCTTGTTGGTTCAATCGGCAGAGCGGTCGGAGCATAAAGTTGAACGATCAGACTTTTGTATTTACATAATCACTCCATCAAAATATAATCTGTAAAGACGTGTTTATTTTATAAGGATTATTACTTACTTAATCCAAGAGTAAGGTTTGGAAAGAGTTGCTTATTAATGAAAGGGGAAATTAATCGATATTTCAATGGAGAAATGATGGAGATTTTAGTTTGAAAATTACAATCTGTATAACCATAGCCGGGATCCCAACTTAATCTCAAACTTTCAATTAAGAAGCGAACGTGCTACTGAATCTCTACTATTTCTCACCAGATCTAGTGGTCACGTGGCCTAAGTTGTCAGGCTCACGATATAATGGACCACTGGTGACGGAGAAACAGAGTTTATAGAATCAGCTAGGTGTATTGAGTGTAGTTTTCCAAAAGGTGTATATTAGTGTGTTTTACTATATCCTCTCTATGTTGACTTGGAATTACCTTACTCACCCTACACTTAGATTGAGACTCAATCACCTTGGTGTCGTACCCCTTTAAATTAGTCAATATTTGACTTGATGTTGTACTCCTTATATTGAATCGTCATTTGCCTTAGGGTTGGACTCCTTAAATTGATACATTAAAGGCCTTGTTGTTAGACCCCTTAAATTTAGCCTAAATATATTTGGTATCGTAACACTTAAATTGGGTCGTCAAACTACTTGATGCTGTACCTCTTAAATTCATACAGCAATAGCCTTGTTGTTTGTACCCCTTAAATAGAGTTGTCAATAAACTTGATGTTGTATCCCTAAAATTGAGTCTGTAATCATCTTGATATTGTACCTCTTAAATTGTGTCATAAATATCTTTGGTTGTACGAGCTAATAAAAAAATTATTGTTTTTGTAACGACATCAAAAAGTGAATGAAAGGTGATGTGATGTGCCAGTTAAATCATGGATTTACACGACTACCAGTTTGACAACACGGGTAGGTGGGTAGTCTACTACACAGGCTGCATGTACACTTCAAACATTTACACAGAGAGGTAGCTGCAGAACGAGCCATCCGACAGGTTCAATGAAATGGAGTCTTAAAAAATTGTCTAAACAATATTAGGTAAATAAATCTAAGTGTGTTAACAGCCTTTATGGTCAAGCACGCTAAAAAGTTAGGCCTGTTTTGCACTTGTTCAGCTTTTAAAAGAGATCAGGGTTTGATTTCTGGCAAACTTCACTGAGGGCGTTTATTCATATTATGTAGTCTTGTACTTACTAGTAATAGCTCCTAAATAATTCGTTAATGAGTCATGTCGTGAACTAAAGAATAATATAGCCATTAGAGAAACTTATTTTCTTGTGCTGTGAGCTTGAATTTAATTAGATATAAAAATAATCAAATATAAAAGATAAATCTGTTTAGATTATATTTTAACAGTTTTACCAAATTCAAACACCAGAATAATTTAAATGCCATTAAAAAATTAAAATGTTTTGCTTTTTGCTTAAAAATAGTGATTATTTTCATACGTATGCTAGATCCGTATGAATATTATATTTAGCTACATTAATTTCAAGCTATTGACTGTCATAAGACAAAAAGTTTTCGCTAAATACGTGGATATTTCATGTTATAAAGATTAAAAATATTATTTTGTTATTTTTGTAGTTTTAGATATCTCTTAAGGATAAAATATATTTGATGCAACACATATACTTGCTCACAAGTTGAACTTTACCGGATTACGGAACATAACATAGCAATTTACTCATTTACAATATTTTTACCACCAATATTTAATCTGAACTTTCTAAGATTACTAGTTACATATTACAAATACTTAATTCTATAAAGTAAATATCTTCCTGTTCTTTAAAAGGTAATTTATCTCTGAAAATAGTAGAAGCTCCAATTTAACCGAGAATACTTTTTTTTACCATATTGAAAATCGATCCTTAACCACAAAATTTAGAGACGGATGCACTACCAGCTTAAATAAATCGTTGTGTGATATTCTAATGGAGTAATTGTGAGTATATTTCCTCTAAAATGGTACCTCCTCATCCTTATCTATTAGATTAATTCATATATTTTTACTAGACTAATTATTTTTAGTAACTATACCCATTTTCTGTGGATACTCATAGCTGTTTATGTATTTATGAATACTCCCGCAAATGTGGGTACATTTCCTTTAGCTACAACCATATTTTTGTTTATTTCCCCACCCCCTCTCACTACCTGTTCAGGCAGTATTCATATATAGATAAATATACACTCGTGTATGTATATATTATATATACACTCGTGTATATAATTTATCCATAATATATAATATACATCGTATGTGCATCTACCCCGATATATTAATATTTATATTTTATAGACGTGTGGTGGGAAAAAACAAGGAAAATTATGAGGTTTGTGGAGTAAGCATGTCCCGATACTGAGTGATCTGAAGATACAAGACTGTAACGTTCACGTTGATTGAAGCATTCATTTCTACGTCTTCATTTAATGACAGAGGAAACGTATTGAGGGCACGGAATACTCGTAAAAGAAAGTTCCCACCCTCGCGTCAAACGAGCCCACTGTTCAATCAGACACAGAAGTAGGTTGTCGCTTTCTAAGAGATGTAAATTAATCTAATCTCTCAAAAAAAAAGGGTTGATGGTTTTACAAACAAGTGTTGATGTCAGTAATAATCTTATAAAATAATATTTATGTAGAAATAGGAAAGTTTTCTAGAAGTATTTACAAATTGAATTACAGATTTTGCAAATGTGTTGATTTGTAATTGTGTCACGTACAGTACAGTGTATGGTATAGAATTGATCAATTCTTCCCAAAAAAATCTAGTAGACACGTACTCGTCAGGAATATAGGCAGACAGAGATGACTAACTAAATAATTTAACTTCGGAGCGCTATATTACAAGAATATTTGATTTATTTTTGCAATCTATCTCTAAAATAGGATAGTTAGCCATGTTATTAAATTATTAGCAACATATCCTGTAAAGAACCATCTTGATTCTTACTTTCGTTGGATTTTTATTAGAAATACAGATTCACAGCTTGGCTATTAGATTAGTTACGAAATGGCCATAAAATTAATATCACATATAGTGTTTTAAAGATCAGCTTCGTTCAAATACTACACTGAAAACGTTTTATAAAATTTGGAATAGACACAAAAATACCTTCTATCACAGACCTCTGCTTGCAGTAGATCTAGCACAATGCCCATGACAAAAACCTCTCTATTTTGATAACACTGCTCTGATTTTGAATCGGTTCCTTATTAATTAAAAAATATCCAGTCAAAGTATTAAAATTCCGACTTCGATATGCACACGTTCGTGTAGCCTACAGGGATTACTATTTTTTTTGTAATTTCATTACTTTGTGTGCGGTAGATAGTGTGCAATGCTCTTAATTTTATAAATATAAATACCAAAATAAAGTTATGTTTTAAGGTTTGATATTTTATATAATTTAGTTAAACTATATAATTTATACTCGTTTAACGAAGTTTTTAAAATGTCTAAGTGTGTTATAACATATAAATAAGAAGATTATTATGTTTAAATGCAATTTAGTTATGACTTTAAACTATTACAAAACCGTGTTCGATCATTTCCATAACAATTCCAGAGGTAACATCCTGTTAATAGCAATTAAAAAATGGTTACAACTCTATTAAACGTAAAGGTTTTGATGAACAGCAACTTGATTGAACGCAGTTTACATTAACTGAATACAATAGAACGTAATGCTAGTCACGTGATCTGCAGCAATTTCTGAAACCCTACCACACATATTTTATATTCAAATGTTAGTACCATTAAGGAACGTGATTTTATTTCAAAAAGAAACCACCACTTATTCCAAGTTTTCATAATTTTAGCTCACTGTGTTCCCAAATTTGTTGCTGAAACCTTACCGATATCATCATGGTCAATATTCCTTCCCAATGAATTATGAATAACAATCTTACTCATTGACGGATGTAATACTATACATACTATTTCTTATACACACGCTATGAAGAATTCCTTATATGAACAGCCTCTTACTACCCGTCTGGATAATTAATTACCATAGTAAGGTAGATACCGCTTTGGTGGTAGAATGGTCTAGGACGTCGATCTCGTAATAGACTGAACTACCGATGACGCTAATGGTTTTCCACTATCACGCCACGAAAGTTCGGGTACATTTGCTATAAAATCCTTTCCTTTCTCATCCATAACACGTTGGCATTAGTACGTATGCGTATAAGCCAAAAGGTATAAGCATTGCGCTATTTTTTTTATAAGGGTTATCATATGTAAAGTTTCAACTTAGATAAAATGTACCCGAATTTTAATGAAGAGAGGTTGGGACACTATTTAGAAAATAAAATCTCACTACAATTGTTCTGTAATAAAACCTTGACCTCCCCCTAGCGGGCAAACCAGTCGCCACATGCTTGTCATTCAGCCCCCCTCCCCCCATCAACTTTTAACAATGAAAAACAACGAAACCCTTATCATTCTACATTTATCAAATTCTTACATGAAATAAACTATCTCTGTCCTCATTTTGATTCCCATTTTCTGACAAGTTCAAGGAGTGGACTTTATGATACGTCTATTATCTCAGACACAACTTCCCACCAGCCTTCCTCCTCCCATGAAATATGTATGAGTGGAGCGGTAGTGCTACCAACTTTACAGCTAAGGGTTGAAAAGGGATGAAGGGTAGAATAGGCTGCATAACATGTTGGGTGAGGGAGAGAGAGGGGCGGGAGGAAACGAGGTTGGATGCTCTTCCAACTTCCTGTGTGAAGTTACTAGACGTCCAGAAGCAACATGGGGTGTCCAAAGGCGTCTAAAGGTGTCCAAAAGGCAACAAGGGGTGTCTAAGGAACATTGATAGTTCGTAGATTAATATTATTTGTTGTTTTAGAGAAAATTAAAATGAATTGATTCATATTGTGGTAAATTAATAAAACACTCTTTTTACTATGATTGGTTATAGGCCAATGTATTATTTATATCAAAAGTAAAATGATACACTCAGAAATTCACATGAAGTATTTCACTTTTACTTAGAAATATAGAACTAATAAATTTGTATAAATATGTTTGTCCCTTAAACAATATTACACTTACAAATTAACTTAATACCGTAGAAAAGACACAGCACTCAGTCACACAATCTTAAATAATTCACCAATAATAAAAGTGATGCTCCAATGAAACCAATCATAAATTGTTGGCTGCATTAAGATACGATCCTGGGACCCTTAGTTACAAGAAAGAAGCACGGCTGATGGATCTAAGTAGTAAAATATCAAATTTAGTTAATTATGCATATACTCTTAGGATTATCACTATCCTAATTTCCTAAAATAATGACTTGTCAAGTTTGTAACTTAAAAACTAGCAGAAAATATTGATACGTTTTGCAATGTTTACATATTATATCTACTAGATACATAACGTCATAAATATAGTAAAACTACAAACAAATTAATGTTCAATATGTTAAAAGGATTAAATATAGATGAAGCAAAACGAAAATCCTATATTTAATATGGATTAATTCAACCCTTTTACCGAAACTTACAGTTTAAATATTTTCTAATGATTACCTATATTATTTAACTAGATTTATTGGACAACTGATCTTATTATATATAGTATCTATGTTTAGAACTATATTTTAATTCCTTTAATCAAAATTTTAGCTTTCACTGTGTAGTAATTAAAATATACATTTATAAATAATTTACTTAGTAAATCGAATTTTGCCCTAATGGCTTGTAAATTTATATAAGATAGTATGAAAAAACTGTAAAGTAAGAGATAGTGAAGGAAACCAACCTGAAAGGATAGTTATAGATAGAAACACACTTCCAACTTCTTCACACTTTCACAATTACACCTGGTTTAACTTTCAGAATTATTGCTTTTTCATATAAAGAGACACATATAAAACACAAAGAAAGATATTCTCCAAGCATGTAGTTCTATATGATGTCTTTTTTTCTGTGTTTTATATAGATCTCTTAGTATGAAAAAGAAAGAAGAGTCCCGAAAATTAAACAATGTGTTACTGTGAAAGTGTGAAGAAGTGGGAATGTTAAAAGTATTAGAAGAAATGAAGATAGAGGTGCGTTTGTTCCTATCGAGGGCTAACTTAACGATCCTTTCAGGTTGGCTTCTTCGCTCATCACTTATTTTACAATTTTAATTTAATTAATGGATATTTTGATAGGTGCAGGGTAAAGAGGGGTGAAGTCAAATTTGAGCTCAAATTGAGTTACTGACCCCATCAAAGTTAATTAATAAAATCAATTATTGCAACCATATTTAGCGAAATATAATAGCTAACAGTAAAGGCAATTAACCTATTTACTTTATACTAACACTTTTAGCCTAAATTATTTAATTTAGTTAAGTCATTCCTTACAAGTATTGAACTAAAGTACATTCACCACTTGAGTTTACTTGGACGACATCTCAAAAAGTTACTAGAATTGTCCCTAAGGTATCCTTACGCCAACAGCTGACTGAAATCTCTCACTTTGGATAACTGTAATGAAAACATATGGTAATGTATGAATGTGATGGTTAACCACAGTAATTTAGGGCCAATATTATCTATATTTATTTGAGGTCAGGCAAAAGATTATTTATCGTTTTATTCCACTTAAAAAAATTATTATTCGCAGCACTTTCACAAAAGGTCTAACAAATATAGTTTCGAAATGGCGACCGACGAGTGATTGATCATCACGCAAACAATTTATTTACAATGGTGCACCCACGCAGTAGATAAAAAATTTTATTCAGTTAAATATTTCGAAATATAATGAAATAATAATAAAAATTATTTACTATATATACAAAAATGATACGTATATTCTTTTTTCCATGTAAATTGATGCATATATTAAAATCACTAATGTAAGCTTATATACACATTATAGATATTATTCCAAAACAAATAATAAGTACTTTTATTTATGTTTAAAATATTGTTTTCGGACTTGATAAAAAGAGATTATTTAAATTAATGAAATAGTGTGAGAAAACTTAAGTTTACGTTATTATAAATGTAAAATATAACAGGTAATTAAAAACCTTCATTTATAACAAAACAGTGATCTTTTACAAGAGTTGGCGACCCAAAACCTAAACATATGATTTCCCAACTGTCATTCAGTAAAAAAGCTATTGTGAATATATTGACGGTGAAGTTTAAAAACATAAAATTTTAGTATGCTTCGCTTGCTGCAGCATGATTTGGGGGAATGACCGACCTTATTGTGAGATTTGGAACCAATAATGATATCGAAAGGAAGCCCTTCGTAAGGCATTCGTAAGAGACATAAAAGTTAAATTATAATTACTAAGAAATAACGCGTTCGTTCTTCAAATAATACGGTAAGTAGTTATAAAAAGGAATCTGTAGCAGTTTTAGAATATCTAAAATTTCGTAAAACCGGATACTATTAAACATTTAATATCGGTTTCACTTCATTGTAGAACTATAAGTAATAAAAATATCCTAATGGTCTAACTTAAATGTAAAATATAAAATTTCAATTTTCATCATTTTATGCTTAAAATTAAATTAAAGTAACGAATTATGTTTATCTACTTACACATTCTACTCCACACTGTAAACCCGTTTTTTGGGCACTAAGCTTTTTACACTAATATATCTATACCTTAAAAAAATATGCCACACTAATTTAGTAGACAATGTGAAATGTTACGAAACATGGCTCTATTGAATGTTATAAATAACGGCTACGTGAACAAATGAAAATGCCCATAAGTCGAAAAATATAACAAAACGAGTTGGGCAGCTATTTGATATGTCTTAAATTTATCTATTATCTCTCCTAACGCCCCGATCTGTGGTTTAAAAATCAGCCTCATCATTCTATTTAAGTTTTCATAATATATTTGGATTTTCCCCGGCTATTCATTTACCAGTTAGTTGGATGATTATATGAGTTTTTAGACATGACAGTTTTTCTTTTGTTATACCTGTAGGAATGTATCATAATTATTATTCTCAAAACACATATTGAACTTTACAGGTAATATTATCCGTCTAAACACTATTCTTGTAAATATTCCCTGTAAATTTTTTTATTTTATTTTATTTATCAGAGAGGTATTTAACATGCACTTTCTGACATGACTGATTATATCAGCAACGTGACTTATAAATTAAATTAAATCTAGAACAAACACAACTTCCAGTTCCCAACCATTAATTCATCACTGTGAAAGGGTATACCCACATTTAATCAATTATACATTTTTCGACCATTCCGGGAATTGAACCCTGGGACCATAGCTCAGTAGATAGACACGCTACTGACTGAGCTAAGGTGTCTGTCTACTTGTAAAGCACAATACATGTTTTGAGAAGAGTAAAGATGAGTCAATTACTGTATTTAGTAAAACGCATCGATATTAAGTATAAGAAAAAAACACTTGTCTACCTAGACATTTACGAACAAAGATTTGAAACACATCTTTCTACTTTTTACATTTTTAAGCAAATGTTTCGCTACGAGTGAATATAAAGTCTGATCTTTAAAGAAGAACAGTAAAATTCACAACATTGTTTGGAAGTTACTAAAATTTAACTTTATAGAAATATGTTTTATTTGGTTGACTTATTATATAGTATACATAATTTATAACTCTTTGCACAATTGTATCTCATGTTGACACAGTGACGTAAATGAAAATATTTCAATTGTTTTACATTATTGGACCATTTAATTAATTAT
This sequence comes from Timema podura, assembly GCA_033556935.1. Lineage (NCBI taxonomy): Eukaryota > Metazoa > Arthropoda > Insecta > Phasmatodea > Timematidae > Timema > Timema podura. The sequence goes on from JAVRXN010000011.1 coordinate 61,355,485, forward strand.
GTAAAGACAAACTATTAGTAATCCATAAAGAACATACTATTATAAGTTTATAGCTTTGTAGATGGAACGTAATAAAACGTTTCTATAATATCAAATTTTAGTTACTTCCAATAAATTTTGCTGATTTTACTCTTCTTCCTATATAAATAGATTTTACTCTTACTTAGTTTAACAATTTCAATCATCTGTCAACATATTTTGTTTTCTTCGAGATTCCGATAAAGAATACACATTCGTCTACTTTTACTTTTCAGTTCAACGGACAAAAGACAGGCGGTTATTCTGAACGCTTCTCTCTCGTAGACCGTGTTTTAATCCATCAATCAGGAACGCACTGGAGGCGCCAAAAACAAAGTTAGGAGTTTTTTTTTTTACGAAGATGCAAATGTTCGAAAAGCGGAAGTGAAAACAAATCTGAATATGAAATAATTACAAATCCCAAATATGACCCTGCTTTATAAGATGAATACAATATTAAAATAATAAATTAGAATATAATTTACGTTAAACGGCTAATTTTATATTTAAAATGGGTGGAACAATTATATTATTTAAAATTGGAGCTTAGAGAAAATTCACCAATATTTGCTTGAAAAGATAAAATAAATCCACTAATGAAGCGGCTCGTAGCACGTACTGTACGTGTGGAATTTGAACACAAACAAAATCTAAAGATTTAACTGACTCTAAAAGTTTGATCAACTAATTGGGTAAACATATTATTGTTCTTTTTGGCATTATCATATATCAATTAGGTTGTTGATAAATATGAATAACTAACAGAAGTAACCGGCTTTTTAAGGGTTAAAAATTTGCTTTACTTCAAACGCACACAAAAAAAATTCTTAATTTTATTGATTCCGACCAGGTTTTTAATTAATAAAAAAATAAACAAAATAGTAAAATTCCTGTTTTGAATGTGCACGCGTTCATGCACATGGGCTACTAATTTTAAAATCTCGGACCTCTGCGTGCGTGAATTGCTCATGACAGACAAACAAACAAATTCCTCATTTTGTTAATTTAGATGGCTTAGAATTCGTGAAAGAGAATCTTTAGTAGAAAGTGAGAGATGGTGGGTAAGGAGGGGGTATATATGCATATATACATAGTTTTACAAAATAAATATAAACCTCTCCACATCTCCTTTCCTCCCACCTCCTCTTTCCCTCCACCTTGGCCCACTTCTCTTCTCGCTCCTCTACACCTCTACTTACTCAATTTATAACGCTACAAGAACATAAAAACAAAATTCACCCAGCACAAGTAATACAATTTACTATAAGGGCTAAAGATAGAGAAAGGGTTGCTTGGTAAAAATTCACACACATTGACGTGGAAGAGAAAGTTAAAACCAAAGTGATATTTCACATTTGAGAAACCACCTCCACCTCAATCAGTTAGATTAGTACCTCTAAATTCTCTCTCGCTAGAAATCCAATTTATCACGAGATCCAAACTTTAGGAACCACATTTAACACTTTTAAAAACTACTTCATTTTTAAATCACAGTGCAAATTTAAAATTTAAATTCGAAATTTTTATCAAAGTTTTAAAGGAAGCCTTTAGTAAAAAAAAAAATCTTGAATTTTCATCGCATCATCATGAAATAGAATTACTTAAGGAAAATAGATTTATAGACACGGAAATGAAATGTAAATTAGATTAGTTCTCTAAAGATAACAAAGAAAACTACTTTGTGTTAAATAATCTGTTGTGACTGATATCCAATAACCCATGAGGTTTAAATATATTAAGTCCTTTGCACAATTAGAATAAGGTTGATATGTATTTTATCCTTTTAGCATAGAGTCTTACTACCCGTTGGGCTACACACTTATGTACCAATTACTCTAATCGTTTTAGGGATTAGGGAGTTAAAGTTTATAAGAGTATACCCGAATTTTCATGGAGGGAAAGTGGAAAACTATTATGAAAAAAACACCCTCAATACACCCAACTGAGATTCCCCGCCATCGGCAGTCTACCATGGTAATATAGAATAATACCAGGGGGAAAAAAGAAGTAATTTAACGTCAGCTATAAGTGAGATTTATTAAATGAAAATAGGAAAAACTCAAAGGTTACGTTTTCCGAAATAGTATGTATAGTGAAACATATTTAATAATTAATATTACAATGCATCAAGAGTTCCGTGTGCTAACATGATTGGTGTTTTAACATCCAATTATATAGATGCTTTACTTGATAGGTTTGTTTATCTGATTTGAATTGAAGCTTAATTTGAATACTCTAGTATTTAATGTCCAGACCAATTAAATGTTGTGTTTGGATTTCGATTGGGAGAGCCAATTATTTAAGTTAAATGAGGTAATATTATTTATAAATAAATTTCTAATTTGTTTTATAATGAACATCTAAACTGAAACACCACTGTAAAGTGAACTGTTAATGGAAACAGACAGCGATTAGAACTGGATGTCAAGATCACGCCTATGCCTCTTCATTTGTTTCAGCTGAGCTTACCATGGTCATATCAGAACCGCCATTTTAACCAGTGTAGAAACCTAATAATGGGAACAAAGCATATAAATTGCTAATTAATTCAGCATTTATTTATCATTGCACGATCAGAAAGTACTGTTTGTTTTTACTTACTCATATCAAGAGAAAGAAAATGTAATCGTAAAAATTTTCAACCTCAAGTTTATGATGAGTCTTTACGTTTTATGTGTGTCCAAATCCAAAATTGCAAGCCTGCAGTCTTTTTGTCGTAAAATGCTTCAATCTTTCAAAAATACATCACATTCCAATGCTCGTATTCAGGCTGAAGGTGGTCATTTTGTGCACTTTCTATATTGTTAAACAGATCCATATTACTGTAGTACAAACATGATTATAACTTTGAAACAAGATCAAATGGAACACGTGTTTATATTATGGAATTTTTTGTCTTCTGACTTCTGTACTCTGCTGAAGTGGGTCTCATATATATATATATATATATATATATATACATACTTGAAACTTTAAATGATGCCTTCCCGCAATTATTATTGAAGCTTTACCAACTAATTTTAGTAGTAAAAATAAAAGTTTATGCACCCAGGATTAACCAAAAATAAATAAATTTCAAAAACACTCCAAGGAGAAGCTTCAATTTCATGAAACGACCATTTCTTTTGACAGATATTTCTGAAGTTTTACCAAATCGATTTTAATTTTTTTAATTACTCTTAACTAGAGTATCATCACAACCAAAGTTAACATTTTTTAATGGCCAAATCACAATTAATGTATAATTAACGTTAGTAGATGAATGCGTGGACACTATTAATACAGGATTCCTGATGTCATAAAGAATGTTTGAGGTTTTTGGAAAGAAAAAAGTTTCCTGTAGTTTTACACATAAAATATCACAAAACATCTAAATTTACACTGAGATTTATTACAAACTATATGACTTATACAAGAAGGAAGGTTGATCTAATTGATTCTTTGCCCGGGTACGAATCGTTTTACATTAATTTTATGATTCATTTATATAATTTAATTTGAATCAAATCGAATGTACAGAAATAATTGGAGTATTATTATATCTCTAATACCAACTAAAGTGGCTAAATATTTTAAGGCAGGGTTTCAATTCATTGTTAGATTTATTAAGGGTGGTTTTTACTAAATAGTTTCCCACTCTCCTGCCATGTAAATGCGTATGTGTATGTTACCTCTAAAATACTTCTTTCCCCATACCTCCCCCATTAAAGTAATTATCATAATATATGAGTATATACTTTGTAGATGGTAAGAAGCGTTCTACTAGACGAGAAGGCCATCCAAACATTTAAGTTAAGGTAGAATTTAGATGAGATGTACCTATAAACTATTGTGCGGAAGGAAAGGGAAAAAACTTTGTAAACCTAGCCAGGATTCCAACCTCAACCCCCTTTCTCACCAGAAATATATATCATATGGACTTGACGTTAAGTCCGCGTGCCCACCAACGCGTGTGATGACACATTTGACCCATTTACCTCACTAAAGTTTTAAAAGTATGAAACATGTTCATAAAAAAAACTGTCGTCGAGCGCTCAACGGAGTGATTGGCCGACGACCGACAGTATAATCGATTGTCTGTCCCACGCCTGATGGCCCTCTTTCGATCATTACGCGCGCTATTGACATACCTAGAAATCAATTTGTTCAAATGTCACCTTTATTTGCTGTTCCACTTTAAGGTTTGTTTGGCCATCGTTTCGTTGAAACTCGCAACAGAAGAGGGAGCGGGTCTCGCGATGTGGGCACGATCGTTAAAGGCATTAGCAGGCATATCAACCTTGCGACCAACGCGTCGGATGCGACCCAACCCATGGTTTTGGGTGACCCTCGGACTTTATGATGAATCAAAGTACTCTGTGACCCAATTACCTCTTTCTATAATACTTGTAGAAATAGACTGGTTTGGAATGTAATAAAATAGCATTAAATTCAATAACCTTTCATAGATGGCCAATTTTCTGAAGAATGCTTTGCGTGGAAGGAAAGTGAAAAAAATATTTAGGAAAAACTATCCTTAGTTGATTTAATCTGGATTTAAACCCAGATCTCTGCTTCATCAGCAGGTAATTCTAACACAAGAGTGAAACCTTCTAAGACCATTCGTCCACTGTAGTGGGTAGGGTTTGTTCAATTATTTTAAATATATAGTTTTTTATTTGTAATAAAAATATATATTTGAAGTTTTTTCCTTTTTAATATAGTGAAAAATGATCTTTTTTGAATTGCGGACCCCTGAGTATTTTCAATTTTCAATGTGGCCCTTATAATTAAATGAGTTTGGCCCAGTGTAGTACTTTGAAGCATCCTTACGAACCCCTCCATCCCCCCACTCTTCCACGCCATTCGCTCTGACAAAAATCCCAATAGAATCAGAGTTTGTATTTAATTTTCCACTTTGTGTGAGAGTAGTCGAGTTACCACGAAAAAATAAAAATAGGGTGTTTGAAAACAAGGTGCTAGAAGAAGAAGATATTTGCTTCAAAAATGGATGAGGCGATTGGGGAATGAAGATGGTTACATAATGATGAGTTTCATACTTTACCGCACTTCACGTTTACTAACCTTCCCAGATATCCTCATATTCACACTAATAGAGTGGAGATGAGGATTATAGGATTAAAAGGAAATATAAACTCATTAACATGGAAGGTGAGGAGGAAACCATTTATGAAAAATGTCATTTATTACACCCATATGGGATTCGAATCCTGATATTCCTCTCATCGGTGAACCAAGCCAGGCGGGACTAACTGACGTATTTTTCGTATGTCTTGTGTTGAATGCAGTTTGGAGCTCTCAATAATAATTATAATAATAACTACATTCACACTAATTTCTTAGATTGTTTGCAAAAACATAAACAATTAATAGTTGTATTGTAATGCAACACCCACATCGTTGGGTACGTGAACAATAAGATTAGTCTCGTATTGTTAGATTCCTAACAGTATTAATGGTGAATTTCCTCATGCATTATTTAATACACTCCCACGTCCGACCCCACTTTAACAAATTAATAGTGCAGACAGAGGGATTGAACCACTAACTCATTACTTAGCTATAGATTTTCCGAGTAAACATAGATAAATTATAAAATAAATCCATTGTCTCAAGAGAGAGTGTAAACCTTTTAAAAGATTGTGTTTTATTAAATTGAGAGCTTTAAAATAAGGTCAATGGAACTAGATTGCCATTGATTTAATTTTCTAATAAAAGGAATATAAAGCTACGATAAGGAAAAGGAATCTACTTTTTAAATTTTTATGTTAAAATAGGTCGAATCTACGAGATTATTTATATAAAATTTGTTAAATATATTAGTACATTTCTAACTAATTCCATGCCAAATTTAATGAAAATGTTTAAATTATTTGTGTGTACATGCTAATAAGAGAACGAGTGGGTTTTAGAACGTATACCTAAATCATCTATTCCACAAAATTTATCACTTTAGAAAAATTCAGTTTGACATAAAAAAAAAAGCAATTTTTTAAAATTCTTTCAAAATTTTGGTTGCCCAAAATAGAATAGTAAAATTGAACTAACATAAAACTTAATTTAATAGAAAACACAAACAAAAATGTATCAGTAATAATGAAAATTATTTATTATAAAATAAAAGGTAGCTATTATAGTTAAAACTATCTTTCGAAAAGTTTAAAACCACTCATTCCTTTCAAAATATGCAATTCGACCACGATGTTTACTAAAGTTTTAAAAATAATGTTAAGATAATATTTTTTTAAATATTTAAAAATTATTCACAATAAAATGTAGATATTTAATATAAATATTCTATAATGATAAAAGAGCATTTTCAATTATATAAAGTAAAAATATATTAGCATACCTACGTGTAGGGCCTATACCTTGATTTTCTTACAAATATACATTTATAGCACCTTTTATAAAAAAAATTGTGGACCATATTGATAATGTTTTACTATTATCTTTATTTTATTGGTTTTGATAATATCTACCAAAAGTGACAGCTGTATATAACACGACTTAATGTATGAATACATGAAAGTAGATCTAGTAATTTTTTTATAGTTGTCATATATGTCCATTTGTAAGAAAATTGGGGTATACATAAGGTATGAACGTTATAAGAGTACACGCACAGATGGCCATGTGGACAATATCATATATGTCAAGTTTCTCTAGTCTGTTTTGCCGTTGATAGAAGTGTCTACTTTCTAATCTCGTCCTCTTGAACTCAGTGCTAAAGATTTTTTGTCACATATATTCATTCTTGTGCATTTCCTCTCAATTCTACTCACCTTATCTTTGTGAATAGACCAGATGAGTAGAAAACAAGGTACAAAGATCAACAAACAAAACATTTGAAACATGATTTATTAATCTCTACTTTCCCTCGACCCCTCGGAGAGAAATTATAGTCATAATAAAAAAAATTTAACTCGAAATTTTGATAAATGTTGACGTTTTATGACCCCCTAAACCGAAATAATGGTTTTAGCGATGCCATCTGTCTGAACCTCGGGATAAAGCCGAAATTATTCTACCGATTGGGCTAAAACTCGATATTTATAGTTTTAATAAGATTCTTCCCAAGGGTTTTTTGGAATTAAATATCTAATTCTAAAATTAATGGTTCAAACAAGATGGCAATTCTAACTTTCCCCTGAAAAATGACTTTGGGGGATATTTACATGGGGGAAATTTTCCAATTTTCATTCATCCACAACTATTTTAGTATACGAAATAACTTATCGTTTTAAAGTTGTAGTACTATTAAATATAACAATATTTTATTTGTAATATATTTTCATAAAAACCAATAATTTCTTAGCTATAAGTATATATATACTTTTTCTTAGCTATAAGTATATATATATACTTTTTAATTCAAGTCTTTGAAAATGAATTTGATTATTACACTCTTTGTTGGATGAAGATGTTTCTATTTTCTCAATTTTTCTGTAACATTGTTCCTAGTTGCTAATGCCAAGGATTAAGTAACAGTGTTATTATTTCATTTATTATCTTTGATGGAGTGTTTTTTCAACAATGTATAAAACTCTTTATTTTATTCCACAAATCTTAGTAGTTTTTAGTGAATGTCCATATTAAGATAAAAGCGTAGGAGAGTCTGTGTGGTACACCTTACCATTTATTTGTTCTAACAATACTTGAGATGAACAATTATATTTTTTATCCCATTTTAAAGTGTAGAGGCCAAATTAATTAACACATTTAATTTTTATAAACACGTTCAACTCATTTCTATATAAAGTATTCCCCTCACACCCTTTAATTTAAGTAGATCCTACATAAAGTTGAAGAGTATTGACATACATAATTAAACGTTGTCACGGGCAACCGCTCTAAAATACCTCCATGCACTCGAGCCATACCCTCTCTCGCACCCCTTTACCCTCACCCTATAATGTACGAGGTGAGGGGGTGATGACTGTGAAGGGGGGAGAGATCGAGGTTTTCGCTGTGCCAACATTGGTTCAGTGGACGCTAGTACTTGATGTCAGAATTAATGGTGACCATGTAACCACCACCCATACACTACATTGTTTGTTTTTATCTCCTTCACTTTTTCTCTTTGCCACTATTTGGACCTCTTTTTTTTTATCTTACAAAGAAATACCACGAAATCCCTTTCATTGGCGTTTCCAATCAGGAAACAAAGCTGATCAGGTTAGAAATTACTCTAGTAGACTGCGTAATCCGATGTAAACCCACATAACAAAAGAAGGGTGAAAGAGAACAAACAATTTTTTTTTTTCCACTTTATCTAATTTTGTTTTGTGTTCTTTACTGTAATTAAGGTGGGATGACCCGCTTTGGTTACCGCATGGTATAAGGCGCTACCCACGCAATATACTGAACCATTGAAGACGGGGATCTTGGGGTACGGGGATCGGGGCACCAGTCGGGTGCAATTACTGATTTTCCACTCTTCTTACACGCAAATTTGGATGCATTTCATCTAAATTAAAACTTTATAATTCTTAACACATTATTGCATTTAGTACATAGGCGTATAGCCCGAACGGGTGGTATGAAGCGGTGCTCAAAAAAATAATGTGTGATGGAAGTGAGCTCGATATAAGCTCAGTATTTTGGTATTTTTATGACAAAAACCTTTTGGTCCAATTAAATAAAATGTTTGCTTTAATATATATATATATTTAGTATAATTTTCTACACATTTTCTTCTCAAGAGTTCTTAATTATCTACTACGGGCATCACGGACTTTTATTAGGACCTTTTATTTAAAATGTTTCTGTTCAAATGCTATTATGCTCATAATAATTATTCAAAAATTGTTGATATTAGTCGTACTATGTGTAGGAAATTGAACTAAAAATATCTACTGAAGAAATATTTTATTTATTTAGTTTAAAAAAGTTATTTTGTTATAAAATTGTCAAAAATAACCGATGGACGAAAGCAATGCTATCCATTTAAATATAATATATGAAAGGCATGGATGAACTCTTCCACTCATTCTTCACTTGACAAAACACACGCTAGTTGTTATATTGATAGGATGATTATTGGTCTATGGTGCTCACTTCAGGATCCGATGTTCGTGAGTTTAAACACAGCTGAGGTTAACAGATTTTTTTTTGAGAGATAAAAATCCGTAGCACAACTTCCTTCGAGGATAAGTAAAGCCGTCCGCCCCATGTCGATTGTGGCATGTAAAGGAACTCAAGAAGGTATGTGAAAATATCTTTACCGGAAAAATTGGTTGGCCCTATCTTTATCGTTCATAAAAATTCTGGTAAACTAATACTATCAGTAGGTTCAGAAGGTTCACGTTAAATATTTCTAAGGTCAAAGTTTAGTACCGATTTGGAGGACACAATTTACTATACTACAGTCCTCTACAGTCCTGTCCAGTCCTGCTTGCCTTGGTAACGGCTCACAAGCTGTACTTGCTTTGGTTAGTTTTAACACGAGGTAGTCAATTTGTGCTACATCGAGAGACCATTCATATTTTATTTACAAAACTATATTTTGTCTAAGCTAAAAATTAGGAGAAAAATGATGAAAGATATTTTTAAGAAGAGCATACATCCATTGGCGTGGCGTGAGTGTTTTTTTAGGGAAAACATAGTTTAAACTGTAACTGTAAATGATATTATAATTTAGTAGAACATTAATTTACCATGTGCAGTTCAATTTTTATAGAAAGGGCCTTTTATAAAACACACATATTTTTATGGACAGAATTGGTATAATTTTACAATTTTATTAGTGTTGTACTATAGTATGTTACGATATAAAATGAATCAACGTTGAAAGCTGAATATTATATGATTTGACGTATGAATAATACGTGAATGTATTTCTAATAAGGCTCTTACTATAAAATTGTACTGTATTAATGAAAACACATTTTCATGGTAAATAAAAAAGTTATATTTTCTTACTAATAACCCATCTGGAAGGCCTTTTTTCCTATCAGGAACTGGCTGTATGTAGAGTAGAAAATTTTAGGAAAACATTCTAAAAATATATATTAAGGAGCTTGTAAATATTACTTATGAAGGAACTGTAAAATAATAGTTAAAATAATTTAATTGATTAATAATAATAATAATATTTAGCACCGCGTCTTACTACCCGTTCGGGTTATACGCTTAAGTACTAATTACGCTAATGGATTAGGAATTGAGAGGGTTGAATTTAGAGGAAGTGAACCCGCATTTGCGTGGAGGAAAAGTGGAAAACCATTCAAGAAAAACCACCCCCAGTTCACCCGACCGAGATTCAAACTTCGATCTCCCCATCCTCGGCGGTCGAGCTCAACACGACTAGCGCGTTATCCAAATACGCCATCGAGGCGGGTAATTCATTAATAGTATGTAGATAAGAGCCTATGTATGATTGGTCAAATAGAGGACCAAGACTGGGTGAAAATATCACAGTTACAGACTAAGCTAGTATTGCTAGCCCTGGCATTACTCCACTTTACTCCACTGTACACATCTTCTGTTTATATATCTGGCTAGTATTAGTCATGTCATTCACTGAATTTGGTTCACCAGGTCCGAGTACGTGTCCAATATATCAACATTTAATGACACTAAGGCCCGCCTCCACCCTCCTATTAGTAGACGGTAGAGTTAAGAGGAAATATACTCCTTTTTTGTGGAGGAAGAGCATTAAATAGCTTAGGTAATACAACTTCAATTATACCTGGACAATATTTGAACCCTGGCCTCCCCGTTGGACACAAACCAGAATAAACGAGACTTACACCCAGTCAGGGTATCGAACCCACACATCACCGTCACTGACAATTTAGACCAGACGAGAATGACACCATTTGTCCCATATGTCCATTAGGTTGGGCTGAAAAAAAAGTTACTACTTTCAAATTCTAATAGCACGGAAAAGCTACACTTTTGTATCCTAAATTTGTAGAATTTATATATAGGTGGGTTTTTACAGATCACGCATAGAGCCTAAAGTTTAAAAAACTACTAAAAAACAAACAATATTTCATTATTTTTAATTTTCTTAATATTAATTTTATAAACATCTAATAGCGTGGAATCGTTTATTTTTAGCTACAAAATAATCGGACAAATTAGTAAAAAAAAGATCAGTGTTGTTTTCAGATCGCGCATAAGGCCTAAAATTTGTGAAAATTCCTGAAAAATTGCTGTTTTATCATTTTTACCGACTTTTTACCACTGTGATAAAAATAAACGATTCCACGCTATTAGATATTTATAAAATTAATATTAAGCAATTTATAAATAAGGGAAAACTTGTTGTTTTTCAATAGTTGTTTAAACTTTAGGCCCTATGCGTGATTTGAAAACAGCACCAAATTTTTTTAATCATCAATCCCAGATTTAGGATAAAAAGTACAACTTTTCCGTGCCACTAGAATTTGAAAGTCGTAACTTGATATTTCTCAGCCCACCCTAAAGTCCATCCATCGATGTGGGTCAAGATTTATAAATATTATATTTTTGAATTTAGGTGTGCAAAAATCCTCTCATATTTTTTTATCTTAATTTGAAAATTGTACTTTAAAAATGTACGAAATTTTTTGATATTATGTATATTTGTATTTATCTTATTTTTTTTTCAGATTGCTGCCAATTGTTTACTGCTGTTGACAGCAAACTTGCTCGGACTCACGTCTTACTATCTGGCTGATAAACAACAGAGGAGGGCCTTTTTGGAAACAAGGCAGTCTCTAGAGATGAAACTCGTCATAGAAGAGCAATCAGCTGAGCAGGTAATTAAGCTGATAGAGAAAAAAACCTCAAATCAAAAAACCTAGACGTAAAATTTATATATAGAAAAAATAATGACACATTATTGACACCAGTTTTAGAATTACAAACTTTCGTGAACATGCGATGGGGTGAATATTTGCATTAAATAGTTTTTTACTACTATATATTTAATATTATCTATATTATTATAATGACGGCTGTACGTCTGTCATGAGCTTTGCGCAATATCTATCGCACGCAGAGGCCTATGATTTTAAAATTAGTAGCCCCTGTGCCCGTACATGTGCACCTCTTAACAGGAATTTTAAAATTATAATTAGATTTTTAAAAGTAATTAAAAACCTAAAAAAAGAAGCAATCAAAGGCGCGAGATAGATTTAGTACTAAATTTCATACAGTTGTACAATGCTAATTATAGTAGCCCCTGTGCATGATTATGTGTCCCTTGAAACTAGAATTTTAAAATTTTGATTGGATTTACTTATTATCCTTTCCAGCCCCCTTTTTAGATTTGTTTACCTTTTTTATAATTTTCGCACTATTTAACCGTTTTGACCTTTCTAGCCTTTTTGCTCTTTTGTCACTTTTTTCACCTACTTACCCTCTTTGACCTTTATATCCTTTTTGCCCTTTGACCAATTATAACATTTTTACCCTTTTCAGCCCTTCTACACCTTTTACCCTTTCTCTTCATGCAATTTTTATTTTTAAAAGATTTACTTTTGGCCCTTTTTACTCTTTATGCATTTTTACCATTTTATCCCCTTTTCCCCTCTTGTTTGTCCTCTTTGAAATATTTGCCCTTTTTCTCATCTTACCCTTACTGCCCTTTAGCCCTTTCTTAGCTTTTCAGTAATTTTAGTTCTGTTTAGCCTATTATCCTTTTAGCTTATCTCTTTTTAAAAAAATTGATTAGATCTACTTTTTACTATTTTTGCACTTTTTTACACTTTTTTATCTTTTTTAATCTAAAATATTTCTCCAGGACAAAACCAGGTACTTCGTGCTAGTCAAATATAAATGTAAAAAACTGATATATTTCTCCTAACGAGGCGTGTGCGAGAAGTGTACTTGTTTCCGGTTTCTGTCGATGGCGGCATTGAGGTCCAAATCGATGCGAGTCATTTCCAGGCGCAAGGAGATTGACAGTTACAGTTCATTTCGAAATTATGTTTCTATTTCTACCGTATATAAAGCGCCTTTTCTTTTCCCTCCTTTATTAAAATTATATAAATATATATTTTTTACACTTCCTCATATTTTCATGATTTTCTATCTTCAAATAATTAAGTAAATTTTCACTCTTCAAAAAGAATCACGATATACAATTTTGGAACCACTTCCCTAATTCATCATGTACAACACACTCCTTTCAACCCAACTTGGCCACCTTTGGATCCTCTGGGTGGACGGGTCAATACTTCACGGTCAGATTGAATTCTGGCTTCTACCATCATCTCGTCAGCCCCAGGGAGAAGGAACGGTAGGTATCCTCTGTGACACCCAATCCTAAGAAAAGAAAATCTTATCACACAATAATCCCACCCCAATCCAACCTTAACCCACGCCATTACCCGGCCTTTGAAACCACATCCAAAAATAACCCCTTTGCCCCTCAAACCAGAAAATAATATCCTACCTACCCTTAAGCTATATACGCTCTCATTTTATAATCATCAAAGTAACCTACTATAAAGTATAAATTATATTTTTAGCCATGTAAAAAAATCATGAAACCTCCAAATTATGTTCATGTTTAGTTTCATACTTAAATCTGTTATATTATGTTGACTTATTAAATATATTATATTTAATTCAGAAAATTCGTTTGGATTGTAAGTAAACATGTTTTAACTACCACTACTTTCTTTATTCACAATTAATTACCCGTTCTCGTTTTTTCAAAACTTAAAAAAAAATACTGGCCATCGTGGGTTGAGGATTCAATTGTGGCCCTTGGGAACTTAACACGTCACTGTCTTTTATTTTCATGTCTACTGTTTCATTTTATTGTAATTACCTTCATATCGCGAGGATAGGAGCTTGTGATTACAACCTGTAAATCAAAAAGTGAAATCAGCTTAAACACTCCCATCTGGCAAGACACTTCTGTCGAGCAGATTAAAAATAAGGTAAGAGCCAAAATAAAATAGTAATTCATTGACAGCAGTAACGAACAAGGACTTATTTGATTTTAATTTAGAACTAACTAAACATACAGTGTTAATGAACAGTTATCGAAGAGGCCACAAATGGTTGCCAAAACATATAATAGAATAAAATGATTTGATCAGCAATGAACAAAAATATGAAAAAAAAAATGTCTTAAACTCTAAAGCGTGTCTTCACTAACATTTATTTTTATTTATTGAATGCCTTATCCTCATCACGAGAAGAAAAAAAAGTTAATTTCCTAAAAAATGCATTACATTTCTCTAGTTTCTATACAAGCAAAGTGTTAATATTTTATTATCATAAAGCAATATATTGAGATAAATTTACTAATAAAAACAGGGATTTCATTGAATTTTGTGACCAGAAAGTTGTCGCCTTACCTCACTCGCTTTGCCTAAGAATACGGCTACAGAGCGTTGCTATAATAAGAATTCACCCGATCATTGAGCTTCGGGTGCTAGCTATAAGTCTCCTTTACTCCCTTTATTTTGATAAGATAAGAAAAAAAACTACCTTGAGTTAACTTCCTAAATTTGGGTGGCTAGAAAGATGAGTCAATGTTCGTGTTTTTATAGTCAGTCTTGATAGCAAAATACATTTTTATCCTAAATAAATTAAGCATTGTTTCAGTAGATACATTTTATATAATTTCCTACATATATTGATTATAACATTAATAATTTAGTAATTTAATAAGGCTTTTTATATTATTTTAAAATGTTTCTCTTCAAATTACTCTGTGCTTATGACAAATATTCAAGATCTGTTTATATCAACATTTGAATAAAATTTAAATAAATTTATCTACTAAAGCAATATTTTATTTATTTTGCCCAAAAAGTTTTTTTGCTACAAAAATCGGAACATTCTTAACTTAACTTAACTTACGTTTACTTCTATCTAACCTTAAAGTTGTGCAGAAATTATATTACTATTATTATTTAACTCATATTTTTTTAAATCTACTCTTTGTTTCAGCATTACGACTCAAAAACTAGGCTATTACCAAAATAGATAACACACCTAATAATCCCTAGGTCGAAATTTCAACAAGAAATAATTATAGGTTTTAGCGAGAATCAAAGCCGAGACCCCTAAATAAGTAGACATATGCCCTACCAATAGGGTGAAGCTTCGTCAAAAGGAAGGTAGATCTACTTGCCACGTAGATCTTTGACGTCAGCTGATGTTGATTGGCTCACTATTCTATAACTCGTTGACGTCACACAGTGGGAGTACAAAGCGATATTACTTTGATTGTGTAGGATGTCCAACGCAGATATTGAATAGGATCTTATATTCAAAAAAGGAATAGATTTTTTAAACAATTATTCCTGGAGCTTTACCCAACTAATTTTAATAATTTTTTTTAATGATAGATTCTGCATCGAGGATGTGCCCTAATATTTCATATTTCAAAAGTTTACAACGGGGAAGCCGCAATTTTCAAAAACAATAATACATTTTGAAGAAATTTCTCTACTTCTTTCAAACTGATTTAAATTTTCTTCTTTTTGAAATAAAATAGTTAAGTCAAGGTTTATCATATAAAAGTTTAAACAGTTTCAATAGCAAAGTCGTATTTTAAGAAAATTTTTCCCAAAGTTTTACAGATATGATTTGGAAAAAAAAAATGTTTTAATGAAAGATTCTTTTGTAATAATAATGTCGTATTTGGTCTACATCAATCTGTAGCTCAGTTGGCGGAAATATTAGCCAGTGCTCAGGGGACACCCGAATATACAGTACAATATATCCCTTTCATGGAGGATCTTCTCCTGTCCCGATGAGATGAGGGGATGAGGATACTGAATACACATGGTGTGAAATGAAACCAATGAAGATATTAACCTAACTTAAGACTAATCAACAAAATCCTGGTGACCATGGGAATTATTCCCCTTGCGAGAAAAATCTCCCTGTATCAGCTGGGAATCAAGCCCAGGAGCTAGACCCCTGATCACTATACCACGAGACCAGTTATCTTGTTAATTGAAGACATGAAGGATGATACATATATATTTTCGTAATCCCAATCTGAAATTTCAAAATTCTAAGGACTAAATTTGGAAGCTGTAGTTGAAAAATTAACGTATAATACGCCAACTGTAAAACTAGCTTATTATTACGTATTAATTACTTGTTGGTAACGATTTAATCCAAGGAGTAGGGATTAGACATTTAGAGAAAGAGTATCTGTATTAACGTGGAGAAAAGTTTGGGAAACCACAGCTTTAAATTACATGTGAAAATCCACCCACAATGCACTTGTGCCAATATTCTACCCTCAATCCACCCGTTACTCGGAACAATCCAAGGCTGACGCCTTAGACCACGTTACCACAGGTGTGGGATTCTCCTTATATATTGAAAAACTGTTAGGGATCCATGGTTGGAAGGGTGGTATCTGAAAACTAGAAAAAAGTAATCATATTCATTCACCAAACCATATGATCCAAAAGACCATTACATAAGTTGATTTGTTTTTAATTATTAGCCGTTTTCACATTTTTTAAACACGAACTTATGATAATAACTGTTTGGATGTTTCTTTTTTTGTGTAAGCAGCGTCTGTTGTTCACCTGAAAAAATGCATTTCAAACGAGAGCCTCTAAGATTCGGAGTGCTATTTTGAAGTCAAGATGGTGAACCAGCTGAAACAAGGGCGTTTGATGATGACATACCAACAGTCTCGTGGCTCTGTTCTTGCACGGTTTACAAAATTTCTTTTTTTTTTTCAAACAAATATTTTGTATAGCTCTCTTAATAAGTTATAAAAAACATTTATTTATTTTGGTAGCCAGTTACAGCAAGATACCAATGTGAATATAATAGTTTTATAATTTATTATATAATGTACTATAATATTTCTTATTGCCACAACCACAACACAAAAAACATAATAACGTCGCTGCCCCCCCACCCATTATTTATATGCCAATTTGTCAAGATGGCCTAATAAAGGGTGTGAGTTGTCGGGTAGGAGCATTTAAAATAGTCAATTTCGTTTAGTTAATGGATTTGTCGACTAAAATAAATAATGTGATATAAATAAGTTGTTCTTAACCTTTTATTTACTCGTGGCCCCCTAAATAGCCTATAACATTTTCGCGGCCCCCTAGTTTTTACTAACATATTAATCACTAAGATTTATTCTAAAATAGTGGCATTATTTACTGATTATAATAACAAAAAAAGATAAATTAATTTACCTAGATGTATTTAATGGGAGCTCTGCTGTTGAACACTTTCCACTAATTTGTCTATTCTTGTTTGCAATTATATTGCTTATTGCTATTCGCATGCAGGAGCTGATTCGGAGTCGATTTCGTTGCTTTGTTTTAATATTTATCATTGTGGAAAATCCCTTTTCACATAAATTAGTAGAAAAAAGGGCAGCAAATTTTGAATGGCGATGGTAAACAAACGGGGATTATTTGTACTATATGTGATTTCAATTATCCATGCTTCCCCTCTATTATACCAAAAATTTGAGTCTACTCCGTTTAAATGCTTACGATCATCGAAATATTTCTTCCAAAACGTAAAATTTAATATAATTGACTTCAGTAATAAGCAAATGACATTTTAAATTATTCTTTCAAGGCCTCCCAAAAAAAAACAACTTTCGTGGCTCCCTGTTAAAAATTGTTGTCTTACAATAATCCGTTAAAACCTTGTTGCTAAATTTAACAACTAAAATATATATAAGGACCAAAAAACCTTATTTAGAGCAATTAAAAATAATTATACATGATATATAATCATAAACATGTAAACATACATTAGTATGTACACATATATAATATATATATTTATGTATAGAGTAAGCATATCTATGCATATACGTGCATATATTTATTACAAATAATTCATATTTTTACCATCAATAATATAAATGTATGAACGAAAATATTACAAGTATTAACTCTATGACACCATCCCGCAGGGAAGCTATACCGACCAAGCGGCCGCCGTATGTTGGACCAAGATAGTGCTAACATTTGTGGATAGAGGGTTTCATGTGGTCAGAACAACGAATATTTAGGCCACTAATCTCAGTTTTATAGACTGGAGCCACTACTTATTTATTCAATTAGTTCCTCTTTTTATCCTCACGAGGATGAGTTGAGCCCGTTTCAGACCCACAGCTTTACAGAAAAATCTGAAAGCGCTGGAGATCAAACCTGGGACCTCTGTATCTGTATCCAGGAACTCTGACCACCAGACAAAAGAGGCTGTGGTTACAATTATTATTTGTTTGTACTGTACATAGGAATACATAAATTATAAACATTATATACTTATACTGAATAAGATATTTAAATAATATACATAATAGTATACACATATACAAATTTATTTGTAAATATATATTAATCTTACACCTTTAATCAAAAAACAAACAGGTGATCATTATTTGGGGGCTACATCCCGAAATGCCGTCAACTAATATGGCGGCCAGAATACCCCGTGAAACATTCACGTATTGATCTCTCACGCCGAAACTATGTCCCTCTCGGGGCTCTTGTGATACAGGGTGTCCTTAAAGTGGGGATAGAGAGAATACTTGTATACGCTCTTAAAATATAATCATCATATTTATAGATAAAGGCTTGAGGTAAATATAGGAAGCGATGCCCTTTTTCAATATTGTGTATTAAAATAAACTTACGTGATTTTTTTTAATTTTTCGAACAAAATATATAAATTTGACTTAGTAAATGTATATAATAATTTGATTCAGTATCGTAATGCTGTGACGTTATGACAATGGAACAGGTCTGCTAGTTATTTCTTGAATGTCTCCGGTAGTTACTGTTTTGGAAAAGTTCATTTATCTACTGTCTTGAAGTATCCTCAGTAGTTACTGTTTTGGATAGCTCCACTAGTTAATTTCTTTAAATATTTCCCGTAGTTACTGTTTTGGAAAGGCTCCACTAGTTACTTCTTAAATATTTCCGGTAGTTACTGTTTTGGAATAGCTCCACTAGTTAATTTCTTTAATATTTCCGGTAGTTACTGTTTTGGAATAGCTCCACTAGTTAATTTCTTTAAATATTTCCGGTAGTTACTGTTTTGGAAAGGCTCCACTAGTTACTTTCTTTAAGTATCTCCAGTAGTTACTATTTTGGAATATCGCCCAACGTTATTGTTTTTGAATAACTTTACTAGATATTGTTTTGTAAAAGCTCTGCTGATTATTGTATTGGAAAAGCTCCACTAGTAGTGTTTTAGAATGGCTCCACTGGTAACTGTCTTGAAGAATTGCCACTAATCACTGTTTTGGAATAGACCCACCTCGGTGGCGTATTTGGCTAACGCGCTAGTCGTGTTGAGCTCGACTGCCGAGGATGGGGAGATTGAGGTTCAAATCTTGGTCGGGTGAACTGAGGGTGGTTTTTCCTAAATGGTTTTCCACTCTTCCTCCACGCAAATGCGGGTTCACTTCATTTAAAATGTAACCTTCCCAATTCCTAATCCATTAGTGTAATTAGTACTTAAGCGTGTAACCCGAACGGGTAGTAAGACGCAGTGATAAATTAATTAATTAATTAATTTTGGAATAGCTTCACTCTACTTTTTTTATCACCGCATTTTACTACCTGTTCAGGTTATATTCATATTCTCTTAAAGTAAATCCACAAGTTACTGTTTTGAAGTAGTCTCGCTAGTTACTGTGTCGAAGTAGTTCTACCAACTGTTATATTAAAGTAACCTCCCCAGCTAAATCTTAGTTTAGTTATTGTAGTAGAGTCATGAAGTAGACCCTGACGCTTTAGAACACGTGTCACGGGTGCTTGCATGTTCAAGCTAGGGACGTTCCTACTATAAAATGGACTGCACTCACGCTGTGTCCTTCGGAATCCCTCACGCCGAGA
This sequence comes from Timema podura, assembly GCA_033556935.1. NCBI lineage: Eukaryota > Metazoa > Arthropoda > Insecta > Phasmatodea > Timematidae > Timema > Timema podura. The sequence continues at coordinate 61,375,311 of JAVRXN010000011.1, forward strand.
GTAGTATCCATCCCTGTCCGATATCAGAAACCAATTAGTTTGTAGCGAGGGCGACGGGTCAGGATCGATCCTGTCCCATTTGCCAGACAGCCTCTCCTTTCCTCCAGACCGCTCCTGCAAATGTTGAATTATACAGTGCCGGCATGCACAACCAACTTTCACTCACAGTTTATTCATGTAGCTTTTACACTCTCTCTTTCTTTTTCCATAGGGGTTTCGGAGCTTTGAAAACTTCAACGTAGCTCTGAAATTTATCAGCTTCGATTTCATTTCAATAGGAAAAAATCTGAACTTCAAGAGATATGAAGCTTCATCAATGAAAATATTGGGAATCTAAAATACACAATCGGCCGGGATATGAACCCCAGCCTGTCAACAGCAAACTCAAATGTAGTGATCTTAGTTTTTCAAAGTAGCTTGTACATTTTCTCTTATTTTGTTTTTATGCACCCTATCTTACTACTTGACCGGGCAATCCAAATATTTGGACTAATGGGATAGGAAAGAATAAGGAAGTTTAATTTAGAGAAAATGTAGGAAAGATAGAAAGAAAGATATTGAGAGAGAAAGAATGATAAATAGAGATAAAAACAAAGATAGTGATAATAAGAGATAAATAGAACGAAAAGAAAGAGAACTTGACAAAGAGAGAGATAGAGAGTATAAGATAGAGAAATAGAAGAAAAGATGGGAGAGAAAGAGAGATAGGAAGAGAGAGAACGCATAGAAGAAAAAATATAGCAAAACATATAGAAAACTATAAAGAGAATTGGAGAAAGAAAGCAAGAGATAATCATATAAAGAAAGATAAAGGGAAAAAAATAAATAGAGATATAAATATAAAGAAACAAATATAGAGAAAAAATCGAGAAAGAGATATAAATACAAAGAGAATTGGAGATATAAAGAGAAAAATAAATATAAGGAAAGAAAGAAAAGAAAGATAGAAAGAAAAGCGTCACTCTCAGATCACTTGGATATAACTAGAAACACGACCTCCCCACAACTGACACCTTAGACCGTGTGACCTCATATTAGGGTAGATTTGATTAAGAAGAAAAATATCGCATGATATTTACTTTAATTTTTTTTACTTTGGACATATAGAGTATCCGTGATATAAAACGAAACCACTTTAAAAACGCTTTTCAATATTGATATATGATTAAATATAAAACAAATATGTCTATTTCATACAAATTTATCACCTTGTACATTTTGTCCTAAAATGATTGTCGTTTAATCCCATTTTGTTGTTAAATTCCCTACAGGAATATCCTGTAAATGTCTAGACTCGTGATTAATCCCATTTCATCGCCATACGAAAATAACTCCAGTACGAAGGCGGGCTGAATGTGTTTCCCATTTTAAAGAAGAACAATTAAAAGCAAACTGATGACAAAACACAATTAGTGTGAACACAACCACACACCATGTACTTCTCCTTCTCTCTCTGTCTCCCTCTTCTTCTCGTTATCTCTTTCCTTGTCGTTTATTTCTATTTCTCTTTCACATGTACATCCACGCACGCGCTCACATACACCAAAACACACTTTACAGCTCTTGAATATAGATCGATGGAAATAGTTCCCCAGGAAAAGCTCCGAGAGCAGCTGCTGTCGGTATTTTAAAAGACTCAGACATAATTATTATATTTACATGTCTCCTTCCCTGTTTAATGAACAGTTTGTGAAAGCACTGTGACCTTGAACGCTATTCATTGTCATACTAAAATAAATACAAAAAGCTTCTGAAGCCTAATAATTAATATTTTGTTCATTTGATTCCTTTTGATGAACTGGTGGTCTATGGGTAAGGTGTCAGACTTATGTTCTGGGGATCCGGAGTTCGATCCTCAGTCCCGGCACTGATTTATCAGATTGCCAAACCCTTCCCTCACCTCTGACAAGACGTGTATTAATCACAAATCGTGAATGTGTGAAATGCCAGGCCTCCACCGTGGTTCGGATCCCACGTTAAATTGTAGGTCCTCCATTTCATCCATAATCACCCTACCATTACACATTAGTGTAAGTGCGTATAACCCGAACGGGTAGTAAGATGCGGTGCTAATAATAATAATAATAATAGAGTAATTTTAATTAGATCTTAAGTTTTTTTTAGTAAGTGTTAGTAACCGTTTGAGTTATCCGCGTATGTTTTAATTACGCTGTGCTACGGACAAGGAAGGTTGAATTTAGAGTAAGTGAATACGCATTTGCGTGGAGAGTGAGTGTAAAACAATTTAAGTAAAAACACCCTCAGTACATCTGACTGGGATTCGAACCCCGATATCCATGTCATCGGTAGAACATTCAACAACCGAGGTGGGTAGTTCTGGAGTAGGATACTAATTAATTACTCAACGAATTCTTTTTTTTCTTAGCACCTCCTCTTACTGCTGTTCGGGTTGTACGCTTATTACTAATTATGCAAATGGGCTAGGGATGAGGAAGGCTGAATTTAGAGAAAGTGTGCCCAAATTTGTGTGGAGAGTGTGGGAAACCATTTAGGAAAAAAAACCTCATTACACTTGACCGGTATCAAACACGATCTCCTAGTCATAACCATTTATTAGCCGTTGAATTTAAACGCTATTAATAAATTTATAAATTATTGACTTTTTCTAAAGCTTTAAATTTCATACATTCAACAGTGGATATACACAGCTACATATGTATAGTTAATATTAATAGATAAACGCATGAACAGCTTTCCTAATCCAAGAAAATAGGTAGTTGATGGTTTTAAAAAAAGTATTGAGCCTTAAGCTTAGTACGAACTTGGAAAAAATTCTATGAAAACTTTGTTTTAAAACTTCACCATTAATGTTGCTCTTGTTTCTAAAATGTTTTTAGTGTTTTTTTGTGTGTAAATAGTTTGGCTATGTTTGCAAACTGTTTGAAACGTATTTGCGTGTTTTCTTTGCGTTTCCCAAGAAGGGAAAAAAATATGGTCATCTATTTTAAATGGGTTACAAAGGAATAAAGTTGACGTGTTTGGAGGTGTTTTGAAGACATATCAACAACAATCAACGTGGGCTAGTCTGATTCTGCTGCTCGCACAGAGCACATCAGTTCTTTATTTCCTGTTTTGTCCTAATTTTCTATGTCTTGGACAGTTGAAATAACTTTTAAACTGATATAAGTAATTTATAACCATACAATGACGTAAATTATTATATATTATATTATTATTATTATTATTATTATTATTATTATTATTATTATTATTATTATTATTATTAGCACCGCGTATTACTACCCGTTAGGGTTATACGCACTTACGCTAATGTGTAAATGCTAGAGTGATTGTGAGATGAAATGGAGGACCTACAGCTTAAAGTGGGATCTGAACCACGCTGGAGGCCTGGTATTACACACATTCACAAGTTGTGGTCAATACACGTCTTGTAGAGGTAAGGAAGGGTTTGGCAATCAGACAAATCTGTGCTGGGACCGAGGATTGAACCCCGGACCCCCAGCACAGAAGTCTGACACCTTACCCCTAACCCAGGTCACCCAATGACGTAAAATATTTTGCTTCAAAATACGAAATGTTTTAAAGGAAATAGATGAAATGTTTTCAGTTAGTGATAATGAAATTGAAAAAGTTAAAGATCTTAGTATGAACCACTATGACTTACAAACCAGCTTAATTATACAAAAGACAAAACATCTGGCCAGTGAGCTGTAAATTCGCCACTTTTAAAAAGATGGAATCCCCTATTTAACCAATGACAAATTGTTCAGTCTTGCAGTTAATAGAACCCGCTGCCTTAAGATCAGCGGGAAGACTGAGCTAAGCTGAGGGATACCTATTTACATAGTCACAAGATGGCATGTGTAGAAGTATGTTTGCAATTAATTCTATTTCTTCAAAATCCACGGGGCTATACGAGATTCCTAGGGACAAGAATGTAGGAAAGTTAATAAAAAATATTAGCATTTTATTAACACAAATACCAAAGATTTCTTCTTCTTTTTTAAAATCTTATATGAACTAATTATTTTATAAAAGTAAATTTATTAGAATTAATACAAAATTAATAATGATAATAACGATAGTAATAATTTCATTAGTGGCTGAGTGGCTTGAAGCGTTAGAATCTTATTATACTTGTTTTATATCTACGGGAAGGTTGCAGTTCAAATAAAAGACACATTCACTGGAGAGTGGTGTGGAATTTTCTCTATAGTTTCCGCCGATATAGCTCAACACTAATACAGGTGCATTACTTATAATGTATTGTCCTCATTCCAACCAATTATTAACTTATTGTGTTAAACGTACAGTAAATAAATAATAATGTGATCATATTTGCCTTGTATAGTTTTAATTATCATTAGTACCCGCGTCAGAGGCTGGTTGCCTGAAGCGTAACTCTCGTGTTAGACTGGCCTACTGCTGATGACGGGGAGATTGGGGTTCAAATCCCGGTCTGGTCTATTGAGGGTGGTTTTCCTAAATGGTTTTATGCTCTCTTTCCACTCAAATACGGATAGATTACCCCTTATAATGCTTCCCTTCCCCATCCTTACATCCACTATAGTAATTATCATAATATAAACAGGTAATAAGAAGCGGTGATAAAAAAACACAAAAATATTATTAATTCCTAACTCCTTGGCCTCACGACTACTTATGTTTGTGCAGAGCGTCTTAACTACCCTTACGGACTGACTGAATATTCAAACCTTGAATAGGAATAATGAGGGTAGAATACAGAAGAAATGTACCGAAATTTGCGTGAAGTAAACGTGAGGCACCATTCAGGAAAAACCACCCTCGATATACTTGACAAGTCCTAGAGCCCCATATCCCCGTAATATGAAGTTCAGTCTACTGAGATAGTAGCGGATTAAGCCGTGTGACCCCCCCATACGCCACTCCCATACTATTACTTGGTAACAAAAAATTGGCATTACTTTGGAAAAGAAAGCACATTAAAATGAACCATTAAGCAAAGCACTCGCCATTCACCATAGTAGTGGTGGTAGCTGAGAGAAGAATTAAAAACGGCATAAAGAAAAACTTAATTAAAGACAAATGATTTACTGTGAAAGTTTTGGTTGCAAATAGTGACAACAACTCAACATGATCTTGTAGAGCTATTATTTTGCAAATGGATACACGAGAGTATATCTGGTAGCGTTTATTAGTTGTCACTTACCTAGACTCTCCCTGTAGACTGTTTAAGGGGCAGAGGGGTATTTCCATAAGCCTTAAACGTTTGCTTTAACCTCTACTGGGCACGCTAGTTCCTTGGGCGTTGGCCCTTTAGCAATCTTCAACACGCGAATGAAATTTACAAATCAATGCACTAGATGGGCTTTTAAAATACATTAGAGATATTTTGTATACTGGTATATAATCTCCTCCACTCCCCATAATGATGAGTTACGTACCCTGTGCTCAATACAAGACATTTTTAGAATAATCAAATATCATAGATTATGGTGGGCAGGACATGCAGAGCGAATGGAAGAATCTAGAACCGTTTTCAGAGTATTTACTGGCAAACTCTATTGGAAGAGATCATTGGAAAGACCTAGAAGCAGATGGGAGGATAACATTAGAATGGACCTAAAAAGAAAAAGGGTTTAATGAGGTGGACTGGATATAACTAGCTCAAGATAGGTGTAGGTGGCGTACTTTTGTAGTATGGCAATGAACTTTCAAGTACCTACTACCATAGAGTATGAAAGTGAGTATCTAATCTAGTAATGAATGTATTATACATTATTCTACTTTTGATTTAAATACACGTCGGAAAAAAATCGGAATAAATATTGATACACATAATATCTTAAAATTAATAAAATTATATACAAAAATCCAGATAATCTAAGACCCTTGAGGGGACGTGAAGCAGGGGGACATCAGAACTGTGTCAACTCAGCCTCATGACGGCAAATAAGGAGAAACTTGAATGAAATGTATCGGCTCTAGTCTAGTAAACGGAGATTAGAGGCGGCCACCTCGGTCAGGTGGAAGGTATTACTCTCCGTTGGGTCACACGGCTTTAAATAGATTGTTTGTGTGGTTTTCTGGAACAACTTCCTTATTCTGTCCAAGCTTGTACTCCCTTTCGTCCGTCACCTACAAACAGCCTTTGTCTTGCCATTAAGGAAAATGGGAAAGATAGCTACGAAACTTATCTTAGTTTAAGAGGAAAGCTCGTTATTTTTTAATACCTTAACATTTTCTTATGTGAACCCATCAAATTATTATTGTATTTGTTAGAGGAAGGATAAATCTAGAGCCATTTGTCATCAAGCTTGATCTTATAGTTCAGAAAATATTCTTTAAAAGTCTTTGTAAAGGAGATAAAATCACATTTTTACACATTTGCTTTTATTAATAAAACTCAAAATACAGGGTTGTTAAAGAAAAAGATCGTTGTTGTAATATTTGACTTTATTTAGGCATGAAACTTTATTTGAAATAATGAATCGTAGAAATAAATATTGCGTTAGAGCTGAAAGTCTAAGCGGCAATTTCTCGATTACTGAGGCAGCCCCCTTAAAGGCTGGAGGGCTCGTTGGGGTGACCACATGACACCCTATATCCACGGAAGTTGACACTATCTTCTCCAACAGATGGTGGCCACTCGATCGGTATGGATCTATTGCAGGCTGACGCCATGGGGTTTATTTGGGAGAGACTTTTTAAGGTATTATTTTATATGTGTACTGTATAGTTCCCGCCCGGGCTATACAAATATTTACACTAATTGATTAGGGAGTAGGAAGGTAGAATTTAGGGAGAGTTTATCAGCATTTTCGAGATGGGAGTGGTGAAAAACCTTTAGGAGAAAATCGACAAATCATAAACCCAAACGATATTTGAAGCTTAACCTTCTCAACCACGTCAAACCAGACTATGTGCCCACCTATGCAGGTCAGTTGTTTATTTAATTAGCAGTGTTACTATAGTCAAAAGTAACATTTTATTTTTGCCATGTTTTAGTAGCCGTTCTGGTTCTGCGCATGCATAAATTACGCTTATGAAGGTATAGTTTGAGATTTAAAAAAAATCCACATTTGCGTTGCTGCAGATTTGGACACAATTTAGGGGATAAAAAACCAGTACACCCGGCTGCGATTCGAACCCTCTTCTCCCCATCTCTATCAATATAATCAAACATAAGGGTGTGGACGTTAGATCGTGTGACCATCGATGTTATTTGGACGTGATCACTGCTAAATATAGTTCTAATAAACTTTTAATCTTTCAGTTACCTTCCTTTGTGCGTCAATACTACGATAATTATCCAAAATCTATTCTAATACTGAGCCACTTCGGTAGTCAAATTGTCTAAGGCATCTTTCTTAAAATAAACTCGACTTCCGATGATGGGGTTTTGATGTTTAAATTACAGTCGGATGCACGAGGGATGTTTTCCCCTAAAAGGTTTCTCACCCTCCCTCGACGTAAATTTAGGTATACTTCCTATAAATTCAACCTTCCTCATCCTCTACACATCAAAATAATTATTAATTGGTTCATTTGCGTCCTACCAGAATGGGTGTTATGACGCGATGACCCTAAAAAAATTGTTAAATTTTGTGCACGCCTGAGATTACGTTTGTAAACTCATAACATCGTATTGACTTAAATTCAAGGAAAGCAACGCTGAACTCTAGTACGACGCGCTTCGGTGGCCGCATGGTCTAAGGCGTCATTCTCTCAATAGAATATACTGCCAATGATGGGGGTATTTGTGTTCGATCCCGGTCAGGGGTGTTGAGAGGTTTTCTTCCCTAAATGGTTTTTCCACTCTCTTTTCAAGCAAATGCGGGTAAAATTTATCTAAATTTAATTTACTATTCCCTATCTCATTAGAGTAATTAATACATAGATGCATAACCCAAACGGTTAGTAAAAAATAAAAACTCTAGTACACAGTATTATAACTTAATGCAAATTTAAAGAAGGATTTTTATTCAAAATAGTTACACAAGTTATTTAGCAAGAAACACAGACTAAGCCTTGGCAATGACTTATAGCTTAGTTTTTATTTTAGATTGGTTTGGCTTACCTCTCTATAAATGATTTCATTTAATTTAACTTAGTAACGTTCACGCAAACGCTATTAACTTTTCACTCTAGTGGAGTTTCCTCTGATATTTTTTTTATCATAAAGTTCACGTCTTGAACATTACTTACATAACAAAAATAAACTTTCCAGTGAAAGTTTGGTTACGTTTTAGTTAATTAGCTTTGTCTGCAAGGCCATTAGTATAGTTAAATTTTTCCCCTTACTTTTAAAAAATCTAATAACTTTACTGTTCTCTTTTTACTATCGTGTTTGAATTATATATTGCTCTAATAATATCTAGCCTCAACTTTCTTTATGAATATTTATTTAATGAGATTAATTATAATTAGTGAATCATTCTAACATAATATGAGCAAATTAATCCAATATTCTTTTTAATTTTTTTCAAGAATTTTTTCTAAATTTTAAAAATTCAACTCTCTAATGGAAATGGACACCAAACCACTAATATCTTAAATTAAAACTAATCAATTAATCCCGGCCTGAGTTCGTGCTCATTAACAAAACAATCACTCCTTCAGTGGTCAAACGGGTGAGGCGTCACTTTCGCAATAGATTGAACAAAAGGTGACGGGGAAATCGTGGCTTGAATCGCGATTGAGCGTCATGAGGTTATTTAAAATAAATTCTTCCCACTGTCTTTCTACGTAAATGCAAATACATTCCTTCTAAATTATACCTTCCTCATTCCTAACCATTAATTTAGCCATGAGGATGGATCAAATTGGTATTAAAATTTGGTCCACAAAAAATACCACTTGCAGAAGTGTCCAAAAGTTTTTATTTTAGTAAATGCACTTTGCAGTATTTGACGAGAAGGTCCAGGTTTGAATCACCACCTAATGCACTAAAGTGATTTTACCTAAGTGAGTTTCTCTGCAGTTATCCCTTTCTAACTTCAAGGAAATTGTAGGTGGAATTTATTTAGGAATTATCACTAATCATAACCTAATTTTATAAGTCACCAACTACCCTCATTTAAATAAATATAAATCATACTTCAAAATATTAAATAGTTTCTCATGTATATACTTCAAAAATAAGTAATTAGTAGACTACCTTCAAATAAGTTTTTACCTTTAATTTAAAATAGTTCCCATAAAACAGCTGAAGAAAAGTTTAGGAGCAATTTTCTAAAAACTATAAAATTTTCTAAAATCAGTCAATAGTAAATCAACTTTATTCCAAAAAATCAATATACAGTGCTATTTTTCTTGTTAAAACTCCCCATAAATCCAATTTGAACACATTTACTAAAGTTATATTTTTAGAAAATTTAAAATTTTCAAATATTATTCATCAGTAAGCTACACTTAATTATAGAACTGGAATCAAAATCATGTTTTTGTCCTGAGGTATGATTATATAAGATTTAAATATCAAATTTGAACGAAATCCATCAAACCCAGGTAGAGACAGACAGACAGTTTGGAGGCACAACATAAAACGCTAATATCCAACATAATCTCAAAGTCCAAAAATTTCCCGAATATATTGTTTTTTTTTCTATGATAAAATAAAATGGCGAGTTCTACTTGCATAAACTTCTATAGTGAATAATGTGTGATTTAGTTTTTAATTAATTTAATAAGTGAAGTGAGGTTATGTTTTAACTGGAGCATTTGGCATGTTGTCTGTTTCTTTATATGTTCTGATATAGGTTAATGGAATGACAGATTTTAACGGAAATTTGCAAGGATATATTTTTTTGAGTTTAGGCCAAAAAACATGTGCATATAGTTTTTAAATCTGTATATCTGTTTAAATATAGCTGCTAAGCATATAACCAGAATGGGTAGTAAGATGCGGTGCTTATATATATATATTATATATATATATATATATAATATATATATATATATATATATATATATTATATATATATAGCTACTGCTCAAAAGGTTTCTCGTTTAATAGCTCATATAAATTTGAATTTAACATTCTAATCAATCAATCGAGTACCAAAGACGTATATTTTTTTAAATGTTGGTTTATATTGCGATACTAACGTCTTGAACCGCGTAAACCGCAGTTATTATTTATAAATTTATTATGGGGTGGAAACAATTAGATGATCTATATTGAGGAAAGTTATGAAAAATATGCTGAGGTTTAACTGACGTCCGGTGGAGCTTAACTGAGTGACATTATCTTCAAAAAGTGCAAAAGTGTAGAATGTAGTTTGTTTTTATTTAGCTAGTATTTACTTTTTAATTAAAGTGTTAATTTTTAAGTTACTAATCGTCTAATTGTTTTGGCCCATCCCTGTATAATGTCCTATTGAATATAGTTTTAGGGTGTTTTCTGTATAACCTGATCACCAAGAAAAACTTTTACATTTTTATATCCATTACTGTATCCAGCCTGGGTCAATTTTTTATTCAAGCCATATATTTTACACTACCGGCTTGCTAGGCCTACCGTAGCTTCATATGCCTTATAATCTAACTTAAGACTAGGACTGGCACAACATCCAGTCCCCAGCCGTTATTCATCACTGTGAAAGAGTAAATCCACATTTCACCAATGATAAATTTTTCTGCTATGACGGTGATTGAGCCCTGACCCTTTAACTCAGTAGAAAGACACGTTACTGATTGAGCTAAGGTATCGGAGACCATGAAAAACTATCAACTTCAAATCAAACGATAAATTATATGATGTATTTCAACTTGAAATCCTAAGATAAATCTTACGATTGTAATAATGATAAGAATATGTCATAATTCTTAGCATGATGAACCAAGCATTGTTCGAATGAAGGGAGCGAGATCTACTCTTCACAACTACTAGTTGTTATTACTTGTGCAATATATCTGAACCTTATATCTGGCATTGTTATCAATGATCAGTTACCACATTTTGCATGTGGCTGTACATGTATTTAACTTAGGATTATCCCCCTGAAGTGACCTAGACCGGATTGTTTCAGTTATAAACTTGTGATCACCAAGTTAGTCAGCTTATTGGTTATGTCAGATACCAAATAAGCCACAGCACTCGACGCCCTCACACTGTTAAAGCGAGTTAGCTCTGCTAATGCGGGATTAATTAGAGGGCATATTGCATTTTTTACACTCAACTAACCGCGTGATGTGTGACGCACAGCTTTGGAATCATGAATCGGTAAACCATTCACTTGACATTAATTTATGTGCTTCAATTATCAGTTCAGTTCTAGAGTTATTCCATCACATTTAACAACATTTCTAAAAAATATTTAGTGTAAAAATTTGAATTATAAATTCAAGAACATCTTGTCTAAGCGTTCTACTAATAAATTAAAATACTTTATAGGAGTCTTCATATAAAGGATACGACATGACATTTTATGACGTTATTTATATATTTCTTCATGTAATCATAATCCTGTCACTATTTATAAATGGCGTTAATTTTATCAACTGTAAGTAAAGTTATAATTTTCGTCAATATTGCTTACTCTATATTTAATTCTCGTCTCTTTAAAAAGGTTTTTTCTATGGTGATTCGGCTATATACAGGATGTTTTTAGAAGTTTCCAGCTGCTTCTCCCGTAAGATATGCAATATACTAGAAATATTTTCGAACAAATGTTGTGTGGTTTTTAGGGCGAAAGAAGACAGTGCTATTCATTTTTGATTTGGTATGATTTTTTAAGTTTAGTTAAAGTTAATTTTTTTGTGTTTAATTTAAACCTGTATTAATTTTAGCGGCATCCGGGTCCACGCAAACAAAAGTTTGTGGGAAACTGTTTTATTTAATACCTATTTTCAAAGATATCTGACAAGATATCAATACATTGTTAAATTATTTAATCGTATCTAAGCATACACGTTTGACATTTTTAAAAACATCTCTAAGAATATTTCTTCAAGCTGTGGTAATCCTTTGACGATCGTGTTAGACATAGTTTTATAAACATCAGACTGTGAACACACTGTGAATGTGATCCTTCAATGGACTTCTGGGCGGGAAGGGGTGGCTGAAGGCCTTTACCTTGTCATTCACCTCTGAGCCACATCCCCTTCTGATATGGTGGTGTGGTTTTTCAGAGCCCGCTGAACTTTCTATTTATCCAAAAGTCAACTTTTTGGGATCATAGCTGGGAGGGGGTATTTGTTTATGAATTCCAATAGCTTTGGTTACCTTCAGAGGATAAATGATAGCTATAAATTAAATTTTAACTGTGTATTCTTATCGTGAATATGATCGTCCTAAGAAGGATGGGATAGTTTAAGTGGAGAGAGTAAAATTGTTATATGTAAACGAAGAATTGGGAAGGTTTTATCTGCTAGCATCAGTATTGATGCCCTTTTCAATGCTAGCGTTCCCTTTTACCACGATATTATGTCCAGTGTGCCCTCAACTTGATCTAAATCCAGGATTTGGGAAATAACCACAAAACGATTAAACCAAGATAAAAATGTGAGAAATATAAAAACTATAAGGTGGACAGAAGGCACACTGTTGAGGTTCATTACTTGAAATTTAAAGTAATCATACCAAATATTGTGAAGGAATTTAAGTGTTAACACAGCGTTAATGAGCTTTTAAATACAAAGAGGGGTATCAATTCATGAAATATAAGTGCATCCAACCATAAGATATAAGAAAAGATAAGCTAGATTAGTCTCTATGGAGATAAAGGTAGATGGCAGCCCATCCTGTAGGTCATATGACGAGTTGAAACAACTAGATATCTAATTGAAGAAATTTATAGGATCTAAAAACTTAAATAGAAATAATAATGGTCAAATACCTTACTTCCAAAATGGTTAAACAGATAGTTGAGAGTTGTATATTACTACCAAAAAATTAAATAACAACGGGAGAATGTCTACATAGACGACTATCTTGAAGATTTGGACGTGGTTATTTGTCAGAAACAGGATGAAAACTGTATATGATCCCTCCTGGGAACTGTAGATTACCAATATTATGTCCGGATGCATCAAGATTTTGATATTATTGATGTAATTGGAGTATTATGGCTCATCTTGAAGAAACTAGTAAGGAGAATTTAATAAAAATAGTTGAAGATGAGATACCATTCAGTTTGGTACAGAAAAATGTGCAGATGAAGGAGGTATTAAATACAATGGTACACACGTCTCAAGAAAGATTGAATATACATGTAGTTCCTATTATAGAGAGTGAAATAAGAGAATCTGAAGTTCCTAAATTGGTGGAAACTTATACAGGCTCTAGTCTGTTATAAAGACTTGGAGTGCTAGAAGGTACTATTGAGCCTGAACCAATGTATATAGCAAGAACTGACCTTGAAATAGAGAGTGGCTTAGCCGAGAAGAATGAACTAGAAGAGTGGAATCTTATTATAGAAGAGAGTATGGAGAATATCTTGAATGATATACAGCTTATAGACCTTTCTATTATAGTTTCATGCAGTGCATCACCTAACAGAGCCAGGATATAATTATCAGGATAGAATGGATACAATGATAATTACATTTACGGAATTTCTAAAAGGTTACCCTAAATCTTGCGTGCCCAACTAAAGGGACTAGAATAACACCAGTAATTGTGGGAGATCCATCAGTACATTGAAAAAGGCGACTAAACATCGAGCATTGGAGGAACCTTTTAATAAATGTCCTTAAAAGATATCAGAATTAGTGGTTGAAGATAGAATGGAATAAATTGTGAATACATAAAGGCCTAGTGATGAAGATATTACAGTACCCGCTTTAATGGTCGAATGGTCTAAGGCATCACTGTAGTTATGATAACGGGGAGAAAGAGGCTTGAATCCCGATCGGGTCTACTGAGGGTGGTATTTCCTAAATAGTTTTCCACTCTCATTCCAGGCTAATTGCGGCTAGATTACCTCTAATTTAGTTCATTCCTCATCCTTACCCCAATAGTGTAATTTTCATATTTGCATCTAACCTGAACCGGTAGTAAGACACGGTGATGAAAGTTAAATTAATGAGTATTTTTGCCATGTTTACTAAGAACTCTGGGGTATATACGGACACGCTGTGTTAGATAATACTTTCACTTATTTGGGAAGTCTAATTCCTTTTGGATATAACTCGAATAGCGTTAAAATTTAGAAGTATGTTTGTAGGCCTACTCAAAACCACGTAAAGATACAGAAAAAAAGTTTTCACTCTGTTATAACCCGTTTGTTTGTATTTGTATCAGTTACCAAGAATTGTTGATTAAAAATACTGTCTGCCCACTCTCTCTCTCTTGACTATCCAGTTAGTTCACTCGAGGGACGATGATGAAATAACCGAAAACATTGTTTGTAAAGGTTGAACTAAATAATCTAACTAGCGGCGCGCCGCGGGATAGAACGTGATGCAACTTGTTATACAGCTATGTATTGTGGTCGAGTCTACATCTAACAAAGGCAATGAAGGATTCCATTAAATATGAGATTGTCAGTGTATTGTACGAGACAGACTGTTTGTTATACGTGCACTATTGTTTTGGAAAAACAATATCAACTTTTAGAATAATATCCTTCATAAAACAATATATTTATTATCAATGTAATTCAACTCCGATGAAATAGCAGTTATTCCTGTATTCCTCTTAAACCTTTTTAAATAATGATGTAAATTATCAAAAGTTACGGTTTACTAGTTCCATTGAAACTAGTAAAATATTATGATACAATTAATTCAGCATTAAAGATATACAAATCTTAAATAATGTTTAAATATTTATCTTATAGGCCTATTGGTTTGAATTGCGATACAAAACTTAAAAGTAGGCTGACTAACACACAATGTTAAAATAGAGATATAATCTGAACATGTTTTAAAAGCTGATATTTCGTTTGAAGATTAAGATTTAACTTCTCTATGCACAATACTTTGAGCCTTGCCTGTTGGTGCTAAAAAAATATAATAATGACACACCATAAATACTTGGTTGTTAAAAGGTTGTACTGAGAGCCAATCAAAACTATTTTAGCATTTTTATTTTACCACATTTACCCTGTTTATATTTTTCTACCCCACATAACCTTACCCATTTCATCGATTTTTCCCTTTTGCACGTTTTACACATTTTAAATATTTTGACCCTCTTTACACCAAAATAATATCCTTTTTGCTCTTTTTTACCCTAGTGCCCTTTTTACTCTTTTCAACCTATTAACCGTTTATACACTTTTTTAAAACTATTTTACACTTCTTCACCTTTTACCCTTATAAATCATTTTAGATTGTTTACCCTCTTTACTCTAAATACCTTTTTAGCCCTTTTGCAACTTTTTTAATAATCCACATATTTTATTTTGATTATATTTACTTCATTCTTGTTTTAGTAGGTCTATCATTACCCCTTTTTACCATTTTTTGTTCTATTCTCTCTTGTATGAATTTTACATTTTGGCCCTTTTTAGAAGTTTTTTGATTTTTGTTCCCCTTTTAACCCTACTGTTCTTTTTAATTAGATTTACTTTTTACTCTTTTTACCATTTGTTTCCTTTTTTTCCCTTTATTGCACTTTTTACACAGTTTTACATTAACTGCCCCACTAAGTATCGGGTAAATATTTTAGTGTAAAAAAGTGTAAAGAGGCAAAAAGGATAAAGAGAGTAAAAAGTAGATATTTAGTCAAATATATTTTCTAAAAAAATGATAAAGGGGTAATTATAAAGGTTAAAATGGATTAAAAAAGATTAAAAGTTTAAAAAGGGCAAATAAAATCATAATTTTAAAATTCTGCTTCCCAGGTTCATTTGTTAGTGCACTAGGTCTTCCATAACCCACATTCCACAACTGATTGAAATGTATAACTAAATCTTTTTTATTTATTAATTTATTTAAAGTTCAGACCTCTGCGTGAAGTAAATATGGCGCAACTCTTCTAAGAAACAAATAGACTCTTCATTTTATAAATATGGATAAAATAAGATAATATCCCCTTTCCCTTTTTTCCAATCCCATTTTAAAATTTGAAATTATCAGATTGCTTTTGTTAATTTAGGGTAGTCCCTTAACCTTAATTCAAAGTTTAAGTTTCATACAACCCTTTAAAGTGTTTGTTTTCTGTTAGTTTTGAAAGTTTTGAACCCCTTTCCCCATTTCACCCACTCCAACTTTGCTATCTCATATTTTAAGACCTGTTTGATTATTTGGAGGGCTACCTCTTTCTGCCTGCCAAATTTCAATTATATACATCCCCTTGTAGTATTTTACTATATTTACCCCCCCCCCCCCCCCCAAAAAAAAATTAATTCTGTTCTGCGTGTATATTCATCCTACATATTATCTTCCTTAGCTTCACTCTATTATCATAGCTAAAACTCGTATATCCGGGGTGGTTATAGAACGCGAGAAAAAAAATTCACTCATGCGTTGTGTTACTGTTTGTATTTCAGGAGAGACTCCTGTTATCTGTTCTACCAGAACACGTGGCTGTCAAGATGAGACAGGACCTAGGCTCAGCAAAGGACAGTCAGTTTAAGAAGATTTACATGAGCAGGCACGAAAATGTCAGGTAATTATAAACGACTTGAAAACTGAAGATATATATAGAGAGAACATATATAGATATATACATACATATGTAGAGATAGAGAAATATATAAAAAAGAAATAAGAAGAAATTTTAAATCATCATATTATTGGCATAATCTACTTTAAATAATTAACAACCTACAGTAGAATCACATAGTCATAAGTTTTTAACGATAATTAATTATATTTACACCCGTTAGGCATTTGTGCAAAGGTGTCCGTTTCGTCTAAATGATAACTTATTCGTCAAAATGGTGTTAAAGACATATATATATATCAGTTGAATGGTTTATATCGCAAATAATATTTTATGTTTGTTTTTCAAAGAAAAATTCCTTTGAAGTTGGTTAAATTATTTTAGAAAATTGGAAATTTATTAATAAAAATTGTACAAGTTTGTCTTAGATTTTTTTTTAAATATCTTATATACGAGTGAACTTCCTCTTCGAAAATCAACAGTGGAATATATTTTACTGAGCAGATGTAACTCTTCTCTACAGATGAGAACTCCATAACATGAACTAACTAGTTTATTAGTATCGGAAAGGTATTACAAGCCTACTTATTATCATTTCCTTGTGAATAATAGAAATTAATTCAAAAGGACTCATGAATTTACTATTAATCCAACTAAACATGAAATACGTTAATTCTGATCCAGAATTCGAAAAAAAAAAAATCTGTCATCTCTAGCAGTGTACCCTAGTCGTGAAAACATACCGGGCGTATCGATTTCTTGGGGGGGTTTGTTTGCGTCATTTGGAACCGGGTAGATCTTTTGGTCATTCCAAGAATAAGTTTATCGAAAAAGAGATTCAAACTAAATGCACGTGTCGTTTACATAACTAGTTATTGATTCTAGTTTCAAAACGACGGGTAAATTATATCACAGTATTGCGTGAATGTGATTGCAAAACTTTCTGAATGGGAATAATTATATAACAAGAAACTTGTTGTGGAGTATAAAGGAATCCCGGACGTGGAGCGTGTGAATTTATGTTCTAGGAAATTACGTGAAACTTAATAATAAGTAATAACTCTACTGTTGGATTCTGTTTAAAGTTAAATAATTCTAAGTTAGTGTTTTTTTTTTGTTTCAGTATTCTATACGCTGATATCGTAGGTTTTACTGCTATTTCATCTACTTACTCAGCTTCTGAACTGGTTAAAATACTCAACGAGCTTTTCGCAAGGTTCGACCGATTGTCTGAGGTATGTAGTTGCCTACAGCTTTCCATTAAACTTTTAAAATATTTAATAAACTTTTGGTTACGTTGGTTTGAAATAAATAAACATAAATACAACAGAGGCAAATACAGTAAGAGTGAATATAAGAATTACAGGGGGAATTAGTTTTTTGAGTATTCTAGGCAGGTTTCTGGGAGAGTATTAATTTATAAGGTGCGTTAAAATAAACTGTGGACAAGATTTGCCTTTTCTTACCCTACTCACACTAATGGCCACGCTGACAAAGGTACTAGTCTCATTTAATCCAACTTTCCGGTTACGACAAATTAAGGCTAAAATCCGTTCCGGGTGCACTTATGTAATTTTTTCTAAATATTTTCTTATTAACCCTCACGCAAACGCGGATACATTTACTATAAGTTTTTGTTTTTGCACAGCATCTTACTACCTGTCCGGGATAACTGAATTTAATTAATAGTAAGCTATAATTTAAAGTAAACTTACCCACCTTTTCATGCCAGTTAGAGGTTGTGTGGCCAGATATTCGCATTGTAGTACTGTTTATTGATAAATGTATTGATGTTGATTGTAGCGATACCATCAGCTGCGTATCAAGATTCTGGGTGACTGTTACTACTGTATCAGTGGCGCTCCTAGAGAAAGACCGGACCATGCAGTGCTCAGTGTCCACATGGGCTTATCTATGGTCAAAGCTATCAAGTAAGTGACCACTATTATCGATGCTCTTTTTATTTATTTTTTTAGTGTATTCATCAGGGTTCGTTGGTTGGATATTCTTGTCTTCTACTGGGGGTGGTGGGAATGTAAACTTCTTTCGAGGCTGGGTCAGAGCATTTAGATGTTATTATTTCAGCCCTATGAGATAGTGGGATGATGATGATCAAGATAATGTAATGCCAGTAGAAGCGTTAAACCTATATCAAGCCAGACAATGGCAATCATAGAACTGATTCCAATTTGGGGAAAATACTTATAGTGCCGCCGGGAATTTAACCCGGGGCCTATATATTAGTATTCAGGAATGGTGACCACAATATTAAGAGGCTGGCCATTTTTACGATCATTTTTAAAGATAAAACCTACATTTTAAATAGATAAAATATTTATAAGGCTCGTAAATGAAATTATGTACGTTCTAAAGTGATTTTATATACTGCCCACCAGTGACGTGTCGTGGATTGTTGCTAGGGTAAGCAGAGATGAACTGCTACCCCTGATATGTTCTTGTTCAATTGTTTCCCATGCTACCAATTATTAGCAGACTATGCTCACTGCTCACATGGGGATGTATGTTTGTTGATACCCGACCAATTAGCGTTCTTCTGAGTGATAAGGACAGTCATAGGTCAGGTTTAAACGACTCATTTTATTGTATTTCTAGTTTCTGCTTATTTTACATATGCCATTTGATAGCAGGAGTTTTGACTTTTAATTTATTTTGACGTATATTTTGTGAATACGATCGCATTACACAAGTGCATTATATATTTTGGCAAAAAAAGTCATAAAACCTGTTTAAATACTGACCTTAGCTCACGTCTACTTCTTACTTATGACAACTGTTTTATCATGAACTCAGTCATAGCTCCCCTGTCGAGATATAATATAATTTTTTCGTGCACCTTAGTTTACTATCTGTAATGGGTTATTAGTGTATTTACATTATTGGGCTCTATGCAAAGAAGATTTAGTTTAGATTATATGTACTAGCACTTGCATGGAGACTGAGTGTGAAACCATTTAAGAAAATAAATTCCTTGGTACAACCAACCGGGATTGAACCTTGACCTAACAGCAGTCTAGTATATTGAAAGAGTAACGCCTTAAACAAGGGTTTCCCAAACTTTTTACAGTCACTCACACCTTTTGGGGCCATGATAACCAAAATAACTCTCCCAGATTTTCATTAAAATAATGAAACAAAGGCCTTCCAGCCAGTAAAATATAAAATGTTATTTTGAATTTTAATAATTCTAGATTGGTAGTATAAACAAAGCCATTAAATAGTGGAAGAAGACTTATAAGTGTCCATTACATCATGTCAGAGTTAATTTGCGTATCAGATTTACTATATTAAAAACACTTTATGATTAATAAAACTCAGTGATAAATCATTTATCTCCTTAAATCCTTCACGTGTCCCTAGGGGTAAGCGTACCACAGTTTGAGAAACACTTCCTGAGAGCACGTGACCACTAACGTGGGTATAATGTAAAAACAATTCCTACTGTACATCGTCGGGGATTGACACAAACAATAATCAGTGGCTTGATCAGAGAATCAGATGTAAGTTAATCTCCAATCAGTGCCTCAAACCTCATTTTCAGTTGCATCATTAACAATTAAGAAGTGATTGTCGATCAAATCTCTAATTAAGTTAACCAGCCAACTCTCTCTCCCATAAACCGTTTGATTCTCCGATCATCCTGGTGATGGGATACATAACCTAAAAGTTTTAATAACTGATTATATGGAATGGTTAAGATGCAGTGTAGTAACAGGAAATAAATTAAAGTTTCTTTAACTAGAGAGAAATATTTTTATATCACTATAAAAATGTTTTTAAAAAATTTCTCAAGTAACGTTCAAGATTGAAATTTATTATAATATATATATATATATGTACCTAAATTTATACATAATAGCCAAACTTATTTATAAATCAAGGTAATTCAAAAATCATATTTTACAAATAAAGTTCTTTTTACGGTGTTTCCAGGTTGGTTTTAATTGATTATTTGATGAAATATGTGGCCAGGTGATCTAAGATTTTCCATCCCTAATTCACTTTGGTGCAGCTCAATTTTTTAAATCTATGATCAAACTTATTGGTGATCTGGTGATTGAAGAATTAATATATCTCTGCAACCAGCCCCAAATCTCCTTAGTTAGAAAGTCAGGCGTAGTGAACGCTAGCCTAGAACCATGTGTGTGATTTTCAAAGTTGACATTCAGTTGTGTCTAGAAAAGGTTTTATGTTGTTGAAAAAAAACCATGGTTAAAATAGTAAACATTCTAGTTGACAAGTTCATAAAAAATTGTTGACACACGATCGGCCTTGGTACTCTTTTAGGAATATCGCTTCCCCAAGCTTATTCTAGGGGGTGTCATACATTTATAATGGTTGCCATGGTGACGTGTGTCAAGACAGTAACACATTCTCGTAAGGTTTGAGTGTGTGAAACAGACAGCCATGTATTCATCAAACAGGGTCTTGGTACTATTATCTACATAATTCCCTGCTCTATATAACTTAAGGCTCATTCGCAACATACATAGACTATTATCTCGATAATTCCCTGCTCTATATAACTTAAGGTGCATTCACAACATATATAGAATATCACAAAATCTGTTTACTGTAGGATTTTAGTGGAACCTTTTAGAAAATACACTCCATTTTGTATGTCAACATTGATATAATTTTACTGTATTTTAAGTATTATTTTATAGATAACGATAGTTTTTACAGTATTAAAAGTGGCAGATGCAGATAATATGACTTAACGTGAGTGTATATATATATATATATATATATATATACACGTGATATAAATATATATATATGATATATAAAAATATATATATTATTTTAGTAAGTTTTGTGACTGTCAAAAAGTTTCTTCTTAACTGAATATGAATCTGACCTTACCTGGCCTTATATGGAAGAATAAATTTTAAAACACCATTGATAGTAATGATACAATGGACTCAGAATATTGAGCCCATTAATGGAGTGCTCATAATACTATTATTTTATGCACCCATTTTTGACATATTTACTAGAGTAAATTACAGGCTTTAAATATTTCATATATTTTTAAGAGGGAAGAGAAAATTCATGAATTTTGTAAATCATCAATCATAAATCTATTATGTTCAATAAATCATCTATAATGTTTAATTCACATTTGCGAGTACGTTGACTAAATGTTAGGCTTATCTACTTTGCCGGCGACTGGACTGGTAAGTCAAGCTGTGAATTTCAGCCCGGTGTATTGAGAATGATTCCAACCTCTCCCTAAAGGCAAATTTGGAAACACTTACTCTAAATTCTACCTGTATCATCATTATCCCTATTAGCGTAATTCAATTGAGATAACCTAGGTAGGTAGTAGGATACCGTGAAAAAATTAAATCAAACAAAATTTATTGTATCAAATAAAACTATCTTTTATCTTGAAAGATTTGAATTTTTAAAGACAACTAACATTAAAAATGGTTTTATATCGTTTTAATGCTCACAAACAAATAATGGCGTCCCATGATATGCCATCCATTCTTCATATGACACCTTTAATCTGTAGTTTACATCAAGGCCCTCTTTTCCAACCTGTCATTTTGTTTACTTTGTAAGTCTGCCTCGTTACCTCCATCTTCCTCTTTTAATCTTTGTTCTCAAGACCAAGCAGATGGTTCTCTTCTTATCTTACATTAGGCACCTTCATTATTTATTGTCTATTTTGCCTCTCGTCATATTCTCAGGTTGTACCTTCTTTTCTCTCTCAGGCACGTGTTTATGGGTCGATTCTCACTCTGTTTTATTTAACACTTCAGAATTTTTGTGTGGCACACAAAGGCTTCTAGATTGGATCCTTCAATATTCCTCTTCACTGACGGTTCATTACAATAATTTAAGCCTTTTATACTACCAATTTGGAAAGGAATCGAATTACTTAAGATTATTGATATGAAAAATAATAGATTTTAACATCTAAAGAAGTATGTGTTTTATTTAGGATTTGTTAAAATGAAAAATATATAATTTGGTAATAGATATAGAGAGTTTCTACTATCGGTTTCATTTTATGGTTGTTATATGTTTGTTTATAAGTGTAAAAAGGTAAGCAGGCATATTCACACATTTAGATTAAGCTGCTTGCTATGCATGAGTGATTGCCAAGGGTAATTGTTTAATCCATACGTATCACAACTGATACAAGATGGTTGTCCACAAGGCCAAACCCAAAACTGTGATAGAATTTTGCGTGGACCCTATTTTGAAATATTACATCGTAGAGTTAAATATTGCTTTAGAGCTGAGCGTTTAAGCGGCAATTTTTGCTTACTGAGGCAAATTCCATAGGGATTAGGTTAAGTTTTTTTTTAAAAGTAGTGCGTAGATTATTCTAGTTACAAAGTAAGAGTTAAGTATTACACACATAATATTTCACATCAACTTTTGTGTTTGTTTCACAGATACGTGCAGCAAACCACCAATTCACCAGTGGACATGCGGGTGGGTATACATACAGGGGCAGTGCTGGCAGGGGTGTTGGGACAGAGGCAGTGGCAGTTCGACGTATATTCCAAGGATGTGGAGCTGGCCAATAAGATGGAAAGTAGTGGCAAGCCAGGGTGAGTTATATTGCAGTTTTTTTTATGTCCACTTGGGCAAGGTACCACATAATATATCTTACACCCTATTTTAGGTAATTTTTCGACCGAGAATTTTTTTTTTGTGTGATAAGGGAGGTCTTCCAAAAACACTAATTTAGTGTTTACCAAACCGTGATACGCATACCCTCAAAGCTTCATGAATAGTTTTGAGGGTACATGATTTTCCACTGAGTTTTATTAATAATAAAATATCTGTTGATAATACTAAGGATGATAAACAAAGTGACGCAAAGTGAAGAACCTTTTTGCTTAACACCATAGCTATATTTAAATTTGAAGCGTCTGCTTGTACTCCACACTGAAATAGATGGCATTTGTTTATTCTTTTTTATATATATAATTCGCTAGAAGGTACGTTGGTCATAACGTGGCCTTTAAAGGACGTAGGTGACCAAGGAAAATTTGTGAAAAACTAATCAAATGTAGGCCCTATTGAGTGATGAATCTCCACTAAAATTCTCTACCGGGGTGTGGACACTAAACTACTTGGAAACAATTAGGCAATAACTGTAGATAATAAATAAATACGGAATACTTTGAGTACTTGGTTACGACAGAACCATATACCATGTGTCTCTCCAGCTTTGTGAGCCTGAAAGAGAGCTTAGTGAATGGCACTATCGTATCTGACTCAGGAAGCCAGAGGTTTGGCTTCATGCACAATCTTGTGTCCCTTATTTTCACTAGCCATATACTTGAGACTTACTTTACTAATTTGAGTCACTTGTATTAGTTGGAATCGATCACTAACAGTCGGTGCACTGACATTAGATCCTAATAATATATACTAAAACCAAAATTGAAAAACTATATGGGATAGAATTTTAGGGTGGTGTAACATATCAAAACTTTGTTCTTATAATTTTGAAAATATTTATGAAAATATCTCTTTGATTTGTTTGTTTTTTTATCAGTCGGGTTCATATATCAGAGAAAACTCTGAGTTTCCTGAACGGCGAGTTTGAAGTGGAACCAGCCTTTGGCGAAAAAAGAGAAGAGACTTTAAGAATGGCCGGAATCAAAACTTTCTTCATTGTCCGCACCATCAAACCGGTAACAGCACCCACAGCTACCAGTCAATAGCTCTTAGCCGTAGCAGTCACTGATATCAAATTAATAAATCTAATGTGATTTTTAAAAGCTCAATCGGGCTTTGAAATAGCATCCAAATTCTAAATATTTTACTAAAAACACAAGTGATTACATTTTTACCAAATTTAAACATTCTAACTTTAGTTCAGTATGTTTAAAAAATATAAAACACTAATCCTAAACATATATGTTTTATCATAGGTTTGAGTAGTTGCAATAAAATTACTTGTCTAATTTTGTATAACTATTTTCCAAAACATGTCTTAATTAAGAAGCTAGTGTTTACCTTGGGTTACAGACAAATTTAAATATTTTTCAATTCGTCTGTTTCACAAACTGCAACAAGCGTTGATTTTGCAGTAGACTGGACTGCCGATTACGTGGAGTTCGAAGTTCAATTCTCGGTTGGGTATAGGGTATACTGAGGGTGGTTTCCCCAAAACACTTTTTCACTCTCCTATCCACGCAAATGCGGCTATACTAAAATTCCTCTAAATAAAACCTTCCTAATCTCTAAAACCCACTAGCGTAGTTTAGTGTATAGACGTATAACCCAAACGGGTAGTAGGATGCGGTGCTAAAATAATCGATTGAGTGAAAATGACAACTTGGACTTAGGAATCAAACCCGGGACCTTTAGCTTTGCGCGGGAATTCTCTACCACTGGTTAATCTCGTATCTTCCTATTCTCAATACACAAACCACTATAGAAAGATGGACCTGGATACAAGATGAACTGGGATGGCCCAAAGGTAGCACATTGGTACGCAGATACAAAGGTCCCGGATTCTATTCCCTTCATAAAGTTTGTCATCTTTAATTTAATTGAATGGAAGTGTTTAATGTCGGTGTACAAACTTACCATTTCCTAAAATTATTGGTGCTGGTGCTGGGTATGTGGTAGTGAGTGTACTACAGACGTAAAAAATTAGTATAGCAATTGCTTACCGAAACATAAAATTGTGTTAGTAAATTAATTACTAAATAAAACATTAATACTAGTCAAATAAAAAGTTAATAAAAGTAATTTGTAAAACTATTGAATGACTGGTTTGATATTAGTATACTTAAAAAAATATATTATCCGTGGATTTTTTCACCCAATGTCAATGTTGTAAGAAAAAAAAATTATAGCACCGCGTCTTATTACCTGTTCTGGTTATATGCTTAAGTACTAATTGCGCTAATGGGTTAGGAATTGGGAAGGTTGTATTTGGAGGAAGTGAACCCACATTTGTGAGGAGGGAGAATGGAAAATAATTTATAAAAAGCCACCCCACATAGCACACCAGAGAGAGATTTGAACTACGACCTCCCCATATTCAGAAGTCTAGCTTGACATGAAACTAGCGCGTCAGCCAAATACGCCACTGAGACAGGTGTAAATTTTGTAGATTGAATGGTTTGGACTTGTAGGCACGGAAACATAAATACCGACCCCAAGTCACCAGTTTCTGATAATAATAATACTTAGCACCGCATCTTAATACCCATTCGGATTTTACGCTCAGTGTCTGACAGCTATGAGAAATCAATGATCACACACTTTCATTACATAATCTTGCTTAAAATTTGAGTGAATGATTATATTAAGCACAGGATATTCCTGGATAGTTCAGTTGTAGATATTTTGCCAAATGAATAGGGCTAGATTCCCGTATAGAGGCTTCATTTTTAAGCGAAAAAAGACCTGTGTTTTTGCAGTTTTTATAACAAAATATTTATTTGATCAAAATTAATCAAACATTAATTATATTCAAACATAGAGTTTAATTTTCTTCACAAGGTAATATCAACAGTTGTTGAATATCTGTCATGAGCATAGTGGCGTTATCTTACAATTTTTAAATGAATCGAAAAAGTTTTCATCAAATTCCATGACACACTCGACAGATATTCAAAAAAGTGTAGATATCACATTGACCAAAAAGTGTTTTTCTATAAAAACTGCAAAAACTCTAGTCTTTTCTGGCGATTACCAACAACCCCACCTTAAACCGTTCCAGATGTTTGAATATTCTTAGCTAGTTTTTCATCTAATTAAAACGCGTCATTCTATAATATACAGTTTTTTCCTACAAAGAATATATATATTTTTCTTTTACAGTTTCAACCGACATCCTTGGAAGTCCGTAATGGAATCGTATCTGAGGAAACATTAAATAACTGCGAAAACAACAAAACAATGGGGGATTCCGCAGTGAGTAAATACATACATAATTATGATCGTAATAAAACCGCATCTTGAGCATAGAAACATACCGAATTTCCAATTAATACGACAGGGAAAATATTTTACGACAATTTGGTAAAAAAAATATCGTGGTTATAAAAATCAAACCAAAATATGTATCGAATATTATTCATAAACAAAATCTAATGTAAAATTACATTAATAAGCAAATAAGTGCTTATTTAACTTTTTAGACTTTAAATAGTAAGCTGTGTCATAGCTTGACATCTTTGGTTTTACTAAAAGATTTCAAATATGATGTAATCTAAGATGCTATCGTCATTTGTCTTAAATCAGCAGCCACACGCTTGTACAGGGTGGGATGGAAAGAGTTAGACGATCCATGCTTAATAAAGGGATGAACAACCTGCTGAGGTTTGCCTGACGTACGTTGAAGTTCACCCGATTGATATTATCTTCAAAAAAATTGAAAAAGTGTAGTATGTAATTTGCTTTTATTTAGTTAGTAAAAATTTACTTTCCAATTAAAGTGTAAATTTTCAAGCTACTAACTATCTAATTATTATTTTGGTCCCATCCTGTATAATATTTGTTGTTGTTAAACAGAGTTATGGCTAATTGTAAGGTAGCTATTAGTAAATGATTACAAACTCAGAGGGCAACAAAGCCTATTTGATGGATATATGAACTCTAAGTTTTGGCCATATTGTTTCCGGAAGGAAGAGGACTTGAGAATTGAACCAAGTCTGTCTTCTAGTGTTTTTTTTACTGCCTGATGTCTGATCAATGATCAGTCCGGAATAATATTCCGGGTGCGAGAGTCCCTGCATTACACGGGGAGTTTGAGCCCCCCCCAAACCTCTTAAGAGCTTACTGACCGTCAAGTCTCAGTATAGTCGACGCGTTGTGAGCCTCTGCTACAGTTGTAGACGTAACATTGAGGCTAAGTCAGGAAGTGGTCTGTTGGATGCAAAGACACTTACAGTAACGGGGACCTACTTCAATTATTCTAACCTAACTTGCTCAACTATATCACACTGTATATCCCATCTAGTTCCTAATCAATAAAATACTCTAAAGAACCAACACAACTATTTGACGCCATCTAACCCAGCCCAATAAGCCCAGTCTAACAGATCAACCAACCCTCTGTGGTGAGGAGTAGTGACAGCTCTTTATTATTAAAAAAATATATATAAAATAATATATGTATACGTAGTAAAATTGCTTAATTTTTTTGTTTTAAAATTCCTATATTTATAAGAATTACTTTTATATTCTAGTAAACTAAAATATTTGATGTTATTAAAAATATATATTCCAACATTAAGTCAAGTAGGGTATCAATGTTATTAATACTTGGTTAAATAACTATAATTATTATAGCTGAGCTAGTGACAGTTATTAAATAACTTAATTCTAACTAGAACGCACACACACAAAAACTTATCAACATTGTAAAAACTGCAAACAACCTTAAACATTTTTCTATCTTAAACAATTTGCTTACAATACTGTTTAACACAACTTCATATTATGATAAATATGCCTTCCATGTAAATAGGTAAGGCTTTTTTAGCTGCCTAAAATAATTTGAGAGAAGCAAAACGGATAAGTTCGATATGTCCTAAAGTTATAGCTGAAGATTACATTACCCAACGTATGAATTCGGGAAAGTAAATCTAGTAAATTTTATATCTGTCATATAAGTACATTCCTCTTAAAATTGGACTACAAAGAGCTCAGTCCATGTGTTAATTCAAAATTATTGTTCCACAACTTATTGAAAATAAAATACGTTAAGACGCACAAGATTAGAACATACGTACACTCCATTTAACCTGACTGATAGCAATCTTACCTCGGTGAACTACGCTATGGCTCTATTTTTATAAACTATGCCATAGTGTAATCATGTAAGGTAAGGCCATAGGTATTAGAAGCAAGGAAAGGAAAAAGTTCACGCTAGGACAGACAGTGAACGTACCTTTGTATTTATAACTATCATTTTAATATATTTTCTCTGTATTTAACATGAATAAAGAAATGGTGTCGGGTGGCTCATCTTTCGTTTAGCTGTCCCCTGGGCACATCTTGTTTTCCGTCGATAATAAAATACAGTAGAGCTCCAACTATCCGGACACCAGCTATCCAGATGACCGGCTATTCAGATGACCAGCTACCCCAGATGGCCGGCTATCTGGATGTCTGGCTATCCAGATGACCGGCTATCCAGATTACCGGCTATCCATATGACCGGCTATCTGGATGACCGGCTATCTGGATGACCGGCTATCTGGATGACCGGCTATCTGGATGACCGGCTATCCGGATGACCATCTATCTATATGACCGGATATCTGGATGACCGGATATCCGGAGACCGGCTATCCGGATGACCGGCTATCCGGATGACCGGATATAAGGATGACCGGCTATCCGGATGACCAGCTATACAGATGACCGGCTATCCAGATGACCAGCTATCCGGATTCATATCGCAGCAGTGGTTTTCACTAAATTCGGAATATATAAATTTTGTGTTGTGTTGCATATTAAATACATATGTACAGCACATATGTACTTTGTTGTATGATGTATTAATTTAGGTACAGTATCTACCACAAATTACGTAAGCACATAGTAGTAGGCTACATACGTTATATTATTTTACATTTTTGTAATATATTTTCAAAAAAGTATTTTAGTGTGAAATCCTCGTTGTTTTTTTTATAATAGCAATTATCCGAATTTTCGATTACACGGACTAACCTCGGTCCTAATTAGTTCGGATAGTCGGAGTTTTAATGTATACAATGGACAGGCCTCATGAATAGGAGGAGCTTAGGAACTAAGTGGTCGATCCAAGATGGTGCTACTGATGCCCCAAAGACCTGCTATATTAAGTTATATGAGACCCCAAGTAGTAATTAAGAGGCTCCCAACTCCCTGTAGAGTAAAGTAGCACCTATCTCTATAAATCCATTAGGTTCCCATCACCCATTCCCACTTCATAGGACTTTTCATCACCCAAAACCCTTCGCGTAAAGCGACAAACTGTCACTTTAAGGTGGGAGTGTAGGGAACAATAGCAAAAGGCAATATTTTTTGCAGTTTTTATGGCAAAAATTATTTTTTAGCTTCAATAAATCAAATATTTCTCAAGTAGAAACATAGAGTGTGATTTTCTTCCCATGGTGATATAAACAGTTCTTTAATATTTATCAAGAGTGTACTGAAATTTAACGATGACCTTTTCTATTCATTTTAAAAGTGTGTCATCAAATGCCGCTATACTCATGATGGATATTCAGGAACAGTTGACATCACCGTGTGAAGAAAATTAAACTCTACGTTTTTACTGGAAAAATATTTAATTTATTTTGGCAAAAAAAAAAAAGAGTGTTTTGCTATAAAAACTACAAAAATATTGACCTTTCCTCGAATACCCTAAACTCCTTCTTTAAGGTTCGGTTTAAATCATGGTGTGACCTGTTGTGTCGACACACAATTTAATTTTCTTTCGTGCTTCCATTCTAAGAGTATTAAAACAAGCTGATGCAAGTCCCTTATCCTTGATCCCTCCCAACAAAATTTTAGGTTAAACGAAGGGTATTTATTGTTTTGCAGTGTGCGAGTCCTGTAGAAGAGAACAGCGTGTTAGGTAACGGACGTGCCAGGGAAGATTCTGAAGACTTCAAGAAGAGATTGAGGAAAGAGCTTATGAGCAGAGACGGACACAAGTATGTATACTACCGTTTATGTTTACTTAGCTGAAGAAGAACACCTATGAACATTGTAATCGTACTGGTGACATTTATATTTAAGCGTCAATGATCTGTGAATACATCATTAGAAATTAAATCTATTTGTATACATATATATATATATATAAATAATTTGTGTGTGTGTGTGTGTGTGTATGTGTGGGTGTGTGTTTGGGTGTGTAGGGGGTTCGAGATTGAGAGGGGAATGAGTGTTGTGCCTTAATTTTTCTTAATGTGTATAAATAGGTGAGTAGGTAAATTTAAATGGTTAAATAGATAGAGAGAATGAATTGGTTTTGATCCTAAAATAATTAAAAACATGTTTATAGATAGGTATGAAGATAGGGATGGATAGCTAGAGAAATAAATAAAGGAAGAAAGGAAGAAAATATGAGATTTGTACGTTTCGTTGTCGTTAAAAAAATTGGTTTATTTGTAGACAGGTAGATAAAAAGACAGAATGAATATGTTTGAACCTTTCTTTCCTTATAGAAAATGGTTTATATATTATATATATACATATAGGTAGATATATAGAGAGAATTAATATGTTTTGAACCTTTCTTTTCTTCAAAGAAATTGTTTATCTATTATATGTATATATAGGTAGATAGATAGAAGGAATGAATATGTTTTCTTTTCTTCAAAGAAATGGTTTATATACAATATAGATAGGTAGATAGATAGGAAAAATAAATATGTTTTGAAACTTTGTTGCTTTCAAAGAATTGAATAGGTATATAGAAATAATGGATGTTCTCTTATCCTTGATCCCACCGTAAAAATGGTAAATTAAAACTAACTAAACTAACTCTAATTTTTAGAGACCTATCAAATCACACGAAGATGTTTTCCCTCGGATTCCACGACGCCCAGAAGGAGAAAGACTATCACCACCACAAAGAAGCTTTCTCCAGTATATCCGTGCTGGGCTGTCCTCTGGTTCTGTTCATAACTTCAACAGCTCAGATCATCGTCCTACCAAGGTTCACATTTTATTTTTACCGCTGCTTCTTTTTATCTGTTCAGGCTTTTATATTGTAATCATTCTAATGGGATAGGAATGAGGAAGGAAGACTTTTATAGGTAATCTTACCCACATTCGCGTTTGAAAAAGAGTGAGAAATCATTTAGGTACCAACACTCTCAGTAGATCCGACCGGGATTCTAACCCCAATATCTCCGTCATCAGCAAGCCAGTATAACATGAGAATGACGCCTTAGACCATTCGGCCACTGATATATTAAAATAAACATTTGTTTCTTAGCATTTTCAGAATTAGACACACTTATCCTTTTAATTTTAGGTATTTAACGTGCACTTTCTTTATCGGTTTATTTTATCAGCACAAGACTTATAAACTAGTTTAAATCTAGAACAGACATCTAGAACAGACACAACATCAAGCCCCCAACCGTTAATTCAACACTGTCAAAGGGAAAATCCACATTTCTCAAATTATAGCATTTTCTGCCGTGTTGTGAATCGAATACGAGACCCTTAGCTAAGTAGGTATAAGCACGCTACCGACTGAGATCAGATGTTGGACATAAGCCACTTTAAAACCACTGACTGGAATATCATTTAAATTTTACTTTGTGCCTTATAATTAGTTGGTTTACTTAACAAAAAAATAACTCAAACTAGCATTGCACTTAGCACTAAAAGGGGTAACGGGATTTGGGTCTTGGCCACTTGCAAAAGGGGTGGGGGTGGAGGGGGTATCTTATCAACTGTGATTTTTTAACTCTCTCTCCACACTAGTTCAGGTGTACTCCCTTCTTCATTCCTACATATTAGATAACGTAGTTAATAATCTGAGTGAAAAACAAAATAATTAAAAAAAAAATATAGAATTTTGATAACAAAATATTTTATGCAACATTTATGAATAGTATTGATTTCCACTCCATGTTTTCACAGGGATCTGATCAATTTTCTGTCTTTTGGTATTGGGTTCCTTCTACTTCTGATTTGCTCCATCATCTGTATTGCTGAGTTCTTTCCTTCCGTAAGTACAGAAATTACTTTTAAAAAATGGTATTACACAATAGTACATACTTTCTCATTTAGCCTAACACCTTAGCTCAGTCGGTAACATGTCTGCCCTTTAAGCTAAGAGCCCGGTTTCTATTCCCGGCTTGGCCAAAAATGTATCATTGATGAAAATATGGGTTTACCCTTTCACCTTGATAAATTGACGACTGGGGACTGGATGTTGTGTCTTTCCTAGTCTTAATATAGAATAAAAGGCATATGAAACTACGACAGGCTTAGCCAGCCGGTAGTGGAAAATATAATATCTTGAATTAAAAAATTGACCCAGATCATAGGCTGGAAACAGTAATGTTTGTAAAAAAAATTATTTGATAAGCAAATGAAACACTTATCAGATACATTTCAAGCAATTTGATTTTGCTATTTTTTTAAAAAAATATTCGAATTCTCATAATCCATTCATTAGTAAATTAACGCCGAATTGCTATACATTTTTAGAAAAAAACAAATAAAATTTTATTTACCAATTTACAAGATAAAACATCTGTTCTGAACAAAATCATTAGAACCTTTTTCGAAATATTTTGAAATTTAAAAAAAAAAAATTAAGCTACCCCTAATTTTAATGCTACAATTAAAACGATCTGATCTAAAAATATGTTGTTATAACATCTAGATTTCAAGTTTGAATTAAATACAGCATTTCAACTGTAGACCCACGTACGAATAGTTACTGTAAGACCTGGTTTTTTGAGCTCAGGGGCATATAAAACGTAGAGTCATTATAATATTGAAGTCAAAAATTTTAATGATTGCAGTATTTTCTATATGTGATGAAATATAAAAAATGATTTTGGTTTCATCATTAAATTTTTATAATCTTTATAGACTGAGTTCTATTACAAAATAAGTTTGTATTTTTATTTTTACTTGCATAGGTTTTCACCTATTTTCATAAAATTAAGCTAGCTATTAATTATGAAGAATAAAGTTTTAAGTTAGCTAATAATTAAGAAGAATGATTTTTTATTCAATTAGTTGTATATAATATTGTTTATCTTGTACGTAATGTTGAAAACAATGACTACAGCGTCCCACGTGACACGGCTGTGAAAGAAACGCCTATCACTGTTTCACCCATCCCTGTAGTGCTTAGTGGTTAGCATGAAAACAAAATTCGGAAGCTCCCGAGCATATCACGCCCCCCCCCTCCCCTCCACTCAATAGTGCCATAAGCTAAAAACATAATCTAAATTTTGTTAGAAAAGTCTCATAATTGTTCAACAACTGGCAGCGGCAACATAATTTCAGTTAAAAGGGCCTTTCCCCTTTTTCTTACTATATCCTTCATATGTTTTAGTAACTTTTATAACCGTCAAATAAGATTCTTCCTATCTAAATTGAACTTTAGTTTTATCTCTGCAAATTGTTTTTAATTCGGTAACAACCAACCTACTTGATTCTTTTTTCCAGGCGTTTCCTCGCCCTCTGGTCAAATGCAGCGTGGCTGTCAACAACTCGTTGTGGATTAGAAGAGTGATGGGGGTGTTTGTTATCCTGCTGCTTGGGACGGCCAATATCGTTGACATGGTGAAGACAAGGGGACATCCTCTAAAATATTTAATAGTGATACAATGGTGACCTGGCGGTCTAGAGGTAAGGTGTCAGACTTCTGTGCTGGGACCAGGGGTTCAATCCTCGGTCCTGGCACGGATTTATCTGATAGCCAAACCCTTCCTTCATCTCTGACAAGACGTGTATTATTCACAACTTGTGAATGTGTGGAATGCCAGGCCTCCACCGTGGTTCGGATCCCCCGTTAAACTGTAGGTCCTCCATTTCATATTACAATCACCCTACCATTACACATTAGCGTGGGTGCGTATAACCTGAACGGGTAGTAAGACGTGGTGCTAATAGTTATTATAATAATAATAATAATACACTTAGAGCCATATTTGTGTATTAGAGATCCAGACGTCAGTCAAACCCCCATTTGACCTTGACTACTTGTTATTCCTGTATTGGGAAGTTCGCTTTTTTCAGCAGCGCGTTTTACTACTCGTTCGGGCTATACGCTTATGGACCAATTACGCTAATGGTTTTAAAGATGGGAAAGGTTATATATATAGGAAGTGTACTGGTATTTGAGTGGAGGGATCTTGGAAAACCGTTTAGTAAAAACCACACTCGTTACACACAGCCGCTATTCAAACCCCATAATTACCATAACTGGGAGCCCAATATAGTGCGAGAGCAATTCCTTAGACCATAAGGCCACGAATAAAGTTATTAACGATTAATTTAATGATAAGGGAGTGGTTCGTTAGCTTGGATGAAATGTGTTTGCATTTGCATGGAGTGAGGATAGAAAAACCAGTATGATAAGTCACATATAGAAAACTTACCCTATAGAACACCCAGCCGAGGTTCAAACCTCCACATTCCTGACACCAGCAATTCAGCCTATTGCAAACCTGACGCCCTATACCATGCAGCTGTCCGTTTAAGGCGTAAGTATATCTTAGATTTCTTAGTTTCAATACTTTACTCTTGGTGCTTAAAAGCAGGACCAGAGGCTGAGAGATATAAAAAAGGTACTCTATTCCATTATTTTTTATAATTATTTCGCCTGGACTTTAGCTCACTCAGTAGCGTGTCTGCCTACTGACACATGAGTATATGAGCATGCCAAAAAATGTAATATTGTTGAAATGCGAGCTTCCTCTTTCTCAGTAATTAATTTACGGATTGGGTACTGGGTGTTGTGTTTGTTCTAGATTTAAGTAAGTACATAAGTCGTGTTCTGATATAATCATTCGGTTCGGCATTTTAAATACCTCAAATAATAATAAAATATTATTATGATTGATTAAATAGAAAGCTATTATAGTTGTTAATTATGGTTAAAGCTGCAGCTAGATATCATATTCTTTAAATTTAAAAATGGCACATGCACAGGGGAATCAAACCAGGGACCTTCAGGCCGAGCACACCAATACTCTTACCTCTGAGCTATCCATAAGTCGTATGGTGGTCAGGGCCATTCTTCACTTATATCTTAAGGCAAAGTTTGTGATACTCGTGCAAAACATATAGCTCAGGGATAAGATTATTGGCGTACTAAGCCTAAGGTCTCGGGTTCTATACCTTTATCCAGGTGACATTTTTCAGTTTAAATAACAAAATTGTATTATGTTTTAAGGTTTCTTGTACATCACCATCATCGATCATCAACTGCACGACAGTGGAAGACGCCGGCAAAGTTTGTCTGTACCCGTCATATTTCACGTATTTCTGCGTGTTGGTACTGGTAGCGGCTTCCTTACCGGCCCAACTGTCGTACCTCTTCAAAGCTGGCCTTTTATTTCTAATATCGGCCGCGCACTGCGTCATGAACGTCACTGTCATCGGCTCTGCACTAGACTGCGAAGAGTCGGTGAATCACAGAGACTGGGCGAAGTGAGTATTAAAAAATTGTAACAACTATTTGTTTTTTGGCGATACGTTTTCTTCTTTTTTTTAAACTTTTTTTTATAAAAAGAATATATTGTCATCGTGAAAGTTTTAACTATAAGTTTGTAATGGTTACTGACGCTTTATATTGTGTCCTCGAACTAAAATAAAATGAATGGGTAGTTTGATTTTTTTGCATCATATGTTGCATAGTGTCTGAAGCTTTTAGATGGTAAATAAAATTAAAAATTAAATGTGTAAATATTATAGATAGTATATAATAGCTAACTTATTTATTAAATTTAATATATTTGACTTCCAATCAAAATATCCAAATTAATTATCTTAAGTAATCAAATCAATGATAATGAGTATAACTATTATTTTCCTCTTAATATTAAATATAATATTTTTATTAATATCATTTGAAAAAATAAAATAATAGAGTAAAAAGATCACTCTCCAGATTCCCTTAAATCCCCATTAGACTAAACTTAATACAATTTTAAAATTATTATTATTATTATTATTATTATTATTATTATTATTATTATTATTATTATTAGTTATTTTAGTGGCGTGTAACCCATAAAGGTATTAAGACGTGGGGCTAATTAATAAAAAGTTATTTTAATTAGATTAATTTTTGTTCTTGCCAGTTTACGAAATTACAATCCACTACATTATCTTTGTTACAGTAAATATCCAGTTAATCCACTTTCTTCCAGTTTCAATTATAATTTTATGACAATTTCTTACAAATTTAACAATTCACGCCCCGTTCGCTTATTGGATCTGTCTCTTGTAAATAAGGCTCCCATTCATTTTTCCTTGGGATGATAACGGACATTGTAGACGGACTAATTCCGGTATCCATTTATTTAAAATCTTAACTCTTGGGTCCAATGTGGAATATTAGGTTATATATCCAAGGTTAAGTAAGCTAAGTCTTACGTATTTTATTGATATAAACAGTTTATCTATAAATATCAGAATAATGTCCCAATAAGAATAGTTGAAAGGTTGCATGCACTGTTTGTTCACGGTATTATTAGATGTTACTGACTCTCTGAAATTCAATAAGATAAATGGTATAATACAATCGAATGCACTTTCTCATTTAGTATAAAATTGGCTTTCAATAAATTACTGTTCCATACGTTTTCTTCAGAAAAATAAGCCTGTTATTTCGGTAATATAAAGGTAATATAAATTAACTCCTCTTCTCAAAGCTACAAATAGCATTTTCAATACAGATGCACACGGAACTATTTATAATGACTTGTCAAGTATTATTTAGTGCCAAAATTGACTAGTAATGAACTATACTTGTTTGTACCTTCAATGATGTTGATGTTGCCCTGTATGTTTCAGTATAGCTCCTGGAAAATACACGCTCTGTGGATTACTTCTGGCAGTAACACTGGCTCTTGCCACCCTCGCTAGACACGTGAGTGACTACTATAAAAAACAACACTGTATACAGAGTGTCCCAACTTAGACTTACAAACTTCACTAGCATGATATTTGCTTTAAAATAAGAATAAGAGCTCATACAATCATATAGTTCATTTACGGTAGAAGAGGTAGTAAGTGAAAATTAGCAAAAGGTTCTTTATTGCAAACATTGGCTGAGAATTGCTAATGTCAACCAATTAGGAAATTATTATTATTTTCCTAGTAATACTATATTATTAATAAAAATAAAGTGCTATCAAACGATTTTAATAATAATTCCCAAAGGATTTACTGTACAGTTGGCTCTTTATTAACTTATTGAAACTACAAAACATATTAATAAAACTATTATGCTTTTTGTTTCGCTGTTGTGGCAACAAGACATATTATAGTACATGAAATAACAAATTCAAAAGTATTGTATTCATACTTGTATATTGTTATAACTGGCCACCAAAATAAATAAATATTTTTTATAACTTAGATAAAGAATATATATGGCCTACAAAATATTATTTTCAATACAAAACCCTTTTTTTTTCGTAAACAACGCATAAACACAGCTGAATACAGTTTGTATGAAGTCATTAACAGCCCTTGTTTCTGTTGGTTCACCATCTTAGTTTACAAATAGAAGGCAGCTTTTTAGACGCTCTCATTTGAAAAGAAATTTTAAGTGAACTACAGAGGCCGTTTACTTGAAAAAACAAACAAAAAAACCCATCCAAACTGTTATTTTCATAATTTATTTTTTCAATAATGTAAAAACAATTATTAACTAAAATCAAATCGTTTGTTGTGAATGTTTAGGCTGCCAAAAGTAACAACAACTAAACTTATAGTCTTTCAGATCATATGGTTTGGTGAATGGATACATAGTAGATTTTCCTAGCTGTCACTTACAAACTCTCAGACCATAGATATGCTATAAACTCAAAACGCTTTCTTTTAGAGGTTACACTTTTTAACCCCCTGAAAAATATCAACCAGTATTTACCAGACAGATAAAAAAATAGCAACAATTCGCATGACTTTAAATGCATAATATTTTATTTACTTCATTACTTGAGTTAAGTTCAAGCTGTTGCTTGGCGACACTGTACAATTTTGTGCGCATGTCTATGGTTGTATTCAGATTAAATTATGTGTCCACCTCAAGTGGCGTAGCTAGGGTGAGGATGGTGGCCACGTGCCCTGGGTGCTAAGTTTATTAAAATATTAGTATCAATATAAGATTCTTTTTTTTAATGAAAGTGTATTTATATTTTTATTATTTTTTAATCAGTATTATCACATTTAACCAGTTTTAGTATCAAATATAATAATTCAGACAAATTTTAAAGAATAGTTTTCTCATGAGGCGCAATTTTTTTTTATTCATCTTCAAAACCCATGAGTTGTAATAATACTTTCTGTTCAGATGGAGAAAGCATCCAGAGTGCTCTTCCTGTGGAAAAATGAGGTAGAGGAGCAGAGAGAGTGCGCCTCTGACATCCGGAGAAGAAACGAGGCCCTCGTGTACAACATCCTTCCCCCTCACGTGGCTGCCCACTTCATGGGCAGTCGCAAGAGACAGCATGAAGAGCTGTACAGCCAGAGCTACGCAGAGACTGGTGTGCTATTCGCCTCCATGCCCAATTTCTCCGGCAAGTTTATATCTGCATTATATTTTATACATAGGAAGAAACTTTTTTATGTTTCAAAAGCTATTATTATTATTATTATTATTATTATTATTATTTATTATTATTATTACTATTATTATCACCACGTCTTACTACCCGCTCGCGTTATACGCACTTACGCTAATGTGTAATGGTAATGTGATTGTGAGATGAAATGGAGGACCTACAGTTTAACGTGAGATCCGAACCACGGTGGAGGTCTGGCATTCCATACATTCACAAGTTGTGATTAACACACGTCTTGTCAGAGGTGAGGGAAGGGTTTGGTAATCAGACAAATCTGTGCCGGGACCGAGGATTGAACCCCGGACGCCCAACACAGAGGTCTTACACCTTATCCCTAGACCGTCAGGTCACCTACAAAAGTTACTCAAATAAATATTTATATATTTATATAATCCAAATTTGATAGGGAGGATCTATTAGAAATACGAAAATATTTTTTCTGGGCAACATTGATAATATTTTAATGTTTTATTAGTGTTAATTTATAAATTATTGATATTATCTAACAAAAGTGACAGATGCAGATAACATGTACTGTAGGAAATCTTGAAAGTAGATCTAGTAACTTTCTTGGCAGTCTTATAAGATCATTCATATTAAGATAGAACTGTATTGTGGTCCACATATTTAAAAAATATGTGACTGGAAGGAAATGAAAAATCAAAATCACACAAATTTTGTTGTCAGAGGTAGGCTACGTATCAAAAAATGTCTTCTTATTGATATGCTTTATACAATATTTGAATTAATATCATATTTGGGTTTCTTCAGTTTGTTAATATCTAAGATAATTTCTTTTATTCCAGATTTCTATTCTGAAGAAACTGTCAATAATCAAGGTTTAGAGTGCTTAAGATTTCTCAATGAGGTCATTTCAGATTTTGATGCGGTGAGTATTATTTTTAATTAGTGTTGTTTTTAATGGGAAAATGTTTGATAAAGCAACCAAAAATTTAACACATACAAAAAATATATCAACTGTACAATTTTCTTTTTTTCTGACGTGTTTTTTATTAATTAAAAACTTAGTTTTATAAGATATACGTCATTTATTCTAATTAAAAAATAGGTGTAAGTTTTGCGTTCATGGTTTTTGTGGATAATGGAACTTTCTGTTGACATAAAATTAATCGTGAGTTTCATGTCTAGCCCCTTCCGTACCCCCAGAATTCAGGTGGCTAGGCTTTTTTTTATAGTAAATCAGGTTAGGTTAGACACACAACAGTGTTTACGTCGTCCGTAAACTCTTTGACAATATTTTAGTGGCGGCTGAAAACTTCACGAAAAAAAAAACACGTTGGTAATCTCAATGGAGACAAAAAACAATTTGGATTGTTGGCAAATGACGAGAGTTATTAAAGATTTAATGTAATAAATTAGGTATGAGAGAGTGGAAACATAACTACTTTAAACTTATAGGATGCAAAAAAAAAAATTGGTAAAAAAACACATATCCAGATCACCCGGCTAGGTTTCAACTCTGAAGTCGGATACGAGTTTCCTAGTTTACCAATTTAAAATGTATTTGAATGTTTGTCAAATGTTTTAGCTTTTAGAGCAGCCTAAATTCCAAGATATCATTAAAATTAAGACGATTGGGTCAACGTACATGGCTGCAAGTGGACTTAATCCTTCCAGACAAATTAAGGTGAGTTTTTAAAAAAATTGCACATTTTCCCAATAATCACATGGAAAATGCATCTGATATTTTTAATTCAAAATAATATATATTTCTTTAATAACTTCATGGCTTCAGCCCGCCATCTAGATAAACCAACCAGGCGGCCGCCGTTTGTTGGCAAAGATAGTTCCAACTACTGTGTATAGAATGTGTCATCTGGTCAGCCCAATGAACCATCCAGTCGTTAATCTGAGTTTTCTAGACCGAAGCCGCTGATTTTGATATTTTTTTAGCAATGATGTTAATAATTATTTTAACACTTCCTTGATACAACCAGACATCTTACCTATTCATAGATTAAATCAGTAAAACCTCTGCCCTTAAGTCTGAGGAACCTGGGCTTATTTCTCACTATGAGTCGAAATTGTATTACTGCTAAACATATTTGATCCGTTTCGTTAAATGACTTATTGTATTAGGTCCTACTGTCGGCTTTTAAACAAATTTATCGGGATTTTTTACACCACAATATTCTTCATATAACCATGAAAAAAATATAAAACAATGATTCTAAAAAGGATGTCACAATAGTCTTCTAGGACTGCCACGAATATTTGGTGAAATTTATGATAAAGCCAATGAGTAAGGTATTCCTCTAAACAAATAATTATTTTAGTTACAATTAATGTAGGGCATTTGTAGTAAATTATTAAAATCATGCTTTTATTTTAAATGAATTATTTACTAAAGGTTTCCTTAACTCAAAATTGTTGAACATAAGGATGGCAATAAATATAGAGGATGTATTAAAGTGCGCTACCCTGATAGAGTGAGGACCTCATCTATGATAATCTTTTAGTCTTCAGGCTGTGTGAAAATAAAAATAAAAAAAAATCCCACACAAGAGGGATGAGATCCAATTTCTATAGGAAGTACCTCTTAGAAAATAAAATATATATGTTTTTCCATCCATAGTGATAGCATTTTACTACTGTAGGTCTATATCATGTGTTATTTTATAGGTAATGAATGATTTTATCTATCAAAAGTGACATCTGAAGATAAAATGACTGGACTTATGAATACGTGAAAGTAGATCTTGTCGTTTTCCTAGTTGTCAGATAAGTTTCTTCCTATGGAAATGGAAGTGTAAATGAGCCAAGTGGATACCATACCGAAGAAAGTGTCCATCTTTACCTGCGTTTCACGTCATCTTGTGTCAGGAAAACTCGTGACACTTAAATAACTTTGATGTTATGTCCCATATCTACTGTTCAGTCCCATATATAACTAGTAGTTCTGTGAACAGTAGGCCTCGCTCGCTCCATTCAAAATTGCTAACCACATAATCTTAAGAATTATGTAATAATACTATCGCTACTAAAGTCTTAAGATTTATCTTGTAATTTCAACGATGGATTAAATATCTAAGCTATTATAATGGTTAATTATGGCTATACCTCATGTAAATATTATATTATTTAAATTTAAAATGACACGTGGACACGGAAATCCACCAAACCAAAGGTCTTGGGTTCAATTCTCATGTCCAGGCTCATTTTTTATATTTGAGTAATTTCGATTTAATTTTGAAATAGCTCCTATAATTTTTTCTTGGATTTGAAGTTAATATAATATTTCCTTGGTGATTAAACTAAACATAAAACAAATTAATTTTATATTTAACAGTATTCATAGAGAAAAACGGTTGTTCAGGTGGTTTCGGACGCTTTCCTCGCAGTAGATACCAAATTAAAAATAAATAGGACCTATACCAGAGTCGTTATCAGTATAAGTTATCTGATTAATTTCATTAAAATCGCTCGGCGCATCGGTCAGCAACCTCAGAAAATCAAACTGATGACCCGACAAACCTTGCTTCATTTTGTTATCGATATAGTGCTTAGATATGTTATTGTTTTGAAATTGTTTTGTGTTTTGTCTTCTCAGCCAGAAGACACCCTACCGGTGAGATGGGCTCATCTCAGTTTGCTGGTGGAATTTGCACTGGAGCTGAAGAAAGCTCTCCAAGGGATCAATGAACAAAGTTTCAACCACTTTGTTCTTAAGATGGGTATGTTATCTACCGTTTTCCGGCATATTTTCCCTTCACTACTAGTTGACAAATCACTTATAAAATAGTTCCATATTGAACTTTATTTTGTTAAATACTATCAGATCAATGTTATTTGTCTACCAGATTGGGATTTACACCTATGTACTAATTACGATATTGTATTAGGTAAAAGGAAGGTTTAATTTAGAGGAAGTTTAAAGGCAGTGCGAATGATGTTGAAATCTTGTTCTTCACCGCGAACGTGTGAATCCAAATTGGAGCCGTGGATATTTCATTCAGTAGAGGAGTTGTCCACCTGACACCTTAGCTCAGTCGCTAGATTGTTTGCCTACTGAGCTAAGGATTCCAGATTCGATTCCTGGCATGGCCGAAAAATTGATCATTGTTGAAATGTGGGTTTACCCTCTCACATTGATAAATTAACAGCCGGGGACTGGATGTTGTGCCTGTTCTAGTCTTAAGTTAGATTATAAGGCATATGAAGCCATGCTTGAAACAGTAATGGATGTAAGAGGAGTAGTCTACTGAGGAAAAAAAAGAGCAGGTTTCTAATTCTTGACTCAGGTCACTGTTTTTAATACTAATAAAATAGGTGTAACCTTTTGTCTTTGGTCTTAAAGGAATCAATCATGGGCCTATCATCGCTGGCGTTATCGGAGCTCGCAAACCTCACTACGACATCTGGGGTAACACAGTGAACGTAGCATCGCGGATGGAAAGTACTGGAAAGGCGGGATGCATCCAGGTATGCCAACCCTCACAACAGTACGTTTTACTTTCTTCTTTTTTATCTTCTCGGCCGCATCTGATTAAACTGTCCGGGATAACCGTATATTTACACTAATGCATGATTCACACACTCGCCGAAAATAGAGAGCAGAACTTGCTTGAGTATCGCAGCAATTCACACGCTGTATATTGAACCATGATGTATTACAACGCAAACTTAAAACAGCTGACTATCAACATATTGTATTTTCTAGTAAGTATACATATATTTTAGGTCATTGTAACGACTGTTGTTTTCAACTTATAGCGCTGTGTCGTGGAACAATCCAATACTTCGATACATATGCTTTACATTAACGTGTTATTTCAAATATCCTCACAAAGGCCAATGGAGCTGTCTGCTTGCTATTAGTTCTCCAGCGCATGCGCTGTCATATGTACATGTGAACTGATTTGAGATGGTTGGTCTTGAGATTTGATTGGTTCTCCTGTGCCAAACATCTCAAGCAGAGCGGACAAAGTAGAGATAAGTTGAATTTCAGCAGAATAGCTCGCGCCGACGAGGCGGAAATCTTGTGATTATATTAGAGTTATTCACGTGACCACGTTTCTGTTCTGCGCTTGTTTTTCGCCGAACGTGTGAATCACGTG
This sequence comes from Timema podura, assembly GCA_033556935.1. Classification (NCBI taxonomy): domain Eukaryota; kingdom Metazoa; phylum Arthropoda; class Insecta; order Phasmatodea; family Timematidae; genus Timema; species Timema podura. The sequence goes on from JAVRXN010000011.1 coordinate 61,419,200, forward strand.
TAAACTAGTTAAAATTAGCATTATTAATTTTATTCTTTGAAACGTTCTTTTTAGATATTTATCACCTACTTATCCTCTTTGAGGTAGTTACAAAACTAATTACTATTATGAAAATTATCTCATTTACTAAAATTGTAGCCTACCCTATTCGATATCTTCTTAAAAAAACTGTTGTCAAAGGTTTGATCCGATAAAATACAATAGTTTAACCCAAACTTTGGGAAGATTCATAATTTTTTTGAAAGAAAAACTAAACTCTTTAGAAAAAAGTGTATATTCCTGTCAGACCCAACATGACCAATTGTATCGGTCAAATTGACAAATGAGGACTTTAATAGAAACGTGTTGACCTGAAGATGTGTAGCCGCTATTAAAATTACAACAATTTTTACCAAAAGTTGAAAATTTCACCCCCTCCACCCCCTCCGCCCCTTCCTTCTATCAGACGCATCTTCCAGAACCACTGGTGCTATGGGGTGAAATTGTAACAAATAAGATTGTCTATATTAATTTTTTCTCAAACACTTTGTAGATATGAATTGAATACCTGATGTATACATCTACAAAGTTATAAATTTTCCATTTTAAAATAAAGTTTCTTTGAAACTAAAATTCACATCTCTTTGTGTTTTATTCATTTGAGAGAAATACTTACTTACTTAGTTTAAATAAAGTCCTTATTAAAGAAATTAATATATATATTTTTTATTTGCACAGGTTTGCTATTTATATACTAAGGAAACGTAATAACTCTCATGAATCATACTGAAATTATTTAGTATGATGTTTTTAATTTTAAATTATGTACTATTCCCCCCCAGCTATAAGTTGATTTAGATAAGAAGGAACTCTTTTGACAGTTATAAATGCTACTAAAATAATATTAATATATTTGTACGTAAAGTCATGTGATCTGTAACTGTCACTTTTGACTGAAAGAATATCTATTAAAAAAAAGTAAAATGTGATCAATGTTGACTCCAACAAAACTATATTTGCACTATCTATAAGTTAATCCTAGCAACAGTACCACCATAGAAACAATTGTCAGAACCTACACAAGCCATGATGGTGTTGTTAATTTTGGTATCTCATGTCGTTCTTGTCTTGCTGTGTTTCCCAAGGTCACTGACGAGACTATGGGAATCTTACAACACTTCGGTTACGTTTTCGAGCAACGAGGTCTTGTGTCCGTTAAAGGCAAAGGCCAGCTGATGACCTATTACCTTATCGGGAAAGGCGACGAGGCGGCGTCCCTGCCTAAGCTCCCGGCGACGCCGAGTCACGTCGAAGACGCAACCTCCCACTCCGACGTCCCGATAAGAGTGGAGCATCTAGACCTGACGGCTGACACGAAGCACGTGGCCGCGTCGGCTGACACTTCACCCCTCATCCGGGACCCGGCGGGAGTCACTGAAGGTTCCAGTGAAACGAAGCTACTTGAGGCGACGACGGGAAATGATGATGGTTGAATGTGGTATTTTTTTTCACACTCTAACCGATTGCGATAAACTTTTGGTGAAAAAGGTACCCATCTCATCATTGTAGATTTCACATCTTGTCATCCATTGACTACTTATTCCGTTTTTTGACAGATGACAAAGTAGCTATAACCGTGTTCGTACGACAGGAGATGTAGCTTCTCACATGTTGTGTCAATTTTAAACAACTTTGCGCTAATATTATTTTTTTAAATAACTACTGAAAGTGGGAATCTAACCCATGTAAATAAATATATATCTGTACATACTGTATGTGTTAATATATATGTATATTTATGCATACTGTATTTGTATATTCATATAAATATAAACATTTTATATGTGTATACTATACACTATAATATATGTAGAGATTTATATATATATAACATATATGCATACATATATTTAAATATATAGGCTATATGTCATATATACATATATTCATATATATACATATTTATATATGCATATATACGCATATTTAGCCTATATCTGTGAACCTCTTGACAATGGAAATATGCCATCACCAAAGTTTATGCCACCCAAATACTTTTGGAAAATCTAACTTTATAAATCAATATTTCACAGGTGGGCGCTATAGATTAGTGTGGCACCATTAGCTAAAAGGCCCAATGAGTGGCAGCTGGAGTACAGGCTGGTGTATTCATAACAAGGATAGCATGTTGTTTAGAGAAGTCATAGTAATTAATTTATGTCTTAGGATTGATTTGTTATTTTATACAAATTTATATAGAACTAAATGATTTCAAGGGATATATTTAGTTAATTTAATAGCCCATGGTAGTTACCTTGTTTAGACATATTTATGATATATGAAGTGTTTAAAAATCATTTGACCTTAAGTAATAACAAAACAAACTGCATCGGACACATCCTCAGGAGGAACTGTCTTCTTCACGACGTCAAAGAAGGAAAGGTTGGGGGAAAGAGGAGCTTAGGAAGAAGGAGGATTCAAATATTGGATTACTTGAAGGAAAGAAGAAAATTCTGAGAGCTGAAGGAGGCAGAGGGCAGGGTGCATTGGCGGTCTAAGTTCACTGATAAAAGGACTGGACCTGTAGAAAGACAGGACATCTGATAATAATAAGTAATAACAAACCTATGATAGAGACCTCTACAGCTTTTTGTAAATTGTTAGATGTCAGCATAGTCTTTCAATATGCTATGCACAAGAGCAGACAATAGAAGTTCTACACATAATAATGTCGCATAGTTATGATTTCGAACATAATCTATTCTAATAAAACTTCAAAAATGGCCTACATTTAAAACATTTGGATAAATATATCGGTACGTGCTAAGGTAATTAACTAAAGTCTGATAAAATAGTGTTTAATTCTTCATATTTTAAACGTTTACCCAAATGACCTGTTAAAAGTAGGTTTTGTTTTAGATATAATCGTCTAGAAACTGAATCACTTTCTTCACTAAAGAATTTCATGTGAGTTTTTGTTAAGTTGTTTAATAATTTGAAATGAAATTTAACAAAATTATTTTCAAACAGAATAACTAAAGTAATGTATATTCTTTCTTTGATTTAAACACTAGGTGCTACTAAATATAATATAAATACTATATTGTTTAAAATTATAATACAAGTCCTATTCTCCTTACAATTTTGTAAAGATTTTTTTTACATATGTGTTATTTAATTAAACACACACTGCTTTGTTATTAATTATTTTTTAAATATTACAAGCAAGTATAGTTAGTGTTTATATCGTTAATTTTATATTCCCTATAGACCTGATACCATACCTTGAAATAATGTAGGTAATTGATTAGTTTATCTAATTTTATTGTTAATGTTTTTAAGAAGATTTTTTATTTAATAAGTTGGAAATTAAAAAAATATATACTCACTAATAATTGAAAATTGATTTCTAAACAGTCATCATAACTTGTTTAAAGAATTATTATTTCTGTAATTGGAAAAATATGCACGTGTTAAAAAACTTTTCATGAAATAATACGTGTTTGATTGAAATATAGCATAATATTCAAAGGAAAATCTCACTAATAAATAATGTGTCAAATTTGTTTTATATTACACCATGTGTTTGACAAAATACCCACACATACACTTCCGTACGTTTTAAATGCAATGTCTGCAGACAGTCACGACTAATATTATCCTTTAATTAAGGTATTCCTTTAAAATTACAATAGACAAATCTAAACCTACACAAAATAAAGATACTATGTCAATGTTCGAGATGAATCTAGAAAAATAGTATAGTCATTGATGTGTTGAACATTACCAAATATTAAATGTTTAGAAGGTATTTGTGCTGGCACATGACCTAACGTTTTTATTTGTCATAGTGTTTTAGACTTCTTATAATTTTCCATGGACATAGGTTTTCTACCTATGTAAGACGTAACTTCGTTAGAGATCCAAACAAATTGTAAATCTATAAAACAGGGTAATGATTTTATGTGGGTTTTAAAATGAAATAAATTATAGTATACACCACTAGCTTAGTAAATTGTTGTTTGTGTATCCCGATTAATAAAAATCATTATATGTCACTGCAATCATTCTCATGATTTTAGTATCTTAGCACTGAAACATTACAAACAAAATTGAATAATTCCATTTTATTCAAATATTCTATGATAAATGGACTCTGGTCCTAAAGGTAAAGTTAATAAAAACCTATTTTAATTACATTTGTGAGTGGCACATATCCCGAAATTATTTTTTTTTTAACTTTTGAGTAAAGAGTGGTAAATTTTCATAAAACATATCCCGTAGTATGAGAATTAATATTTACATCAAGCTAATAAATAACGTTGAGTTATCGTGACATTATCCTAATCTTGAATAGTAAATTAACCAAATAGTAAGCTTGCTTTGTCATAATAATATGTATTGCGTTGATATATGAAAAGTTAATAGATCTAATCATTCCTTAATTCATATGAATTATCATTGGAAACTTTTGTATGCGGTATAATCAAAAGGAAATGCTGTACTTTGAAGCTTTGTCTCGGACAATCAGATATTGTTTGTGTAAAATATTATAGAATTATTTTTTGAGGGAGATCTGTAATAATTGTGGGCGAGTTATTGATTGTATCTGTGTAGTTTTTAAATTACTAAAATATTCCTGTTGATATAAATTAGTTGATTATACAATCTTATAAAAGATTACACACACATAAAAATACTATTAACTCTTGTAAAATACGAAAGTATCAGTCAAATATATTTTTAGATAAATAAATGTAGAAGCATTGGTGTGACTGTCTTGTCATAAAAAAATCTTTCAAAACTTTATCAGCATGGAGAAATAAGGCAATTGGTATTCAATTCTTGTCCTTCATTAATTTTATAATGTTATTAAAAAGATCAATGGAAATTGGTCCTTCGTTAATTTGGTAGTTAATGTATTTTATGCAAGGGGATGACTATGGAATTCTTACTATTAATTAATTACATACCGTTAGTTTTTGTTATTTAAGTGAAAAGATTGCAATCTAAATAGAATTAATATTTTATCTTATTTAATTCAATAGCCCAAACTTACGTATTACAATAAAATTCGAGCAACTAAATTGTAATATTGTCATTTTTATTTTTCAGTTACTTTTAATAGATAGGAAGTATTGTGATCATCATAAAAGCTCGAAATCAAGATTTTGATGGATGTCAACATTTCATGACCCTCTGAGCCCGAAAAAGTAGTTTTCCCCTAGCCATTTTTCTGTCTGTTCATCGACCTAGAGCCGAAACCATTTTACCGATCGACCTACAACTTGTTATCTAGGATTTTAATAAGGTTACCCAAATTATTTTTTTTAATTTGCCCCTAAATTAAGGGGGAAAATAGAAAAAATCGTTTAAAATGCCTTTATATGTACATTTTAACACTACAAACTAAATGGCTTACCTCATTTTAACTGAAATATTACTTAGAGATAAATTTACATACTTAGATATCTCTAATTTTGAATTACCCCCGATACTATTTGAGGTACGCAAAACTTATTTCTGCAAGGGTGTAAAGGTATTAAAGAAACAAAACAGTTTTTTTCTATTATAAAAATAACAGTTTACAAGTTAAAAACTTTTTTTTTTCAAATTGCATATTTGGGGAATTGGATATTGAAGAGTTAAATAAATGCATCCCAGATAGTCAGAAAATTGTTTAAATTAGTAACTCCTAATTAGGAATCCTAAATAAGCAACATTCACTGACTTGCATGGTTAACCATATTGTTATATATATATATATATATATTTTTTTTTATGCTTTCTCTTTCAATTTTGTTTCCATAAACAGTTTGTAATTACTTAATTTATTCTCTTTGGTGAAACATGTTACTATTTATCCCCATTATATTTATGTAAATATGTATATTAATAAATTTCACTTATATTATGATCGATCTTAGACAGCTATTGCGTTGTCTATGGAATGCGTCAAATTGTACACTCAGTTTTTTGCTATACACATGTGCTAGGTACTTTTTTGTTTCAAATACTTAATTTATTTAAATTTATTGACTGCCATAATTGTTTTGGAATTCTCTATTTTTATTATTTTCTATTTTCATATTTTGTAATTTATTTTTCTACACGGACATAATACGTGGAGAGCTAATATAATAAAGTTATGTAGATCTCGAAATGATTAAATAGAAGTTTTAAATTTACATAAATTTTAAATCAACTAAATCATACAAAAAATTAATTTTATTATGTGATTGGAAGTAATAATTACTTCTTTAAAGAACTTATTTTGATTATTTTACATCAATTAATCGGTTTGAATATAATTTAAGGGAGAATTTTACACAAATATTTTTAGTTTGATAATCCATCAGTTTTTATTTATATTATGGCTGTGCCTTAAATAATCAATGCTTGTGTGAACATTTCATAACAGTTATTTCATTTCAAACATAAATGTGTAATCTATTATGAGTGTGTGAAAATATTGAAGAAATGAATGCAAAGTACAAGCTTTACGATTAATTTGTATACTGTATATTATGTCCTATACATTTTAAGATTTACTTAAAGACAATATTAATTTCATGCATTTATATTTAAATTAATTACAGACTTATGGGGATGAATTTAACATTATTTCATTGAAGTACAAATCAAAAAACGGTTTTATCTCTGATATCAACCAGTATATGAAAACACTGGCATCCATACACTCATTTTTTAAAGATTTGTTTGTGCACTTGCTAGATATTACCCCATAACTATCCTTACTTTTGAAGTAAACAATCTTGACTGAAACCTCTTCAATTTTTCAGGAAAGTAAAAAGTAACAGGATCTAGCATTGTACTCAATCTGCTTGCTGTATGATACTGTATGCTTTATATTAGCTGTGTTTAGTTAAAAATTCACCTCACTTTATTTAACAACTCTAAAAGAATGGGACTCTTAGCTTAGGTTATTTATTCATAAGGTATAGGTTGTTTTATTTAGATTTAAATTCCAACTTTTAAAAGAAGACATGAATGGTTTGATGACAATCGTATGGGACCATAATGTATATGAAAATTTTAAATGTAAAAAAATCTGTTTGTATAAAACAAATAGGCATAAACCACTGAACAGAACGTAGTTGTAAAAGAAAACTTGTTTGATTGTAAAGTTCTAAGTATAAAATGTAGGTAGACTACCCATTCCACTCAACGCCCAACTTCAAATCCATCATAAGTTTAGGTATTATTATTAAGTAGAAGTGGCTTTATAACCATGGTGGGCTAGGAGCCGCTGAAACACAAAATCTACTAATAGCAAATTTAATAAGTCATGTACGTAAATACAAAAAATCCACTCCTTAGATTTAAGATTAATTTTTCTAATCATTTATGTTTTATGTTCATAAGAATATGAATGCGTTTTGTTCCCAAAATAAACTTAATTTGTTTTAAATTTTTGTCTAATTTTCTTTACTGGTGTAAAAAATAAATCAAACTTAATAAAGTTGGGTATTTTCTTGTTTGTTCTATGGAAAATAAAGAAAGAGCACTCTTAGCTCTGCCATAGTACATATTTAGAACACACTTTTATTAAATAATCCAATAGTTAATCAAAGAAACGAGTAAGCTCAATATTAATTTCAATTTAATAAAATTACTATAGTTTGACACGTTTCCTTTTTTAACTAACAACATATTGTGATTGTTTGAAAAACTTGTATTTATCTAATCAATTAATCTTCTTATGTATGGAAACTAGTGTTTTCATTATATTTCTACCAGATGATAATTTAAATTAATGACAAATCCCCTTCACATAAGAACCACTATGAACAAAAATGTCAACATATATTTGTCATCGAACCTTATTAAAGTTAAGTATCTTATCATCAACTTTATAAATTATATTATGTAACTCCCACCTTGGAAATAGTATTTATATTGATCAATTTTCATGACACAAAATGAAACATAAAGATAAAATCAAATTGTTTTCAAATAACTATGCGATAATATAATATGGAATATCAAATTTGACCTGTCATTTATTGTGTTCAATTGCACAGGGGAAGGACAGTCAATTCTAGTCTTGAATGCAACATTTTTTTTATGTATCTATCATGCTTTTAAATCAATTACGTACCCAATATAGTTTATAATATTATGTATACATATAACCTATTACTAAATTGTAGTCAATATTTGATACATTGTGCTTGTCAAGATGTCGTAAAATGGGGAAAAAAACGAGCGCAGTCCTATTAATTAAATGGCAACAAATACTTATAAACGATTTCCATTAATATATTTCCTAAGTCAAGACTAATAGCCTAAATACCTAAATAGATATTTTAAAAATATCCACGGTGTTTAGGGAGAGTGGAAAATCACTTAGGAAAATTACTCTTAATACACCAACCTGGATTCAAGCTCTGATATTCCTGTACCGGTAAACTAGAATCGATAAGTGTTACGTTTAGCTTGAGTACCCATCGATGCACATTGAATTTATACTCAACTTTTATGCTATTTTGGTCAATAACTTCATAATTAAGGTGAGGAAGTATGAAACGTGAGTTGTGACCGTGTTTTTGCAGTTTGTGTTGAAAATCTTTTGTCCAAAATAAATAAAATTATCTTCAGGAAAAACATATAGTTTAATTTTCTTCAAATGGTGACATCAACGGTCTTTAATATCGGTCAAGAGTGTCTTGGAATTTTATGATAACTTTTTCTCTTCATATAAAATGTTTCTCATCCATTGCCGATGAAAGATATTCAAAAACTGTTGATGTCACAATGAGAAGAAAATTAAACATTTACCCTTCATCGCTCTTCGTACATTCCCACCTTAAAGGGGAATGAGAATCGCGCGTAGAGAGTCGTCAAAGTTTCCAGCTGGGATTCAAATGAAAGAAACTTGGACAGGTTGGGCCGTTGTGCTGTTAACATGTTAACCGTAGGATGACTAAATAATAGTTCTATTTTCCACTTAACTACATTTAATTATCAATTTGAAAACTTAAGTCACTCTGGTAGTAAAATATATATTCAACACCTTGATATCTAATTACTAATAATTTGTCAAATTCATTTGAAAAACTTGTAAATAGTCCAGAATCATTTCATTACACTGTGGATTTGATTTGATTCTATGTAAAATAAAAAAATGTTTAGTTTATTTGATATTTTTTAAATTGTGAATTAAAGTTGGCTGATGTAATTCAGGTGAAACATATTTAATTAATATTAACAATAGCTGTGAGAGGAAGTAGTCACATGTGCGGATAATATGAACAGATAGTAAGACGTGATGCTATGAAAAAAAACTAGCCACACACTGTACACCAACATGGAAATAGTAACGAGCCTTTTGTTTTGGATTAAGTTAATTTGACCATCAAATTTCACTGAACAATTTTAACACGTGTATAATCATAAGCTAAAATAGTAAGTTCAATGATTTCAACATCATTACATTTCACGATTTTAAGGGGTCAAACTTGCTATTTTATTCTATTTTGTACCATTGTTTAGTATATAATATTATATTAATAATATAAATACTATTAATCTGTATTATTATTATGTATATTAATAATATTTCATTGAAATATTTATGTTATTAATATTATTATTATTATAAATATTTCATATTTCACTGTGTATACCTCACATGCATGTCTAGTTATACTAATTTCAGTCCCATATATTAATTCATTTTATCTTAACAATGGTATGCAAAAAACATAAAATTGCAAGTTTGTAACGCGTGAACTGATAATGATTTGAAATCATTGAATCACTATTTATAGTTTATACTTATACACTAGATAAAACTGTACATTAAAATGTTGATGGTCAAATGACGCTTTCTACATACATTTAGTTTTCATTATTATAGCTACTTGAGTTATTAAGATAAATTCGGTAAAACTAAATACAACTAAAAATATTGATGACTTTAAAAGTTGTGAATGCTGACACATAAAGGATATAGACATAGTGTATTCTTACATGTGTGCTAGTAATTGAGCCCTCTTGGCTTCAAAAACTGGTATATTAAGGAATTTATTTTTTGAAACGACCAAAAATATCTAATTAAAATTTGTCTCAACAAATATGGCATTTAAAATCACCCAGTCTCAAAATAATATGAAATGAAAAATTGGTTAGAGGTAAATGTATTGTTTCTTACACTGTAAAGTTTTAAGTTAGTGATTTGTGTTGTAACATATTAACTAATTTGATTATCCTGACGCTAAATACTCTTATTGGAGTATCCAAACACTATAAGTCCTCTTACCCATTTAAAATGTTTCGTTCTTTTATGTATGACACCCAAAAAATATAATATCGTAAAGCTATTAAAAATTAATTAACAATATTGGTATTAGTATGCAATATATGGTCTTACTTTAACAATTTAAAGTGTAACTCTTGTGTAAATACGTAGCTGTAAGAACAAGAGTAAATAAATTCTGTAATATTGATTTAAAATGGGAAATATCTCTTTTTATATGTTATTTTTCTTTGTATAAAGATCTGGTTTTAACTGAAGTATTTGTAATATTATTGTAATATATAGCACACATGATAATTAATTATATGATTTTTGTTACAAGCTCAATTTGAACTTTGTTTTTCGTAGCTACTGTACATGTACAGTTGAGATTAATAAACTTTTATTTGTAATATTTTATTGGTAGTTCTGATGAATTGATAGGTTTCTGTATTATTTTATTATTAAAAATTCATATATTAGACTAAAATTACCACTAGATAAATGCACAAATAGGTTTTTTTAATCAAATAAAAGCACTACAATGTTCTTCTGATACAAAAATTTATTTTAAATTAGCTTTATTTTTCTAATAAGAATTAAATCTTATGCAAGAAGATTCAATAATATAGGCTTTTCATTTTTTTCGTTGATTGTTTCCAGAGATTTTTTGTAGAGGTTGTAAGAATATGTTACCTTAACTTGAGTTTAAATAAGTTTAAAATTACCATAGCTTTTAATAATAAATACAATTCTTCTTATTGTATAATCGCAGCTTTCCATCATAAATATGACAGTACTACCTGCATTGATGGACACGAGGACTATAGGTCAAGATTTTCTGGTGGGGGTTTGAATCCCAAGTGGGTGTACTAGCTACTAAGGGTAACTCTTCATGAGTTAATCTCCCCCCCCTTTCCCCGTAGTCAAATTTGGATAATATTACATCAAATTTACTTTCCTTGCCTATATTGCCTATAATCCATTAGTTTAATTAAAATTTGTACTGCCCAGACTAACAATAAGATATGCTGGAAAAAATCCAAGTAAAATATAATGCATCTGAAGAAATCATATTCATAAATAAATCATTACACAATTCAAACCAAAGAACAGATAAGGAATCTAATGATTGATTGTGTATTTTGTGACCTAAAAGTCTTTATACTCTAGTCCCATATAACAAATTTATTGAAACATCCTTATAACCAATAAACATTAAATATAAATATTTTATTAAAGCCATTAGTCTGAATATTGACTTTTACTTTTGCATACAGATAGTGTATTGTAAAAGTGAACCTTTTCAACCTTGAGATTATCATGGATCTTGACTATAGTGTCCTCAAGCTCTAATAAAAATTGGTCTTACAGTTCTGTCTGCCTACACCATTCAATGTTCTAACTGAGACTAAGTCGAGACCTTCGAGAAATAATTAATCTCATGAATGGTATTTATTGGTTAAATATTACCTCAAACGAGAGAGTGATAGTTTAATTCTAGCCCTAAACTAAGAAAAAAAGATTTTTGAACTATCCAAAGTCTTCAAAAATGGCTCTTAAATAATTTTGTTGTTTCCCCACCACCGCCCAAAGAAACATTCATTTAAGGGTAGTATACTTATTACTGATTTTGAGAATATGAAAGATAGGTTTTAACGATTTTGTTTAAAATATATATCTTAGGCGTGTTTCATATAGTAAATAAAATTATATAATTGTTTTTCAGAATAGATAATTAGTCAAAAGTAGTTTACTGTTAAATTATATTTGAAAATTTGAAATATTTTGAAAAAGAATAAAATTATTTTATTTAAAGATGTGTGTTTAGTGTGTGTTTTTCACTATAGAAAGCATTCTCATTACTTTTAAAAAATAGTTTGAGGCTAGTTTACTAATGATTTGATTTTTTTAAATAGCTTTATCAAAATATATCTTCTTCCGAGGAAAATTATTTAAGGGTGATCTACTTAGAGCCTATTTTTAGAATAGTTTTTCTAAATATTATAGAAAATATGATAAAGTGTGTATTATTGTGTCTGTACCATTTATTTAAAATTAAATCAGATGAATTAGTTTTAGAGTTGTTAGGTGTTTAGAAGCTCTTGCACCACAACTTGTACCAATACAGATAGAAATATGATTTTATCACTAAAATGCTTCGGATGGCCAAATACTGTAACTAAAATTATATTTTAAATGAATAAAGATGAAGGATTTCTGTATTTACACTTATTTATAAAAGTGTTAAAATATTACGTTTTATATATGAATGTGGATGTTCGAAAACATCATACTTAGGAAAATATTTGCTCCAAAAATAATATAATGGAGAGTGTGGATAATTAGATAATGATAAGTTATATACACCATCCTTCTCACAAGATATTGTTGGATAATCAAATAGTTACGGTGTTCACGACATGGAAGGTGAATGGGATAATCTAGAACCTTGTTCAGGAAATTGACTAGCAAACCAATTAGGAGGAGACCGTTTGGAAGACCTTTGACTCAGACGGGAGGATATAATTAAAATGGATATGAAAGAGATATGGTGTAATGAGGTGTACTGAATAGAACTATATCCGACACCTTAATTCAGTCGGTAGTGTGTCTGTACTGAGCTAAGGGCCTCGGGTTTGATAACCAGCATGACCGAAGAACATGAAACTAGGGTTTTCCCTTTCGCAGTGATGAATTAACGGCTGGAGGCTGTATGTTGTGTCTGTTCTAGATTAAATTAGTTAGTGATCCGTTTGCTGATATAATCACTCGGTTCAGAAAGTGCACGTTAAATACCTCCAACAAATTAAATGAAAATTATATAACTAGCTGAAGCTAGAGATAGGTGGCGTTCTTTTGTAAGTGTGACAATTAACTTTCAAGTTCCTAAAGCCATAAAGTAAGTAAGATAGCTTAAAAATTTTAACATGTTAGATTATTGTAAATACAGTTATTATTTACTCACATTTTTTCATTTATAGCTAAGCGTTAACATCAAACAAATCCAAGAAACATATAGTATGATTTTTTTATAAATTATCTCTCTAAATAGTGGCCTCACAAACCTATTTTGTCTTTAATTAAATCAGACAGAAATATAACATAAGTAAATAAATAAATATCTATCCATGTAATCTTATTACACACATTATTCATGACTCACCAATTTTAGAATATATAATTAATATAATAAACAACTACAAGATAAATTATTATTTAGGTAATTAATTGAATTAAATATTATTTCCTTATTGATAGTTTGGAGGTATAAGGTTAATAGATTAATAAATATTATATATATATATTAAACCATGATACACATAATTAATCGTTTGTTTTATCATAGGAGAGCTAAAAATAATTTATATATATATATAATTTTGTACTTTATTGTAAATGAGCACAATATTTCCAAAAATGTACAGTCAAAAGGATTAAAAGCATCGTGCATATCAGTCGCATAGCTGTATGAATATGGTGAGATAAAAATATATGTGATGTTAAAAACAAATCATAACAATTTTTGTTTAACCTAACACATATTTTAAATGTGTGAATTTCTTCTTATCGAAATTTAAAATCACAAATCTCTGCTATATAGTGGAGTAATAAAAACACAAGTTGTAAGTTTAATTAACCAACACTTGAACTTATTTATATTTAATTTTTCTAATTAATGTATCTATTTTTTAACATATCATTTTACTTTATTATGTAAAAGAGTTTCAGAAATTTTAAATACAAGTAATATCCTGAAATAGTTACCTTTAAAATGGCTAAAATAAAGTAAACCCTTATCAGGTAAATGGGCATCCAAAATTCTAAAAGCAGATAAAAATTTGATCTTATTTAAATGAAAATATATTGTTTTAAAAATAAGTTTTCAGGTGTTAAATTAAATCCACATTCATAATCTAGTTTTATACCTTAATTATATCTCGTCTTTAATTAAAATAAACTATTGCAAATTGTATACAGAAAATATGTTTACAAACCAAAGGATACGGTGTCGTTAGTATGTGCATAAAAATAGATATTATTTGAGAATTTCCCTATATACATTTACAAAATATTTTAAATACATTTTTATACTTTATACCTTTAACGATGTAATGTTATTATTAGTATAAATTTTAAACATTATACTCGTATAAACATAGTCTTAATAAATTATAATTTTAATTAGAATACAAAGCTAAGTTAAAATATAAGTAATATTTTATATAAATATTGAATAAGACAAGGTAAAAAAAATCATATTTATAAATAGATTCATTCACATCCATCTCATTATCACTGCTCATATAATTAGAATTTGTTTGAAACGATGTTGGATTCAACACATTTAAAAGATTGGAAATGATTTGTCTTTTTATAAAAACTAGCCTATATTTTGAACAAAATTCAAAAATTATTTTTCTTGATAAATTTAACGAGTGGTTTTACTCCATATTCAGGCTTTGAAATCAGTTTTTAACAATCGTAAATCCCAGTGCTTTTTCAAAAAGTAATAACTATTCATTACTTGTGCGAGCTATCAACATTTAATCAAACTATCAGGATAGGGAGGAATAAATTATAATTTAGAATAAACTTAGCCGAATTTGCGGGAGGGAGATTGTAAACATTTCCCTCAGTACACCCAGCCGAGATATGACTTACGTGTTACTAAAAACCCATAATAAACGAGATTTAGGTTTAGTCCCTGAGGATTTTAATTGTAATTATAACCTCTGGATTGCGACCTCTATGTTGGATAACCATGAACTAAAATGTAATTAGTGACAACATAAATATTACTATGGAGAAAGCTAAAGATTGTACCATTAATTGTAAATAAAAAAAAGCTTGCGAGGTCTAAATTATCTTTAGGTTACAGATATAGCCGCATCAATATCATATTCATAAATTTCAAAATTGACACCTGGACATGGGAATTGAATCCAGGACCCTTTTGCTAAGCACCAATGCTCTACCACTGTATAAATTGGTCCGTACATATATTTGAAGGCTGTTATATTAGTATAATCGTTCAAGAAAATAAACATTATTAGTAAAATGATGTAAATCACGCGATGCTAGTCTCCTAATGCAAAGGTTTTCGCTTTTACTTTTATTTATTGTCATAAATACGTTATTACGTCTATAATGACAAAATCTATGATTTATAATTTATCTTAACTTTTTAATTAACAAACTTAAATTGATTACAAGTTGTGAATAATATAAATGCTGACGAATATAGCTTAGGACAGAAATAAAATAAAACATTAATAAAAATAAATGATTTGTGTGAAAAAGCTAAATTACAAAACAAACAAAGCACTAACTAGATAAAACCCTTAGGACTAACGCGAACCAACAAGAATTTATTCGAAAAATAATAAAGAGTAAAATTACGTCCTTGAAAATGTAACTCTTAGAAAAATAAAATGGCGATCGTTTCGTCATTTTCTAATTGAAAGTTTAACAACCGAGGTCCCTTAACACCTTGAATACCTCGACCAAGGTAGCCCCTCCTAGCCGCTAAGACTTGACGGACCCGTCCTGAACGAGCGGCGATGAATAGTTTTGAGAGAAAGCTTCGTAGTGTCCCTCTACTGGGGACACCAGCAACCCTCACGTCCTCACAAACTTGTACACCACCCCGAACACAAGGACACTCACCAACACGAGCACCAGAGCCGTCACCACCTTTGCGAAAGCGTTCATCCCCGTGTCGGAAGGGTCCAGAGTCCGAGAGTTCGCACTTTGGTTACTCCGGCTGCGTTTACTCGCCAGGCCTCTTGCCAAGGCCGGGAAGGCCAGGCTCTGAGTGAAAAGTCAACTTGTGGATAGACTCGGAAAGGCTGTAGGGACCTACGCTCCCTCTGGCGGCGGCCCTCAGCAAGGCGTACTCGAGGTCTAAGGCGTCCAACAGCGAATATCTCGCGGTCATCGTGGAACTGCGGCGTCGGTCTCTGTCGTGAGGGTGCAGCCAAGGGTCGGAGGTTCTAGAGGTGGCGGCGGCAACGCTGGTCAGGGAGGAAGTCGTGGAGGAAGAGCAGGAGGCGTGGTGGAAGGCAACGGTGACGGGAAAGTCCGCGGGGGGGTCTTCGAGACACACGTGTTCCGGAGAACCTGGGGCCCGGAGTAGGCGCGCGTGGTCCGGGTGAAGTAAGGCGGTGCTCGGGCGTCGCGACGAGCCAAAGGTGGGTGAAGGCGAGGACGTGGTGACCGGGGGTGGTGGTGGTGGTGGCTCGTGGATGGTGGGGCACTGCGTCACAGACCCAGGGGAAGGGCTCACCTGGAACATACATGTGTTCTCAAGAGTACTTATCAAAAAAACGATTTTAAAATTATAGTTGAAAAATTACACCCGGACACGGGAATCGAACCTTCATCTTATCGAACCCTTTTTCTATCACTAAGCTATCGAGTTTGAGCCCAGTGTCATTTTTATCATCTAAGACATTGTAAAAAAAATTATTGACTTTTGACTTATTGACTTTTTAAACTGATATCTACCCCTTTTCCAGTATCCTACTATTGGTTCGTCAAATACCGTAGATAATTCAATTTCTGTCACTTGAATCACGATTAAGTTCCATATAATTATGTTATTTTGGTGACATTTACAGAAAGTTGGTTTGCTAATACAGTCTATTTTCATAAAATCCATGTTGAAACTTTTTGTATTTATGAAACATCGAAAGCCATTTTAAAATTATTCAAATTAGAACACAGTTAAATTTGGCAGGCTATTTTTAAATGTTTCTACGGCATTCTTGGGTATGTTTGCCACTCTGATTGTGAAAACAAGTTCTCTTAACAGGTTTCTATATAGAATTCTCCACATGTTCAGTAAGCTTCACGCTCCATTAGCGGTTTGATTGAAGCTCTTGTTACCCCATCACGTATCTAGTGCCAGTACAGTATTAGTTTACATAGCACGTGCTTTATTTTTTGCTTGGTATACTAATGTATATTTCAAACACAAAGTATTGTGCAAGAAGCACGAACAGGAAAAATATGGGTTATATTAAATTTAATCCCACTCCGCTAGTTAACAAACATACTAAAATGTTCTAAATGTGCTTTATATGTGTGGCGTACAAACTAGAATTATGACTTACACATATATACATAATTCAAACTAATTCAATATATTTATAGGCATTGTATAGGGTTTCCATCCTTATAATTAATGAGGAAATAAACTTAAAATATATCATGCAGTATAAAAGACGTGAAATAGCTTGTCTAACATTACGTGCAAATTCTTTCTCTTTCCTGCAGATATAAAAGCTAATTTTGTACCAAATTAGCAAGCAATTATATTTTAATGGTGCATTAAATCAAAAGTAGTCATAATAAAATGTGATATATTCAATTCTGTTTCATCGTATTAAAAAGTAAGTGGCAGTCATTATTAAAGTGCGTTTAAACATTCCATTTCAAACAAAGTTTTATAACTTTCATTTTTAGATTCAAACTATATAAAACTGTAAGCCCGGCATTCATAATAAAGACAGGTAGGATGAGTATGTATTAATTATTAAATGCTTTTAAAAATTATATATATATAGATAAATAAATATATATATTTAAAAACTACTATTTTTAGCTAATACATTTATTTACTCGATTTCACTATGCTGTTAAATTTTATTCTTGCATACATTTTTGAATATATTAATTTATGAAATTTCAATCTGAATTTAATAAAAATAAACACATTATAATTAATGTTTAAATTACATTTTAGGAAGTTTTACATTTTCTCCGAATCTTTAGCAAAACAATCAGTAATAATTTGAAAATTTGTGATAAATTCGGACTATATCTCAATTGTAAGGCTTACTATAAATGCACTAACCATGAGTGGCCAGTAAAAATATATTTAAAAAATTTATATCGCCCTTTCCTAGCACTAAAATGATAGGCCCAATAGAAATAGTATATTTAAAAAGAACAAAAGTTATATAATAAAGTTCTTTGTTTGAAATCGGTGAAGTGATTCAAGATTTTTACCAAGGCGTCATTTAAATATACTGTATAAAACAATGCTAACGTTCATAATTAAGTTATAAATATATTATACGATTATTCCTAAGTATTATAGTGTTAATTTTAAACGATTTAACTAGACATATAATTGTGAAATAATTTAGATGATAACTGACCATAAGAAAAGAAGCGTAACAATGAATTGTGTATTTTTATAAATGCGTCCTATTTTAATATATTAACCAGTAATAATATTTTGGCAAATAATTTCAAAAGTAAATTCACTACGTGGCACATATATAATGTTCTTTGAAATTAAATCGATAATTTCATTACCTTCATATTGATTTAAAAATTACTTTTTTTAGATAAACCTCAAACCATTTAGTCATGATTGGATTTATAAAACGTGCTATAAAAATTAAATTCCCTTGTGGTGTTGTATAACGTGTTAAAAACACCTTTATGGTGTTGTATGTTTTAAGATAAGTAACCCACTACCAAATGAGCTACTCAGGTAATTTATTTAAGATATTACAGCTCATCATAATAGTTTAGCCATTTCGGTAAGGGTAAGATAGCAAAATTGTTAAAAGATATTATATAAATAGGATAACGTGTGCTAGACATTAATATTCTTTATCAGTGGGTTCAAGTTAATAAGGGATTAGAATCGGGGAGGGTATTTAAGAGAAAGTGTATCAGCATAATCTTGGAATGCAAAAACCAAAGTAATCAATCAAATGTGCAAAACCACCTCCAGTGCATTCAGCTCGACCCATCTACCAAAGATATTTTTGGAGCCTGGCGTTTTATACCACATTAACACCAGTGTAGGTTTAAACATTAATAATAACCGGCCGTATAGCACGAACGGGTAATAAGACGCGGTACTAAAAAAAAAAACTGGGTTAGCTCAGATGATAAAGCAATGGGACGTTAAGACCAGCTTACATATTTAAAAAAAATTGATTTACCCATTTTTCCAAAAACAAATCACAAAATTATAAGAACAATTTCGTACAAACTATTGTACATCAAATAATCTATTCTGTGTATTTTTACATATTGCGAGACATAGTCACAGCACCTAAATTTAATCACGCGAAGTTCATGAATAAAAAATAATCACATAACTAAGGTTGAATTGAGCGCAAGGTAAGGCCCATATTTTTACAGTTTTTATGACAAAAAACTTTGTTTGGCCCAAATAAATAAATATTGCTACAGTATTTATGTTTAGTTTAATTTTCTACACATGGTAATCCCAATAGTTCATGGATATGTCATTACTATAGTGGCATTTTACCATATTATACCTTTTTATATTAAAAGGAAAATTTCTGGTAAATTTCCTCGATGACCATGACATAAATTGAAGAACTGTTGAGGTTAAAATGTGTGAAATATTAAAATAAATGTTTATATAGAAGCAACATTTTAAATTTTTTGATAAAAAAAGTATTTTAATATAAAAAAATAAAGAAAAGGGCTTTAATTCGCGTTGCCTTCCACCTCATTTTAATTTTTGAAATAACATTCTTTGGCCATATTATGATTGAGTTGCTACGCACAAATGGCGGGAAACTCACCTGAACGGAATCGATGCCAGAATCGTGCTGTACACTAAGATCGAAAAACCCATTGGCTCCTTCATCGGCACCAGGGAAAACAAAACTTTGACCGTCGGCTTCACCACGGGGCGAATCTTGGCTTGGCCACACCTGCACATCAACAACCGAAACAACCAAAATGTTGTTACATTAGCCAAAAAATTATCTCTTCACAGTGATCCCAACCCCAACCGGATGAAATTAGGAAACAAATTGGCCATATGGGTATTTTATCCCTCCAAATAAATAGGACTGACGTTACATTTAAATTGTCCTTTTCACCTTTATCGCAATTTGATTAATCCGTAAATAATTTTATTAGATGTTTTAATATGATATGTCCTTTAAAAATGTATTTTTAGCCAAAGTTGAATATTGTGAGAATCATACAAATTAAATTTCCATAATTAAAGTGGGATGGAAGCCAGCTTGTTACTAATGTGTTTATAAAATAATATTTTGTCTACATAGCATCCTATCTATTTGAGACTCAAAGTAAACAAATGAGCATTGGAAGGAAAGGCTTTTTAGACTCGCTCACAAGTCCAGCACAATAATTGCTTTTAAATTAAACTATCATTTTTAATTGTGTTTTTATTTTAAATTAATATATGAGATTATTAAAAGAAAAGGTTGACTTATTTTTACTATGCTATTAAGTAAATTATTGGTTCAAAATATTATAAATATTAGTTTAATAATTGGTAATAAAAGGGGAGTAAATCAAATGAATGAAGCAGCCTAATTGTACTATTATCAATTTACAACATATTGTCCTTATGTTATGAGCAGCGTCAGAAAAGATTTTAATATTTTAAAATTTGAGTTTTAAATGAGGTGGAAATGTTAGTTACTACCTATTAACTATTAATACTACGTTTGTGTATTTTCGACTCATATTTTAGGGCAGTTAGTGCTACTGAAAAGAAACGTGAGAATTTGATGACAGATCTACTTAGTGTAAGCGTGTGATTATTTATTTTGAGGAACAAACAAGATAGCATGAAAATAAAAAGTGCACTCTAAATACTATAAAACAAATTAAATATTTGTAACTGTGCAAGTTATTTAAGTAAGGCCTTGTGACATAGGAGAGATTAGTCAGCGAGACCTTTTTTGAAAGTTGGTCTAGGTTCAAATCTAATTCATGTTAAAGGGTTTCACAATATAAGCGTGATTCCAACTGTTAAAGCAGTGGCGGATCCAGAGAAGAGCTCGGGGTAGCCATCATCAAGGCCTATTTGACTTTTTTTATTCCATTAAAAAATATGAACAAAAAATATGATTTTAAAATTTGACACATATCAATTTAGTCTCTATGCTCCACTGTTTTTAATGTACGGGTATTTAAAGCAGAGAAAGAAAAAGATTTCATAGTTAGAAAGATCTTGACCAATTTCTATTTTATTTTTTCAGAACCAATTAGGGATGTTCAACTTAACTTACTTTCACGGATTAAGGATGAGGATGATCAAATTTGGAAGGAATGCACCAAATTTTCACGGAGAGATATGGTGGAAATCCATTCAAGGGTAAACCACCCTCAGTACTCTCAGCCGGGGTTTAAACCCCTACCTCCTCATTCCCGAAAATCCCAATTTGACAAGCATAAATTTTATTCCCTTGTACACGATGCGTGTTAAACACCATTCTCATGAGCATAATAATTTTCTGTAGCAATAATTTAAATACGAGACTTTTAAATCGTACACCAGCATCAGTGAGAATGCAGGCTAAGACGTCAACCTCATCTGGTCTAGTTTTATGTTGAAGAAAAAGTCAAGGTGCTTGAATCCACGCTGGGCTTATTTAAAGGTGTCCTTTCTTTCAAATAGTTTTCAACTCTCCCTCATGGCAAATTAAATAAATTTACTCTAAAATCATACCATCCAAAAGATGCGGATAGCCCAGACATTGGTAGTTGTATACGGTGAAAGAATATATTTAAAAAATGTCGTTCAAGGCCTTCTCTTCCTTCAATCTTTTCATTGAAATAAATACTGGATCCGTCAATGCATTAGAGCAGTCATGTAAAACTGGCAGCACATGGGTAAAATGTGGCCCAACCCACGTTTCAGTATGGACCATGGAGCTTATGATAATTCAAACTACAATGCGGCCCTATTTTTCTTATCAAGTTCGGAGAAGAAACCCGCTTCAGTGGCCGCATGGTTTAAAGCGCTACTCTCACAATATACAGGACTGCTGAAGACGGGGAGGTAGGAGTTTGATCCCAGTCGAGGGTACTGAAGGTTGTTTTCCCTAAATTGTTTCCCACAATTCCTCCAAGCAAATACAGATACATTTCCTTTAAATACAACCTTCTTAATCCTTAACATATTAATGTAATTATTACATTTGAGAATGTTAAACTTTATTCATATACAATTGAATAAAAATAAAAAATAAGTCTTTAACAAAATGTCATTTTTTTAAAAAAAGAATGTTCGATAGAGAAGGCAAAAATTTCTTGGAAAAAATAAATAGTTATTTTAATTTTTTTATTTTAGTGAAAATTTCTAATGAGTGACTATTTTTATTAAAATTTTACCAATATTTCTTTCTTTTTTTAAATGTACTGTCAGTATTTAAAAAATTTAATGTGAACTAAAAGATCAAACGAGTTTGACATGCCTACGTTAGAGCCTATGACAGTATATTGAAATAAAACACAATAAAAATAATTACTACTATAAATATAATGATAATATAATAATAGCTATATAACTAAAATATTATATTCATAAATTTTGAAAATCCTGGATAACGGAATTGAACCCGTATCCAGGTGGTATTTTTTTCAAAATGTATGGATATGATATTATCTTACGCGGCTGTGTCCGTACTAAATATCGTTTGGATCCCCCAAGCTAAGTCATATACAATCAATTTTTATTTTATCACCGCTTCATACCACCTGTTGAGGCTATACGCCTACATAATAATTACTCTAATGGGCTAGGGATGAGGAAGGAAGATTTTTTAGAGGTAATCTATCTAAATTTGCCTGGAAGGAGAGTGGTAATACCATTTAGGAGAAAAAAACACCCTCGGTAGAACCGACCGGGATTCTAACCCCGATCTCCTGGTCTTTAGCAGGGCATTTTAACATGATAGTGACGCCTTAGACCATATGGCCACTGAATCGAGTTACAATTAATTGTTCAAGCGTACGCCTTCATCATAAAATATTCTAATAATAATAAAATAATAATTCAAAGATAATAAAAAAAACTAGTAAAATAATAAATGATAATATTACCTGCAACAAGGGCAGTGAGCAGGCAGGGGGACCGGATGTTGTTCCGGTCTCCTCCTCGTCTCCTGATTCGTTACTGCTCGCCTTAGCAAGGTCGCCGTCTGCGATACCCGCTTCACACTTGCTGATAGAGTTGGCGCGCCCAGGACGGACCGCGCTCCACAGTTTCCGGAGGCCGAGGTCTCGCAGCGGCATCTGAAGAAGGGACAAAAAACATCCTCTTTTTTTACTTTCTCTCGACACCTCGGACAGAAATTATTGTGATCGTAAAAAAAATATCCAACTCAAGATTTTGATAAATGTCGATGTTTCATGCATGACCCCCTGAAACCAAAATAATTGTTGGCACGGTGTACCGCACGGACTTTATCCCGCTTTTATCTTGAAATATTACATTTACTAAAAACTCTAGGGATTTGTGAAACCAAACAATAGGTCTATAAATTGTTATAGAAACACTACAACTAATATCATAAATGAAATAATAAATTGTTACTTACTCTATGGCATTAGGAACTAGGAACGCTGTTATAGAAATAAATGGTACGGCGCACCGCACAGACTTTCTCTCTCTTTCTATAAACTCATAAGATTTCTGAACGGAATAATGTACATTGTATCATCACCACTCCACATAAGAACACGCATAAAATAATATACAATGATATAGAATCAATGAGAAAAGAGGCGCATCTTTGTCCACCTAAGAGCATTTCAAACAGTTTAATGTCTTCCACAAGGGTCAACACTTCGTATTAAAATTTCGATTTCTGGTTAAAATTTTAACATTTAAAAAGGTGTTGCAGATCTTCAAGTCATCGCATTGATATTTAATTATTAATTTATACATTTTGACTAATAAAAAATGTAAATATTGACTATTGAGTCTAAAATGGAGATAGATCATTGCTAAGCAAACATTTCTCCTAAGAGATTTAAGGAAAAATAACATACTTTTTTTAGATACTTACTTATATTTAATTACTCTATGGCATTGGAGTATTATTGCGTTAAGACTTAAGTAGTATATGTTTACAACTAAAGCTCACAAAATTGTATTAATATATTTGCAAATATCTCAGAAACTGCTGTTTTTATAAAAATATATGTCAAATAAAAGTTTTTTATTTCTAATAGTCCTACAATTTTGCAATGATAAGTTGTTTAGTTTCTCAAATAGTTGTGGAGATACGGAAATTAACGCTTCTGTAATGTACCCTAAAAATCATTTTCATAGGAAAATGAAAATATCCAGTTTATTTATAATCTTAATCAACGCCTAGATACGAATTTTAATCAAAATCGTTTAAGCAGATTTTGAGAAAACCAAATTTTTCTCTTTTCGTCCTTCAGTAAACTACCCTTAATTTTAAGTTTTTATAGACACACAGAGAGACGGCATTGCAAAGACTATTTTTTAGGGTTCGGGGGGTCATGAGACGTCGACATCCATCAACATTTCAGGTTAGTTTTTTTTTTACGGTCGCAATACTTAAACTTTAATGTCCAAAAAGTTAAAAAAATTCATATAATTGCGTATATATTGAAAGTTATTGATTTTATAAAAATATGTTTCGGATAAAATATCTGTATTATAAATATATATACATATTTGTAATGCTAAGTAATTTCATATCTCAAATAGTTTCGGAGCTATTATAAAAAATGTTAATTTACGCCTCAGACCGGAGCCCTTAAAACGATTTTGCCGAAATATTGAGAGTAGCCATTTTGTTTGGAATATTTATTTATGTTCATAAATGAAATTTAATCAAAATCGTTAGAGCCGATTTTGAGAAAATCGACTTTTTCTCTTTTTGCCCTTCAGTAAACTACCCTTAATTTTAAGTTTTAATAGACACACAGACAGACGGCATTGCAAAGACTATTTTTAAGGGTTCGGGGGGTCATGAGACGTCGACATCCATCAACATTTCAGGTTAGTTTTTCTTACGGTCGCAATACTTAAGCTTTAATGCCCAAAAAGTTAAAAATATATATATAATTGCGTATATATTGAAAGTTATTGATTTTATAAAAATATGTTGCGAATAAAATATTTGTATTATAAATATATATACATATTTGTAATGCTAAGTAATTTCATATCTCAAATAGTTTCGGAGCTATTATAAAAAATGTTAATTTACGCATCAGACCGGAGCCCTTAAAACGATTTTTCCGAAATATTGAGAGTAGCCATTTTGTTTGGAATATTTATTTATGTTCATAAATGAAATTTAATCAAAATCGTTAGAGCCGATTTTGAGAAAATCGACTTTTTCTCTTTTTGCCCTTCAGTAAACTACCCTTAATTTTAGGGGTAGATATCCAATTCCAAAAACCCCTCGGGGCAACCCTATGAAAACCCTAGATATCAAGTTTCAGCTCAATCGGTAAAATAGTTTAGGCTCTAGTTGGAGGTACAGACAGACAGACAGACAGACAGACAGACAGACGGAAATTCAAAAACCACTTTTTCGGATTCAGGAAGTCATGAAACGTCAAAATTCATCAAAATCTCGAGTTCGATTTTTTTGACGATCACAATACTTTCTCTACCTGTAAGATAGAGAGAAAGTAAAAATGAGCAAAGAGAAAAATCTTTGTCCACCAAAGAGCATAAGAATTAAATAAATTTCAGAATCAAAAAGTATATATATATATATTTGCTTATATCTCAGAAACCATTGGTTTTATAAAAATATATTCAAAATAATCTTTAATAGGACAACAACTTATAAACTATAATATAAGCTATATTGTATCTGAAATAGTTGTGGAGAAAATATGAAAATTGGAAAATTTCCCTGATTTACCTCAAAGTCATTTTCACGAGAAAATGAGAATTGCCTTCTTGTTTATAATAATAAATAAACAGTGTCTAGATATGAAAATTAATCAAAATCGTTAGAGCGAATATAGAGAAAATTGATTGTTTTTCTTTTCGCCCTTCAGTAAACTATCCTTAAATTTAGGGTTAGATAGATAATTTAAAATAAAGTCTCTGGGGGACGTTATTAAAAGCCCAGTTATTAAGTTTTAGCCAAATCGGTAAAATAGTTTCGGCTCTATCCCAAGGTACAGACAGACGGACAGACAAACAGCATCGCAAAAACAAATGTTTTCGTTTCAAGAGGTCATGAAACATCAAAATCTCGAGTTAGATTATTTTTACGATCCCATCACTTTCCTTCCAAGGTGTCGAGAGAAAGTAAAAGTGGTTTTCGCAATGCCGTCTTTCTGTCTGTCCTTCTGTCTGTACCTAGGGTTAGAGCCGAAACTATTTTACGATTGGGCTAAAACTTGGTATTTAGGGTTTTCATAAGATCCTGACGAGGGATTTTTTGGAATTAGATATCCAACCCTAAATTTAAGGGTAGTTTACTAAAGGGCAAAAAGAGAATAAATCGATCATCTAGAAACTGGCTCTAAGGATTGTGATAACATTATATATCTAAACACTATTTATCATTATCAAAATCAGCAATCTAGTCAAATGGGAGAGTAGTGCCTTAGACCATGTGGTCACCGAAGCGGGTAACTTCGTATTTAGAATGTGACCTTAGCATACTCCTATATAAAATATTATGCTGTTCGCTCTAATGTGCTGGTTACACGATGAACTAAATTATCAAGAACATTTTATGATAGTTAGTCATGAATTTCAAAAGATAATAATAAGGAATGGATTTCAAAGGTAGCTTGATTTTATAGGCGCCCACTATTTTTAATCTGTTTAGGTATCTTACAAACTATATTATAAAGAAAATACACCTTTATTTAAAGGTAATAGTAAAAACAAAAATTTAATAGATAGATAGTAAAGCTTGTGCTATTTTTGATAACTTAACACAGTATGTAGGACTATATCATTTATATAATGTGGCTATATATATTAAGCTTGGTATTTTGAATAAATACTTCCCAGTGCTCAAAGCTCAAATCCCTTTTTTTTTTTAAAATGTTTATTTGAACATATCATAGTCGATTAAAAGTTGTTTTTTTTTCAAATAAATTATCATAAAATCTTATTCGAAAAATAAAGTTCCATTAATTTGATTTGCCCTTTAACCAGAGATCAGCTCTTAGGTTTCAAATAAAAGGTGTGGATTTTCCCAACAAAATGGTGGCCTGGGTTCGTAGTCGTGAAGCCCTATAACACAGTACTAAGGTTTTATAACAACACGTAACGCGAGGTCAACATAATGAATTACGTGATGGTAGACATAGTATATTGAAAACACACTCGGAAATACTGTGGAAATATCAAACCTATATACCGTGGGGGTAAATGCGCATTTATGATCCTTGCTAGAGTTTAATCACTGTTCAATGGAGTTACAATGTTTATTAATGCTGCGAAAAAAAAGTTTTTAAAATTAGTAGCTTTCGAAAATAATAAAAATGCTACTTTATGATAAGAACTAAACTTTTTTTTTTTTAAGTTTCATAATAATATTTTTTCTTTTGTCTACACAATCTGAGACGTCACTCTCGTGTTTAGACTCTCCTGCTGATGACCGGAGATCGGAGTTCGTCAGAATCTCGGTTGGGTCTACTGAGAGTGTGGTTTTCCCTTAATGTTTACCACTCTCCTTTGTGTGTTTAGAAAGTACCACGAGAGGAAAAAAAGAAGGAAAGGGAATTAAACTAGAGCGGAAGACTTCGCCCACGCTGGCCCTAAAGCTATTGACCTCTTCGATGTTCTTAATTACACGCCGGTCACATATGAGCCTCTCTTGCAGAACAGAGGCTTGCGAACAAACCACCCGGGAGGGGAGAAATCAATTAAACAAACACGTCCCATCCACGTGACTTGGTCTGACAATTAACCTTCCATTCTCCCACTTCTACCTGGACCCTTCAGCCAATTCGATCTAAATTCTTCACATCTCTCATCTATACATTATCTGACCTTAAAAAGCTTTTAGGGAATATAAATAGTCAATGTAGGGCACTCAACATTGAGAAAAGTTACTTATTTGGACCTTGATAAACCTTTAAGGGAATATAAATAGTCAATGTAGGGCACTCAACATTGAGAAAAGTTACTTATTTGGACCTTGATAAACCTTTTAGGGAATATAAACAGTCAATGTAGGGGCCTTAACATTGAGAAAAGTTACTTATTTGGACCTTGATAAACCTTTTAGGGAATATAAACAGTCAATGTAGGGCACTCAACATTGAGAAAAGTTACTTATTTGGACCTTGATAAACCTTTTAGGGAATATAAACAGTCAGTGTAGGGCACTCAACATTGAGAAAAGTTACTTATTTGGACCTTGATAAACCTTTTAGGGAATATAAACAGTCAATGTAGGGGCCTTAACATTGAGAAAAGTTACTTATTTGGACCTTGATAAACCTTTAAGGGAATATAAATAGTCAATGTAGGGCACTCAACATTGAGAAAAGTTACTTATTTGGACCTTGATAAACCTTTTAGGGAATATAAACAGTCAATGTAGGGGCCTTAACATTGAGAAAAGTTACTTATTTGGACCTTGATAAACCTTTTAGGGAATATAAACAGTCAATGTAGGGGCCTTAACATTGAGAAAAGTTACTTATTTGGACCTTGATAAACCTTTTAGGGAATATAAACAGTCAGTGTAGGGCACTCAACATTGAGAAAAGTTACTTATTTGGACCTTGATAAACCTTTTAGGGAATATAAACAGTCAATGTAGGGGCCTTAACATTGAGAAAAGTTACTTATTTGGACCTTGATAAACCTTTTAGGGAATATAAACAGTCAATGTAGGGCACTCAACATTGAGAAAAGTTACTTATTTGGACCTTGATAAACCTTTTAGGGAATATAAACAGTCAATGTAGGGCACTCAACATTGAGAAAAGTTACTTATTTGGACCTTGATAAACCTTTTAGGGAATATAAACAGTCAGTGTAGGGCACTCAACATTGAGAAAAGTTACTTATTTGGACCTTGATAAACCTTTTAGGGAATATAAACAGTCAATGTAGGGGCCTTAACATTGAGAAAAGTTACTTATTTGGACCTTGATAAACCTTTTAGGGAATATAAACAGTCAATTTAGGATATTCAACATTGAGAAAAGTTATATATCTGGACCTTGATAAACCTTTTAGAGAATATAAACAGTCAGTGTAGGGGACTTAACATTGAGAAAAGTTACTTATTTGGACCTTGATAAACCTTTTAGTGAATATAAACAGTCAGTGTAGGGGACTTAACATTGAGAAAAGTTACTTATTTGGACCTTGATAAACCTTTTAGGGAATATAAACAGTCAGTGTAGGGCACTCAACATTGAGAAAAGTTACTTATTTGGACCTTGATAAACCTTTTAGGGAATATAAACAGTCAGTGTAGGGCACTCAACATTGAGAAAAGTTACTTATTTGGACCTTGATAAACCTTTTAGGGAATATAAACAGTCAGTGTAGGGCACTCAACATTGAGAAAAGTTACTTATTTGGACCTTGATAAACATTTAAGGGAATATAAACAGTCAATGTAGGGTACCCAACGAAACATGAACATACGGAAACTTCCCGCTGAGTGTAGATCCAACAAATAGGCGTGGATGACGTCACAGATCATGGAGGAATGGTTAACGGCATTTAGTAGCGGAATGAAAAAGTAAAACCTGCATGTTTTCTGGTTTTTGGATAACGCAACATGCCATCCCCACGTTGAACTTTCCAACGTGCGACTGGCTTGATTCCCTCCAAACACCACAAGTCTTTCTCAACCGTTTCGGTTCTAGATGGGGTTATTTGGATAAGTCAAGCTGTAAAGAAGTTGTTGCCAAAACTGTGACAAAGTGTTTTGAAAAAGCATGATTTTCTATGAATGAAATTACTGCTAGTGTAGAAAATGAGAATAACCAGCAGGACTTACAAAACTGCATGAACGAAGCTGATTTCAATAACTGCAATGCTGAAGACTACGTCAACAGAGACAATAACGTGCAAATTGAACCAAACACAATGGATATTGATGCCTTTGAGAATTTTAAAGAAAGTTGGAAAGTAGAAGAGTAGGAGGAAGAATAAGAGGGAAATTACATTGTGTTGGAAGAAGAAAAGTGTAGCGTGATGTCTTTTCAAGATGCCGTCTAAAGTTTAAAGGAACTGCAGCAATTTTCCTAACAATGGAATGATTCTTATATACTTAGTGTGATTTCTCAGGCTTAAGTGTTTGTGCAAAGTCAGGCAGCCAAGAGAGTAAATTGTGTGTAGAAAACCCTGCTTGACTACTGGGAAAAAAATAAAGATAGAGTTAGTAATGTTTTTCTGTTCAGTGTAATGTTCATTTAAGGTGTGAATAATGAGTACGGTATTTTATGTTATGATTTTTATCCCAATTACGTGAATGTCCTTGGTATAATTTCTATAGTACACCTTCATTCAACGGAAACCTGACTTAAGCGGAAGAATATCTTGGACCCTTGCGATTCCGTTTAAGGCAGGTTTCACTGTATAATGAATTTTTGCATTCCCGCTAAATAGCTATGATAACAATATTGGGAGTTTTATGAAACGTACATCTACCATGATGATTAGGTTTTGAAATATTTAAATAGAGATTTAAAGTAAAAAATGTATTTAAGTTACTTCTCCTGTTGAGTATGTTCACCTCAAGTAGTCATTTTAAATTTCTAATTATAATCAGTGAATATGATTGCCATACATACCATTTCAAAAGCTTCTAGTCTCTAGATCTACTTTCATTTACGTATATCAGGGCCTGATTGAGGAGGGGGGAAGGTAAAAGGTGGGTTAGCATCCATGGCCCCGGATCTCACGATTGAAGATTCCCTTAGAAATTCACGCACCTTTTTGTTACACTTTATTTAAAATGTTAGAAATTATAGTTTTTATAAAATAGTTCTTTGAAAGTTCAACAGAGATAGTATATGATCTCTTTCATTCCAGCGAGCATATCTGTTCTGCCTTGTGACCAAGAAGTTAAAACCGGAACCAGGATGTATTTATTTTCTAAGAGGGCTAAAAAAAAAGTTCCAACGAGTGCCTGGTAGAAATCATAAAGTAATCCAGATTATTGAGAAGTGATTAGTGTCACATTGTTTAGTATTTTCCCTTTCTACAATTTAAGCTGAAAACTTAAGGTGGGAGCGTAAAGAGCGCGAGGAAAAGGCAGTGTTTTTGCAATTTTTCTAGAAAAATATTTTTGGCTAAACTAAGTATAGTAAGTCTACAACAGAAACACAGAGTTTAAATTTCTTCAAATAGTGATATCAATAGTTCTTTAATATTTGTCAAGGATGTCCTGGAATTTAATGAAACATTTTGTTTCTATCTCCTTGCTTAGGACATATATTCAAGAACTGTTGATATCACCATGGGAACAGAATTTAAACACTTTGTTTATACTGGAGTGGTATTTTATTTATTGTGGTAAAAAAAATTATATAAAAATTACAAAAACACTCCCCTTTTCTGGCGTTCCCTACTCTCACACCTTAAGAAGGTGTATTTAGTGTTGAGTGACAGCAAACATGTCTAAGCTTTGAGACATGAGTACTACACAAATAGTACAAGCAGTCTAAGATAAATACCAAGAAACCAGTAAACCCTTGCGAAACATTCGCAAATTCAACCTTCCCCCTCCGCCCTACTCCCAAAAAATGTTTTTTGTTGGGTTGTTGAAATTAAATACTCAGCGAAGTGTATACACAAAATAGCAAAGAGAGTTTATTAAGGTGAACGTATTTACAATTTACAATACCTCTTTGTATACAATATTTGATGTCAGAATGCAATCATTTTAAATTTAGATTTTTCTTTAAACTTAAATTTTAAACAATGTGTTTTAACGTAAACTGAATATGCTACGTCAGAAGTCGGTAAAACATCTTATCCACTGAAACCTTATTCATCACTGTAGGCTTTGTATTAGTTGATAAAAAGGGATGTTGACAACATAAATAATAAATAGGATTAATTTAATCACAAATCGTAGATCCTTAATACACATTATTTAAAAAAAGGTCGTGGGACCCTAAGTTTTGCAAATGGCCCCCGACCCCCGAATTCTTTTATCTGACACTGACGTCTATTCATATGTTCAGAAATAATATTGTTAATCTTAATAAATAGTATCAATGCCAATATAGTAATAACTAATAGGCCCTAAAGATACATTTTTTCCTTGTTATAATATCAAATATATTTCTCTCTCTCTTCTCTCTCTCTCTCTCTCTCTCTATATATATATATATATATATATATAAAATATAAAATTGCTCAAGAAGATATATATATATATATATTTATCTACTTGAGCAATCATTTATATATTTTGGCCCAAAAAAAAGTCTATAAAACTGAAAAAAAAAATCCCTTAGCTTGCCTTCCCTCTACTCCCACCACTATATATTTAGCTTCCCCCATTTACGATTAATACCATACGTCAGAACGAGAGAAGATGAACACATCTTATGGAATATTAATACATAGTAACTTTTGTACTGGACGGTAAAAAGTTACTATATTACATCTGAGTAACGACTTTGGACGCATCGGTGAGCACGTGGAGTCGTCGTCTGGTCTGCTTTTTCGGTGACGGGGAGGTCAAGGTAAGAATCTTGTTCAGATGCTATGTTATTTTATGTATACATTATTTCCCCCTCTCCCTCCAAACAAATGTTCATACAATTCCTCTCAATTCTAAATTATTCTTACTTTATTAGAGTAAATATGTGAATATCCTGGACAGGCATCAAAACGTGGAACACATACAAATCATTTATTATATCCAATTAGACATGCATACATGTTTTATTAACTTTTGTTTCCTGTAGTTATAGTAGGATTTTAGTAGGAAGGAGTAATTAAAAAAATACAAGAACATTGTCACATGACTTTACGTATGAATATATTTAAGTTGTTTTAGTAAATTTTGGCAATTCCCAACCAAAAAAAAAATCCTTCCTATCCCAATAGGATTTTAATTCAGTACGGGAATGCTTGTTTATAAATCGATATACCGGCTCTTAAAATAGAGGCCAGATGCCAAATTTGATTTATGAGTTGTTATTTCATTCTTTCCCTAGGTAGACTCTTGTTTCACTTTCTTCAAGTTTACTGTCCTTGCTAAGTACGCCCTGCCTTACATCAGATAGTAAATATTGTTCACTAATTGAGGGAATATACTAAATATCACAAATTTAAAATATTTTCGTATTTTATTAATGTTTCTAAAACATATTTGTTCAAAATTTAGATCAAATTTTTTTATTATTATTATATCTAGTACCACGTCTTACTACCCACGCTTACATACTAATTACAATAATGGATTTAGGGTTCAGTAAGGTTATATTTAGAGGAAGTATATCAGGATTTGCGTGGAGGGAAAGTGAAAAAACATTTTGGGAGGGGAAAAAAACACGTCGATACAGCCGACTGAGATTCGAACCTCAATCTCTCCTTCTCCGACAGTCTAGTCTACTGTGAGAGTAGCGCGTTAGACCACGCAGCCACCGAAACTATCAAAACTAGCAAATTCAATAAGTGCGCCCACAAAGAGAGATACAATCGGACAGCTGTGTCTACAGTTGTGAAATGATTATAAAGAGCTTGTTAAATTGAAAGTGTGTGTGTGTCGTTCTCGTTTGGTTTTTTTTTCACTACACAACTAAAATGATTAGTAAAAAAAATCTAACGTGACAATAATCTGAAAGATCTGTTTAAACACTAGATTTTATTTTAGGCACCTCTTCGGGCTATACTCTTATGTACTAACTACTCTAATGGTTTTAGGAATTAGGAAAGTTATATTTATAGGAGGTGTACCTGTATTTGTGGGGGGTAGGGGGAAAGAAAGAGAGTGAAAAACCATATTGGGTAAACCACCCTTAAAACGACCCGACCAAGATTCTAACCTCGATCTCCCCATCATCGACAGTCTAGTCTAATGTGAGAGTAGCGCGTTAGACCATGAGGCCTCCGAAGCGGGTCAAAAGAAATATAATTATGTTGATAATCAGCTGTTTTAATTTTTCGTTTCAAAGCACTATTGGTCAACATAAACTTGTGCTGACGTGAGGATCATGGGGCTATTCAAACAGATTTCGCGCTAAATTTTCAGCAAATGTGTGAATCAAGCTTCATACTCCCGACAGGCAAGATACTTATTTCTAGCAGGTCCGATGTAGGGAAATATTTGAAGCTGTGTTGTGTGTGTGTCTGAACCATCAAGGATATATCGGAGTGATCGGTGTCGGTCAGATCATCATAGGAATACAATTAGTGTAACAATTTTATATCTCAACGAAATGCGATACAGATGAGATGAATATCAGCTGCACACCTACCTAATTATAGTTGATGACTTGCGAAGACTAATTTTGTCCTGAGGGCAGCAGTACGGTAGAATGTTCTGTACATGACCTGACATCTGGTGGATGCTATTGACAGCTATTATTGGCACTTCTCTCATTCTATGCCTCACACACACATACCAACACACACACACACACACACATCTGGTAGTCTGCATGAACTTCGTAAGCATTGTTTGCTTTGAGCTTTATCAGTTTTCAAACGACGTGTGTACATATAAAAAGTACAGCAAATGGATGATAATAGATAAGCATAATTCATGTTCATAGGGTTGTGGGTGCCATCACGAAAACATTATAACTTTTACGGTGGGATTTAAGGGACTAGGAGTTAAAGCCGGTATTTTTGCTGTTTTTAAAACTAACCCTTTTTTTTTGCGAAAAAAATTAAATATTGCTTCAGTAGACACATTTAGTTTAATTTTATATTCATTTCTATCAATAGTTTATGAATATCTATCAATAATATATTGTCATTTGAAAAAACCCATTTTTAAATGAAGAGAACAAATTCCTGGTCAAATTCAGTGGCAAATATTCAAGAACTGTTGAGATTTCTATGTGTAGAAAATGAAACTAAATATGTTCACTGAAGAAATATTTAATTCATTTTGGCTAAAAAATTGTGTTTGCTATAAAAACTGTAAAATTAAGGACCTTAACTCGCTTTTTCTTCCAAACCACTTTAATAGGGTTACCAATTTGTGTGGAGGTTGAGACTCAAGGGACTAGAGATGGTTTTCCACTTGTGTTCGAATCGGCATCCGATACCTTAGCTCAGTTGGTAGTGTGTTTATCTACTGAGCTAAGAGTCTCAGGTTCTATTCCTGTAATGACAAAAAAAAATATCATTTGTGAAATATGGGTTTCCTCTTTCAAAGTGATGAATTAATGGCCAAGGTATGGGTGTTGTGTCTGTTCTAGATTTAAGATCGTCTATAAGTCGTGTGCTGATATAATCAGTCGGTTCAGGAAGTGCACGCTAAATATCTCAAATAAAAAAAAAAGCAGATTCTTCTCCTATCAGTCACAACCCCATCCCTCCAGATGAATTATGACGCAGTACCTATCCTACAAGGGGCTATCTATCATCGTGTCTATAAATCTGAAACATTTCATTTCAACACCACACAGGACAGAACGGTAGCGACCACGGTTGGCAACAAACACTCAAGTCACAAGGCTCCTATACCCCCCGTGGCCGTACCCTCTGAGCGGAGTCACTTGTACAAGGACACGCAGGGAGCGATGGTCCACCAACCCCTGATGGCCGAGGAACCTGTAACCACCGAGTATCTTCAACATACTACCCCCAACCCCGGCCATTTCCTAGTCCTTGCCGGGAAGAGTTGAGCCCTCCATAGTGACACCAGTGTCACGAAAGTCAGAAACTCAACCTCGTGTATAGCTTCAGCTTCCCGAAGCGTTGATCCTGAGTCACCCAGCGGGACTTCTTGGAGTTGTACGGACCAGTTATCCCCAGCCGAGACTGGGTACGTACTATAAATTGCTTAGTACGTGGTGCAGGGTTGCCAGATTAAAATTTTGATTCAAAGCCAAGCAATACTAAAAAAATGTCAGAAAAAATGCCAAACAAGACCCAAGCCTATATCATTATGAATAACAATACATATACTTTAGAAATTGAAAGTTCAAGTCAACAATCAATCAAAATGTATACTTTAATTGCGTGGATCCTAATTTATGGCAATACATTATTAATAACAAATTGGAAAAGACAGTACAAACCAATTTCAATATCCAACTAACACTCAAGAAAGGAGTATTTGAAAAATTAAACATACATTATTACATTATGTTAATTTAAACTGAACATTGATTATAGTTATATAAACTTATGTGTTGACTAAGCTTTTATTGTATTTAGTTCATATATTGTACAATTACATTATTAAAACATATTTCTTAAGTAGGTAAAAATATGAGACAGCTGGCTAACACTAAATAATATTTACTAGTAAGTGTAATCTTGTGTCCGGTTTAAGATTTACATATGTTTTTACGTCGATTTTAAAAGGATGGAGGCGTTTAGACGTTGCTGTGTT
Source organism: Timema podura (assembly GCA_033556935.1). Lineage (NCBI taxonomy): Eukaryota > Metazoa > Arthropoda > Insecta > Phasmatodea > Timematidae > Timema > Timema podura. Next base: position 61,455,731 of record JAVRXN010000011.1, read on the forward strand.
GCCATTTTGGAGCAAAAATATTTTTTTAAAGAAAAATTATTTTAAAAGAGGACGGATGGTATGTAATTTTCGTGCAGTTATTCTAAAAGGGCCAGAAAAATACCAAACAAGCCAAATCAATTCTCCGATGCCAACTAAAGTGAATAAAGGCTAGATTTCAAGAATTTGGCATCAAAAATGCCAATTTGGCAGTCTTAGTATGGTGGGAGGGGAACTCTCACCTCCCCCCACTCCACACAGATGACTATACAGAGATGTAGCCGTCCAACCCACCCTATTAGATGGCGGGCCGCTCCATCCAGCCGGGGCAAGAATGACGTTGCCCGGGGGCCGCAAACATGGAGGCATCCTGTAGCGACTTTGGGCGAATGAATCTGAGGCAGGCAGATCTCTTTTTTCCCATAATCTCCCAACGGGAGAGAATCCTGGCTGGTGTGAACCGTGACGAGGGAAGGAGTAGACAACGTCTCAAACTAGTAAGCCCAGAATTACCCTCACCTCATTCTGTGTTGTGTAAAGTGAATAAATATAAAAAACACATTTCAAGGTCACTATCGATTGGATTGCCGACTGCGGAGCGGTCAAGGTTCGTGTCTTAGATGGGTGCACTGGAGATGTTTATCCCCATATGATTTACTACTATGGTTCTTACATCCTCTCTCCAGAGCCATAGAGCCTACTCATCCTTACTAATTTAGCTAAGCCATAAATAAAAGTTGTGTTTAACGTAATAATTAGAAAGAGATGTAGAATTGAACCACGTATTACTTCCGCTAAGACTATTTGCATTTTCACATTGATTAAAGAGATGAAGGTAGATGAGAGGAAATATTTGCGTGGAGTGTGAATGAGAAACTATTTAGGCAAAGCCACCTCCAACTAGACGATAGCTATTTAATTAGGAAAAAGATTCTCAACATTAGATCACTTAACAAACTTGTAGACTATTCATTTAATTAAGCTATCAATTAAGGTGGGAGTCTAAGGAATACGAATTAAGGTATTTTTTTCAGTTTCTTTTAAAACAAAAGTTTTTTTTTTTGCTAAAATAAATAAAATATATATCCAGTAGAAACAAAGAGTTTTAACTTTCTTCCCATCGTGACCACATGAGCGTAGCAGCATTATATGAAAAACTTTTTAAGGACGTAGTCTACCTGTTACGTCTTGGCAGGTAAGATAGTTGTTAGTTAATTTACGTTCTATTCAGCTTGTTTTGAAGATATATCGTTGAAACAAAAACCATAAATTGCTAAAAATTTCTAAAAATAGTCATACGGTGTTTCAAAATTATTATTTTTAGCTTGAAGTATTTTTTGTAAACGAATTTTTTTTTTATATAAATCGTCCTCAACTGGCTTATTCACAAAAATTGCATGTGAGATCCTTCCTGCCAGGATGTAGATCAAAAGATTCCTTGGAATCATATTTTTATTTAGAATATGAAACAAGAATAAAGGTAATTTTTAAAAGTAAGTAAATGTTTTCAAATAATTTAGTGAATTTGTAAACTCGTCAGAGGAAGAGGGGAAGGGTTATCAGCAGTTAAATAAGCAATCTTGAAGGATCAACTACTCATTTTCTTCCATCTATCATTACTTCGTACACTGGCGTCTAAGTGTGATAGTTCTTAGACAGCTTAATTAATTACGTCAAGTTATGATGCAGCTCGCTTCGCAAAATAGCTTCGAAATCTTCAAGTAGATAGCGTTGTTAAATGAAGAGAAAACGCTATCATTAAATTCCAGGACACCCTTGATAAATATTCAAGAGCTGTTAACATAACCATGTGAAGAAAATTAAACTCTATGTTTATACCTGAGAATTATTTGATTTAATTTGATAAAAAAAGAATTGTTTATATAAAAACTGCGAAAATGCTGCCCTTAACTCGTGGTTCCCCAAAGCCACCTTAAAATATTATATTCTACTAACAAAGATAGGTTGAATAACAATATAATGATTCATTGCTAAAGATTTTTAAGTCAACATAAGAAATTATTCAATATAAACGTTAGTAAGGTATATTTTAAATATATATATACATTTTTACACATAGTAAAACTTCAAATTATCGCTCAACCAACCCCTTCTTGACGTTGATAAAGTCCCTGGCATTGAAACAAACGAATATCTCAAGACTTCAAACACTTTTTTTTTAACCTCGAACACGTCATTATGATCGATTACATTAAAATAGACACACAGCTTGGAGCGTCTGTTCAGTGTTTAAAGGGCGTTATTATTAGACATTGTTTCATACTGGCTGCACACTGACCTTGATGAAACTATTTTATACAGACGCAAACTAGTTACCGACATTAAAAAAAACCCGAGAGTATAAATATTTGGTAAAATAGACCTAGTTCCATGGCTTGCTATAAAACTATTAATGACTTATAAAGTGAGGATGATTTTTAAGATAAAGGATATCTACCGTAGGAGTGGTGGTAACTGAAAGCTAAAAGAGGATTTTTATTGCAAAATTTGATTGAAAGTCACTAATGTGGAAATAGTTATTATTTTCTTATTAAATACTATATTATCAATTAAAAAGTGTTATCACTGGGCAGGGTCCGGATTTTGATGACATGTCATCTTTTTATTGGTACATTACATTCAATGCTCATAAGTACATAAATTCTGTTTATGATCTTTTCGTTGTAGAAATATATATTTTATAGGTTAGTATTATAAATATATATATATCATTCTTAATCAAATAAATGCGTAGTAAAATGCAATCATGACCTTTTTTTAAAAACATATTTTTATTTGAATCATCAGCTATTTCACATTTGCCACCCAGGGGTTCACATACAAAATTTTAGTTTAGAAATTAAACGTTCTTATTTTGTAGACACATACACATGAACACAACCTAATACGGTTTGTATGACGTCATAAACCTCGCTCATTTCGTCCATTTTGCCATCTTAATTTACGAAGAGGAGGCTGTCTTTTAGAAACTCTCGTTTGTAAAGAATTTTTAAGTGAACTACAGACGCCGCTATTGATTAGCTAACTTCGTGAGCCTGTAAATAATGTAAATGCATTTATTTATACATGTTTTTGCGTATAACTCGAACGGGTAGTAAGACGTGGTGCTAATAATAATAATAATAATAATAATAATAATAATAATAATAATAATAATAATAATAAAAATAATAATATACATGTTTTAGTATATTAATAAACTAAATAGAAGCTAAACTCTTAAAATTTTCGGAACTATGTTTCTGCTAGTGATAATTTTAAATTATAGATCAAAAAATATAAAATTAGTAAAATAATATATTTTAACTAACAAAAGTGTTTAATTAATTAATTTAATTTTTTAAATAAATTTAGAATCTACTTATAGATACTGGACTGTAAATAAAGGGGTTGGTTAAGCGAACCTACACTATACTACTCGGCTAACCGAGTTTGTTTTATCGTTGAGGTAATTTTTAAAATTAATTAATTAATTAAATTGAAGAGGGATTTAAACGCTAAGCTCCCCTGTTATACTCCTTCTGCAAGGTATTATTTTTAATAATAAATTCATGCGTATAACCCGAAAGGGTAGTAAGACGCGGTGCTACTACTACTACTACTACTACTACTACTACTAATAATAATAATAATAATAATAATAATAATAATAATAACCAATTTAACATATTTTATAATGATTGGTCAGATATGAACATGTCAATGCTTCTGACACAATCATTAAAATTTTATTTTAAATAACAAATTCTTATATTTTTTCTTGAAAATAACCTTATTTAATAGTAATATTATTTTATAAGTTGGTAGTGCATCTGTCTACCATTTTAAAGTTCACATTTTTACATCTAGAGAGGGCCTGAGTTGTACTGTACATCTAGTAATAATAATAATAATAATAATAATAATAATAATATTTAGCATCGCGTCTTACTACCCGTTCGGGTTATACGCTTAAGTACTAATTACGCTAATGGATTAGGAATGGGGAGGGTTGAATTTAGAGGAAGTGAACCCGCATTTGCGTGGAGGGAGAGTGGAAAACCATTTAGGAAAAACCACCCCCAGTTCACCCGACCGAGATTCGAACCTCGATCTCCCCGTCCTCAGCAGTCGAGCTCAACACGACTAGCGCGTTAGCCAACTACGCCACCGAGGCGGGTTACATCTAGTAGACTCGTTTTGTTTTCTCCCACTAAGTTACTAATTAAAATTATATTAAGGAAGGATTCTCAAGGGTGTTGCGATGGTCCGCTTAGGGTGTCGTAAAAATATGGATAATATTCTATTTACTTTTTAAATAACATATTTAACAGTAAATTATTGTATTAGCTAATATTAACTAAGCATTTTTATAGTTGCACACGTTAATGTCTGATAAAAAAAAAAGATCACTGTACTTAAGGTTTACTTAGCTCATAATGCATGGATAAAAGGATATAATTAATATCAGAGGTACTGCAACATATAGGACTGTAATAAAAGTGTGCCTCAATATATGTAGGATGTATTAAAGATGCCACAATATACATGAGATATAACCAATGTACCACAATATGTATGGTATGTATCAAAAGGTGTCACAACATATAGCGAATATATCAAAGATGTCACAACATATATGAGATGTAGCAGAGGGTGCCACAACATAAATTATATGAAATTAAGCAGAGGGTGCCACGACACAATATGCAATGTATCAAAAAGTTCCACATAATATATGGGATGTATCAGAGAATGCCACAACATATTTGAGATATATCAAAGAGAGCCACAATATAGAGGTGATGTATCAAATGTTGCCACAACATATTGGGGAAATTAATCAGAATAAGGAATTTTACGGGCACTTTTATAAACAAGTTTGTACCGAGCATGACTTGCAAAAAAAAAAACCTGAAACAAAATAAAAGCGCTTAGATATGTCATTATTTATTTAGAAACGTCGTTTACTACTTGTTCGGGTTATACACATATGTACTAATTATACTAATGAGTTAGGGATGATCAAGGTTGAATTTATAGGAAGTGCACCCGCATTTCCGTGGAGGAAGAGTGGAGAACATATAGGAAAATCCACCCTTATTGCACCCGACTGGGAGTCAAGCCCTGATCTCCTTAGCATTGTCAACCTGGTCTATTTAGAGAGTGATTCCTCAGACCATGTGGCCACCGAAGCAGGTATTTAATAATTGAATTGCAGTATGTATCCGGATAGAAATAGTAAATATTTTCATCAACTCCACCATAAATCGAGCCAGAACGTATTTAGGGTTGACTACTCAGCCAGGTAGCCGTGGGAACTTACCACTTTGCCTTACCCACATCGATGGTCACGTGGTCTGAGGTGTTACTTTTTAAATGGACTTGAATACTGGTGACGTAGAGCTAGTGTTTCAAATCTCAGAAAGGTGTTACTGAAGATAATGTTTCTGAAATGGTTTCCCACCATTCCTACACTCAGATTCAGGTACATCTCCTCTATATTACACTTTCCTCCTCCTACTCTATTTTCTTAGTTAAATTCTGATTATCGAAATAATAGTAGGCGCAGTGGAAATATAAAAACAAAACAAATTTTCCGCTTAGGGTTAAAATAAAATACCGTAATATATTTTAAATGTTTGTTTTTATTTGACAGTAGAGTGTGAATAATTTAAATATATAATAATATAATCAGTAAGTTGTTGACAACTCGCCTGATTTCAAGGAAGTAAAATTCTGACTATACAAAAACTATAGTTTTACGGTTGTTTCTCTATGGGTGGGATACGTTATCTCTTACCTTACATATCGAAAACAATTTAGAATGTTCAAATATAAGGTGCTTAAGAAGAAATTTAGTCCAAGAAGGGATAATAATACTTGGCAGTGGAGAATATTACATGATGATGAGTTACATACACTGTACTCATTACAAGACATTGTTAGGATAATCAAATATCGTAGATTACGGTGGGAAGGACATGCAGTGTGAATGGGAGATTCTAGAACCTGACTGACAAACCCAATGGGAAGAGACCATTGGGAAGAACCAGACGCAGATGGGGGACTAACATCAGAATAGACCTGAAAGAGATAGGGTGTAATGAATTGGATTGGGTATAACTAACTCAAGATAGGTGGCGTACTTTTGTAGGTGTATTCTATTTTATGAAAACAATGTTAGTACCTTTACATAAACATTAATATGCGTTAAGCTTAATAGAAAAGCAGAATTTCATCTTTCAAGATGTTAAAGAGCAGAGCTTTTAAATTTGTTTCTCATCTCAAGTTACACCTTGCTGAAGCACTCACCAGTTTTTTTTTAGTAAGAGGCAAGGATTATTTCACAGTAATACTCTAAAACAAAGAGATTTGTTACTACGTGTTTCTTTGCTCAGTTTTTGTTACTCCTTCAGGAGTTTCTTGCGCAGAAGAAAAGCTTATTAATTTTTTTTTGTAATGTTGGTTCTCTATTCAAATAGGAAAGTCCCACATCGTTTGGCACGTAGACTTAACGTCAGTCTGTTTTGTCGTCAATGTGAATGTCAATGATCGAATCCCGACCGGGTGTAGGTCAAAGGTGGTTTCTCCTGTCTCCCTCCACAAAAATACGGAAACGTTTCCTCAACTTCTTTCTTCCTAATCTCTACACTAATACTGTTTTATATGAGGATATATCGGATAGGTATTAAATAAGACAAGGTGTAGTAAAATACAAGACGGAAAAGTTTCATTTTTTTTTATGTTTTAAATATATAGGGTTAGTAAATATAATTAAAAATAATTAAAATATTTTGTTTAAATTTTTGGCAACATAGTTCATTACATTGAATGTTTTCGAATACAAAAAAAAAAGATGGTGATTAGTTTTATGCTTGTACAGGAACTCTGATTCGTTGTTACTAGATTTATTGTTGTTGTTGTACTGTACAAATTTGTTTTCGTACATAGCGCCTGAAAAAGATCTTCCAAAGTTTATGCGAACTATTCCTGTCCATAGTTTAATCTTGTCGCATTTTGACTATTACGACATAATATACCATTACTAAAAATAATCTAGCAGAAGAACTACAAAGCACATGTGTTCGATACATACATAATCTAAACGACACTAACAAATGCATTATAATAAACTGCGTTATTTGAAGTTAAATTAAAGGTGGAAGCTACATTAATTAGTATTGCTACACAAAATATTGTCAACATCAGAGTCTCAATATCTTTTCTCACGGTTCCTATTTCTAAAATAGCAACAAATCCGTACCACTAGGTCAGAATACATTCTTATGATGGACGTTCATTTACTGTCTTGGCATCGCAGGTTTGGAAGAAATTATTTAACTCTTACTCGTCATATAGCCTTCAGAATTTTCTCTAAGAGTGCAGTCAGCCAATATATCTGGTCAAATAAACTAAAATTAATTCTTTAAATAATTTAAGATTTGTATGTATTATTTATGAATGATCTTGAAAATTGTTTTCCCATTCTGTAATATTTTTAAAATCCTATATTTTAATAATTGTATTGTTGATTTGTGTTTATTTTTCCAATAATTGTAATCTCTTATATTTGATATTATGGTTACATCCTAGGAGAGCGTATAAATAAACTGAAAATGTTTTTCTTCTTAATTGATATTCTTTCAAATCCTATTTTAATTATATTAATAATAGTAATATGCTTTATATTTAATATTTTGCTACACGAAAGAGATTATTACTATTATTGATATTAGTAGTAGGTAGTATTGTAAAACACCTAAAACAATTGACATATTTAAAAAAAACTCCATGTTGTGAGCCCACAAACGAGTTATACCGACCGAGCGGCCGCCGCCGTTAGTGATAGTGCCAACATTTGTGGTTAGGAGCTCCTCATTTGTCCTTACGAAGACGAGCTTGAACCAGTTTCAGGCTCACTGCTTCACAAATAAATATTGGAAGCGCCAAGGATTGATCCCGGGACGACAGGAGATTTGTCCACTAGAGCACAGAGGTCGTCGGTCATTGGCATATTGAGACAAATCAAATTTATGATTTAAATTATTTATGTATATGAAATAAAGTGTATCAAGCAAAATATAATATAATTTGTAAAAAATAAAATCATAGACTAACTGTAGAGAAATAAAGCATATATAAAAGTAAAAACACTAACATATATTTACACACACTTCAATATTTAGATGCTTTTATTTCATCTTCATCAGGAATAACTCAGGTATTACTACTACTTCCTGAAGTGTTTTTAAATTTTATTTGTGCCTTATTTTTCTAAAATGTATTCTATCATTTCATTTATTACGATTTAAATTCCTTAAAATTCTGTTTCAATTGATTTTTAAATTAATTAAAACTATATTATTATACAGGTAGCGCCTTCATTAATAAAATGCCACCTGCTAATCTAAGTATTCATATCCAGTAGATCTGTTCGTGCATATAAATAGCCATAGAGGGTTGCTGGATATTATTGATCCGAGCGTACTCTACTCGGGGTTACAGACAATTCCGTAACCTTTCATGGTCTACGTATTCTAAATTACTCAACTATGTAAAACAGAACTGCTAGACAAGACAGGAGGGATACGAGTAAATGTACCATATAATGTGGCTTACATTGTTTAGCAAGAATGTTATTTAGATAAAAGTGAGCACATACGGTTTCATCAAAGGAAGTTAGAAACATTTTTAATTATATATTTTTTACGACCTAGTCCTACTACCTTTTCAGGTTATACGCGATCAACATTATAATATTGAATAACACTAAAATATTTGTTTATAAAAATGAAAAATATACTAAATATAATACAAAATATATTCAAAATGTTTAATCCAAACGGAATATTGAGTAAATAAACCCAACGGTAATCGATGACATAGTTTATTTCATTTTCATGAGGAAACAATAGTACCCCTCCGAGTTATTAAAATTATTACTTATGACAGTGAAACTATTAATATAAATTATTTTTTATTCTGTTTGAAGTTACTTTAAGTTAAAATACAATAGCTAAGGTAAAGGACCCATTCATGAACATGTTAAGCGATGCAACGATAATATCTGAATTTCACTGTCTTAAATAAAATATTACACTCTGTTACTCGACTTGTTATTAATATAATGCATTTAAACATAATATTTATTTTTACCATACAAATCGAAAGTTCTTAAATTTATAACCATTTGTTTTATAATATAGCTTTTTATAACAATTACACAATGTTCCGATAATGGACACGTCGATAAAACCGAATGTACTAGTAATCGTCATATCGATGAGCAAATCATTGACAGTTAATCTTGAACATTTATTGCAGTGAATTAAATCATATTAATTAATACATTCTGCACAGTAATACTTTTTCAAACTAGGTGTTACATTTACACAATTTTCATGTTGCCTTAATTTACAGGACAAGCACTGAATCATAACCTTTTCAATTGATTCTTGACATATATTGCAGAACTAGCTTTAATTGTTTTCTTAATTTTCTTGGCGTTCATTTTTTCTTTCTTTTCTTTATTTTTGTCTTCTCTTTTCACTTTCTTTCTTGAATCGTTTGTTCCTTTTTATTTTTTTACAAAAACTTTTTTTTTCATGATAATCATGCAATTTTTGTGATGTAGCAACAAAAGGTACTTTAACTCTTATATTTGATTTTATAGATGTTTGTTTTGGCGTTTCCGGCCAAAAAATATCCTTTTAAATGGGTTTGGAAAGTTTTTCAAACTGTCACATAAATGTGATGTTGACGGCTGTGGCGTAGCTATTTGAGAATTTTATGGGGGCGTTTTATTGTTAATTTCTATTCTTGCCAATGTTTCTGATGTAATATCTGTCACTGAGATCTCACAATTTGATATTTTCAAATTATCTACACTTTCAGTATATATTTCTTTCGTGCTGGAACCATCTGATTTGTCAGTAACATCTTTATCATTTTCTCCTGTATTTTCTTCAATACTTACCTCGCTTTCTTCTCTACGCATTTCTTCTCTTTTGTCTTCAAGATTTTCCTCAGATTCATCTGTACGAATTTTGCATTGCCTGCTCCTTATAGCTAAGAACAGGAGCCATTTTGCGGCTGAATAGTAAAAAATGAAATTATTCAAGCACGAAATATTATAATAAATATTAAAAATAATAAAGAAATATTTTTATTTAAAATTTTAGATTTTAATTCCCTTAATTACTTAGGAAGTGTAGTACATTTTAGCGTACCAATTATGGACAAGTAGAATGTACCATTAATCGACACAATTTTAACAATTTATTTAGTTTTCGTGTTTAGTTTAGCATATGTCCATTACTGCTCTAAAAATAAATAGAAAATTAACAAAGCCAATTCTTTATTGTAATTAATATTGCTTTCTTTATTTAAGTTAAATTTAACTCTGAAGAAGTTTTACCTGTAATGTCTCAATTATGGACACAAGTGTCCATTACTGGTCACAGTTGGAGAATGTCGTGTACCAGTAATGAGCATGCACATAATTGTATGCAATTTTACTAATAAAAAATTAATTATAATTTTTTCCTACAAAAAACATATTTTATTTCACCTACTTTCAGCATGAAATGTATTCTTTGGTACAAAAGGTTAAAATCGCGATTAACAAGAGTCTAAGGTCGCTCAACGTTTGACACAAGAAACACTACCACACCAGTGAAATATCCAACACAGAAAACTACAGTACTACAGTAGCCCCATGGCTTCTTTGGTTCTGACTGACAGTTCACAACTGACTTCTGACAGTCAACAGTTAGGTATATACCTAAATTTTGTCTGTCAGAAGTGACAGGTGCTAAACACATGTTTTTTGCAGACCATATGGTTCGGCGAAGGGATACATAATTTGGTCTGGTAGCTTTTCAGAGCTGTCAGCCGTCAGCTGTCAGCTGTGAGCTGTCAGTCAGCACCAAATAAGCCATGGGGCTACTGTAGTTAACAATAGGGAGATTTAAACCACCGTGGTGGTTAATTTGTGAACTATTTCAGAATACTTCAAAAGATACATAGAATTAATAGATAGCGTATGTATACAGTTTGAGGCTTGTTTTAAGCATAAAACTAACAAATATGTCCATCAATGGAACACTGTCCATTACTAGGACGTTTGGGTTACCTTATATATAAAAATGAGTAAATAAGATAACACTCATATATTGGTAACTTTTTTGTACAACACATTTTTTCTATATGGTGAATACTAAATACAATTAATTAATTTAGAATATAATTCACGCCTGACTACACTTAGGTTATTTTAACTGTCAAATCAGAACTTAAAGTGACTGTAATATCTGACCATATTCCTCATTATATAACTATATGAATGGTACAACTATTAAATAATATTTTGTGTGGTTTATAGCCGTTCATAATATTATATTAAAATATGCTCATTTGATTTGTGGTCTTTCGAAAGTAGACATAACATTTATGCTAATAGATAGGTTTAGTGCTAGGCCCCCTCTTGTCCGTTTTGGACATCCGAGTTGGAACTAGCTAATATATTGACACACATGAGTTGAAATTAATTTAAAGTTATTTTTGAACAACGTCTGGTATAGTCAAATTCTACTTACATTTGTATGATAAGACGAGAGAAACCATAAGCTAGAATAAAACCCCTAATGCATCTGGACAGGACTGAACCTGGATTTCCTGATCAGATTTAGTGGTGAAGAGCATTATACATTATTATTATTATTATTATTATTATTATTATTATTATTATTATTATTATTATTATTACGGTAATATGTGGCTTTTGTTTGTATTTTAAAAAAAGTAAATATTACAAAGAGTGTCTTGGACTACAAATTCATTTAATTTATTTTATTTTTTAGCACCGCGTATTTCTACCTGTTCGGTTTATACGCTTAATACTAATCACGCTAATAGTTTTAGGGATCAGGAAGGTTATATTTAGAGGAAGTGTGCGCGTATTTGCTTGGAGAGAGAGAGAGTGGAAAACCGTTTTGTAAAACTACCCTTAGTACACCCAACCGAGATTCGAACCTTGATCTTCCCGTCATCGGCAGTCTAGTCTACCGCGAGAGTTGCGCGTTAGATCATGCGGCCACCGAAGCAGGTAGCTCACTCTTATTCAAGCTTCTTGAACACCGCGTGGAGATTAGATTTAATTTCCACTATGCTAGAACCAAAGCCTCTCTCCTAAGCAATAATAAGCCCTGCCAAGGCTATCAAATGTAATGTATTAGTAAATAGATGTAAGTGCCCGTGGTAGCCCAAGTAAAGCTAGCAGGTTTGTAGAATTAATTTGGTTCTAAGTTTGAGATTTCTCCTTGGTGACATTTTGACAGGAAATGAGTCGCCACTAAATTCGAAATCACCCACTGACAATGAACAGTTACTAACCGCACAAACCACACGCATCAGTGACCGCATGGTATCTAACGTATACGAATGGATTGCCCTGGATGGAGAAATCAGGGTTCGAATCACGGCCGGGTGTACTGAGGATTATTTTAGTTAATGGTTTCTCATTCCCAAGAAAATTAGGGTATATATTTTCTCTAAAATTCTGCCTTTTTCATCGCTATCCAGCAAGCGAAATTAATGTATGCGTATAGCCCAAACGTGTGCTAAAACGCGCAGATAGAAAAAATCAGCACAAACCGATGAACATGCAATTTATTTTTTGCACCGCGTCTTACTACCCGTTCATGTTATACGCTTATGTATTAATTACACTGATGGTTTTAGGGGTTAGGAAGGCTTATTTAAAGGAAGTGTGCCAGAATTTGCGTGGAGGGAGATTGGAAAACAATTTTGGAAAACCAGCCCTCAGTACATCCGACCAAGATTCCCGTCATTGGCAGTCTAGTATACTGCTAGAGTAGCGCTTTAAACCATGCGACTACTAAAGCAGGTAAGCACTCAATTCAAATCTTAGTATAAAAAATATATCCATAGTGGCACACCCTCAGATTTCCTCAAGTACGTATGGAAAGAAGTTTTAAATTTCTAGGTTTATTAGTTTTGTAGCCACCTGCACCATTAATCACGCTATTTAGGTCGTCAGATTTGCAATAAAGATAAAAGTTTAACGAAATTCTTATGGTGCACATATGCAAGGCTTTCTAAGTATAATACCGAATTTAAAATTACTATGTAACTTTGTTTTGAAGTTAGCAACGACGATGATCAAATGATTTAAGGTGTCAGATCGCAATAATATATGTAAAAGCACAAACTAAGGTTATTCTAAGTAGGCTACGTAGGCTCATGTCAAGTTTCTATTTCCTATTTCTTGGTTTTACACACTACATTGAATGATTAATATGGAATTTAGGGCATTAGGCTTGCAATAGACGTAAAAGATTTAAAAAAATACTTTTGTGATGCCAACTTTAAGGATACCCCCCCCCCCCCAAAATATTACGGAACTCCACACGGACCTTCTCACTCCATTGTTTAAAAATTGAGATATTTAATCAAAGCTCGTAATATATGTGAAACGAAATAATTTACAATACCAAACCCAAGCAAAATTGCGTTATACTTACATCAAACATTTTTTGAATCCTAGATTTAAATTTTATGATTTTCTTTTTAAAGAATCAAAGTCCTCATTAGTATATTTGGACCAAAAAAAAAATCGATATTGGGTCCACAAGGGTCAATACTTGGTATTAAAATTTCGACTTCCGGTTAAAAGTTTCGATATTTTATCAGGGGTTGCACATCTTATGGCTATCACATTTTTATTTAATTCCTCATTTATAAATTTAGACCAATAAAAATTGTAAATATTGACTATTGTGTCTAAAATTATACAGATAGATCATTGCTCTACAAACACTGCCCCTAAGATGGTTAAAGAAAAAAAGAACATAAACTTTTTGAGAGACTTACCTTATCTACTTATTCTATAGAATTAGAGAATTATTGTGTTAAAACTTAAGTAGTATCTGTACAACTAAAGCTCACAAAATTGTATTAATATATTTGCAATAACTAAGAAACTATATGTAAATATATATTTCTAATAAAAACTATTATTTTTAATAGTGCTACAATTTTGCAATGATAATTTAATTAGTATCTCAAATAGTTGCGAGATACGAGAATTTTTATATCTGTAAAGTACCCTAAAATTCATTTTCATAGAAAATAAAATAGCCATTTTATTTATAATCTTAATCAGCGCATAGATATGAATTTTAATCAAAATCGTTAAGCTGATTTTGAGAAATCGATTTTCTCCTTTCGATTTTTATTAATCTAATCTTAATTTTAGGGCTAAAGAGACACACACACGAAAGATGGCATCGCAAAAACCACTTTTATGTTTCGGGTGGTCGACATTCCATCGACATTTCGGGTTAGATATTTTTTACGTTCGCAATACTTTACCTTTAGTGTTCCCATGTCGATTGTAGCATGTAAAAAACCCTGGAAAGGTATGTGAAAGATGTCATTCCCGGCAAAATTGGTAGGCCCTTTCGCTCTCGCTCATAGAAATGCTCGTGTGCTTATATAATCAGTCGGTTCAGAAATTGTACGTTAAATACCGTGAATTATATATTATATATATATATATATATATATATATACTCCTCTAGTTCTTTTTGGACTTCAAATTGAAATATTTTTTGTAATTTCTCTCTGGAGTTTTAAGTTAAATATATTATTTATTTCTCCTAGGATTTGAAGCAGATATTTCCCCTTGCTTATCAAGTTAGACAGAAAACAATAGTTTAATTCTATATTCAATAATCACTATATTCATGTAGAGTTACCAGTGTTCACTGTGTATAAGGGCATCAGTCTCACAATAGATGTAAATACATATTTAAAAATACTCAGAGGTATAAAACCTCAGTTCCCTTGAATGCTTACGGCCATTTTTATCTTTCTAGGTTTTTTAGTTTTTAAGCTATAATAAATTGGCTTTTAAAGAAAAATACTTACTTCTAAATTATAAAAAGATAATATAGAACATCTTGGTAAGACGCCACTTGTAATAACTGAACTGCTGATGATGTGGAGATCGGGGCTCGAATCTCGATTGAGTTTACTGAGGGTGTTGTTCCTAAATGGTTTTCCAATCTCCCTTCACGCAAATGGGGGTACACTTAATAAATATTCAGCCTTATTCATACCTACACATTAGCATAATTAGTAGGCCCTACATATGCGTATAGATAAAACAGGTAAATATGATGTGTCGCTAAAAAAAGCTCACCCTCAACTGAGTAAGAGGTAAAAGACTAAGGGTGGGGGGTTATAATATAACTCAGTATTCCCCGATTATCCACAGCATTGGGGTATGGTAATCGCAGCTTCCCCGTGGTATCTGCACTCATAGTGGCTATATTCCAGCAATTAAAGACGTTATCGACAACTAAATGCACGTGATAATATTAACGCCTACCCTTAATTTGACTAGGCCAAAGCTGTCATTTTTTACAATCCACCCCAATCATTGTCAACAAAATGTTGGGGAATGGCATTAACCTATTTCTGCCACGAAATGTTCTTGAGTACCAAAAAATAGCCATGCATTGGAAAACTATTCTGTTAAAAAAAACCTTTGACGTATTTGATTTGTTTGCAGAAATAAACTTAATTTATATATTTTTTTAGAAATTCCGTTTGAAATTATTTAACAATATATACTAGTTTGTTTTTACTAAGGGTATTAAAAAAATTATTCAATGTCAACACTTTACAAATATGTTTTTTAATGACTGTTCTTTATTGTCATTTCAATCCAAACTCCAATTAGTTTTTGAATTATTTCAATAGTGTGAGACTTGATTAAACTGATTAACACAACACACAAACAATTTCAAAACTTGTTTTCTACCTATCAACGTGAGTTAGATTGGCCACTGATTTTAGGTTAGTAATCAATTTGTTTATGTATGGTTTATTTATTCTATATTTTATAATAGAGAAGCTCAAATAAGGCGGATATCAAATATTGAATATCATTTATCAATATCCAGCATGGGCGATAACAAATAAAGCGTGAGTTTATCAGGCGAAACACAAGGAAAAGGTGAAGGCGGTTGGAATGATATATCTTAGAAATGTATATGGAGAAACTCATATGAACAGAGTCAGTAATGAATAGGTTCTGAAGAAGTGCGGTTTGAAAGGAATCCAAATAAGTCATTGAGAAAGGAGCGTCTCACATTGGTTTGGGCATGTTGAAAGGATGAGTGTGGATTGAGTGATGATGCAAGTATATGAAGGTAGAGTGTGTGGATCAAAAGGAAGGTGTAGGCCATGTAAGACGTGACTAAATGTTGTAGATGAATGTGGGAAAAAGAGAAACATTAAGAGTTTTAAGAAGAAAAAAATAGCATGTATGACTCGGTGTAATGGATGTTGTTGAAGCGAAGGGAGTATACAAGGATAAGGAAGTGTGGATAAAGCTAGTTATAACGAACTAAATACGGAGTTTTTTTCTAAGCTATAAGCACAGTTTCTTGCCTACCCCGTAAGGGAACGTCTTGATTAGATATGTATGTAGCTGGGTAATAAAACGCCGTGAAAAAAATATTATACAAAAAGTAGACATAAATAAATTTGAGTCGTCTAAAATTTTAAGATGGGTTAGTAGTTAATACATTTTGATAACATATTTTAATAAGTTTATCTACACCTAATTTTGTTATGTCACCACGTTTCACACTACCCGTTCAAGCTATACCCATATAGACTAATTACGCTAGTGTGTTAGGAATGAAGAAGGTTTAATTTAGAAGAAGTGTATCCACATTTCCGTGGAGAGAGAATAGAAAACCACTTAGGAAAAAAATCTCTAGTAGGCCATGTGAAAGACAGCAATAGCTGATTACGAACAAGGACTTCCCTAATATCTCGATAGGATGGTAAGTTAATAACACATACACATTTTTAACTCTCAATATTGACCAATTTTACCTATGTTATAAATTACTTTTTTCTTTAATAACGTTTACCAATTTATATAGTAATTACATTCTAATCAATATTTCTAGCCATATTTCATAACACATATGTGTTTAAACTTTATTGCTAATTTATTCGTCCTAAATTATTTAGGG
The DNA here is from genome assembly GCA_033556935.1 of Timema podura. Lineage (NCBI taxonomy): Eukaryota > Metazoa > Arthropoda > Insecta > Phasmatodea > Timematidae > Timema > Timema podura. Next base: position 61,472,791 of record JAVRXN010000011.1, read on the forward strand.
AAGTATTGTTTAATATTTCATTTAGACTTATTTACGTTTGTAATTGAGATATAATTTGACTAAATGTTTCTTGCTCAATTCACCAAAACATCCACCAAAAAAAATAGCAGAGGTAAGAAGATTAATATAAATTAAGTTAATATCTAAAAACGCCAGAAATTGCCATTAGTATTTTATATATAATAAAAGCCATGGCGCAATGGCGGGTCCAGTTGTGGGTATGTTTGTCTGTCTGCCCATAGTTGTTCTCAAACTTCCCGATAAGGTACGAACCTGCCGAAACTTCACACACTGATTACTTCAGTTTTGTTGTCACCCCCTAAATTATTAAATGTGTTGTTTTTTTTGCAGGGGGTTGTTCCAGGATGGTTTAAACACCTATGGTCACGAGGATATAAACTATAAATATAGTTGTGGCTGTGAAGCATGATTTTAAGATAAAGGTCAGAAACTTGAGAGAAAAAATTTCCCCATAGTTGCGTGTTTTTTTTAATATATATAACTAGATTTAAATAAATAACAGGGAACAGACTTTGCGTGAAATCCAAAATTTGGTTTAACGGAGACAGGCCTATCCCTTTTGAATTACATAAAATAACATAAACAGTTTTGTGGTTGTCTATTCATTTTTGACAGTTTATATTCCACTCATTTTCTTCCTTTCTCTTTATGTTACCCTCCTATTTTTATACTCGTGGGCTCGTTATTTTCATGCAGTCTAGCCAGGGCTCATACATTTTACATGGTTTCCTGCGCTGATATTCTAAAGGTGTCGCTGCAATTCGTGACAGAACGGAAGAAACAAAACACACAACGCTGAGCGACGGATCCTGTTTTATTATTTACGGTGCGGTGGGAGGATTATTGCGTAATAACCACATGTTCTCTAGCATCAGTTAGAGATTATATCAGGACGTGATAATACAAAACAAAAAAGTTAGATATACAAGAGAGAAGGTCAGCTTCGCAGACTTATGCCGCAGCGTTGGTCGAGTGGTCTTTTGACTTACATCGATAAGGTTCGAATAGTGGCTAGGTCCATTTAAAGTGGTTTTCTCTACGTGTGATGTTCTCGGTGGTTTTTCTGGGCATCCGTAAACTCACCACATGTCTGTTGTTTACATCCCATTGTTTATTTATCAGCTCGTCACACATCCCATTGCTAGTGAGATATTATCGACTCACAACAAACGCCCCTTCCGTATCCATAGTCAAGGGCATCTATGCACGTCATGCTATCGCAAATGTCTACCGCGATTTGTGTGTAATGAACTAACCTAACCTAACTTACTAATCTACCACACAATATTAAACTATTTCAGTGTTCAAACTATGTCTTCGACAATCATGTTAATGAGGATGGGAATTTTCCTCCTGAAATAGATGTCAGTATCGAAAAAGAACGTCCCTATACAGGGCGCTAAATAAAATTTATATTATTTTTAATTATATCACGTTCTAATTTGTATTACTACATATTATATTTTCCTCTAAAAATGAGTGTTAGCAAGTTGATAGGTGTGGCAAGTTTATAATTGTGGCGAGTCGATAATTGCCGGTTATTCTATCTTATCTCCATTCTGATATATTTTTACATGTCCTATAAATTGCCTAGCTCATCCCTTTTCTTATTACACATATTGTTACGTGGTCTAAGGCGTTAAACTCACAGTCTTCTAGATTTTTGGTACTGAAGAGATTAATATTTGAACATTAGTCGAGTGATTCAACGCATAATATTATTTTTCCATTACCTTTACATGCCAATAAGGGTGCACTTCATTTATGTTACCCTCATCACCCCACCCTTGATTAACCCGTTAATTATTATGGTGTGCTGTTTAGGTGGTAGTGTATTTAACGCGAGTTAAGGGCAGTGTATTTGCAGTTTTTATTGCAAATTTTTTTTTTTGGCCAAAATAAATTAAATATTGCTCTACTAGAAACATAAAGTTTAATTTTCTTCCCATGTTGACCTTAACAGTTGTTTAATATCTGTCACGAGCATAGCGGCATTAGATGAGAAACTTGTTAAATGAAAATAAAAAGGCTGTGATTGAATTCCAGGCCACTCTTGACAGAATAGAACTGTTAATATTATCATATTAAGTAAATTAAACTCTTTGTTTCTACTTTAGAGTTATTTTATTTTTTATAACCAAAAAAGTTTTATATTATAATTGCAAAAAAATATTGGCCTTAACTCGCGTACCCTACACTCCCACCTTAAAGAGCCATGAAACGATATAACTAATACCAATTGCGGTGGATTCTCATGTGGGAGATCAAGGTTGGTTTCTAGCCCACCTACTTTGAAGGAGTTTTATCTTTTCAATGTGGTTTCCCGTACTCTCTGAAGGTGAGTGCTAGTAAATTGTATTAAAATTAATCCTACCCTGAAAACTTTAAAACGTTGATAGTTAATTTTGACACTATAACACACTAAACGTATCTATAGGATAATACTGTTGATTCTGATAATACTAAGCTTTGTGTGTGTCATTTATCAGTTAAGTTGCATCATCATTGTCTAGGAGAGCACCAATAGAGGAAATACCTAGAACACTTGTGCCACCCCTTACACCCAACACCCCCTCATACCACCTTATTTAACATTCCATCCCCAAACCTTCTCTTTGCAAAACACGTTAAGGATTAAACTTTCGACCCCACCAGGTTTAGAACCAAAGTTTCACTCAGAGATGGATATACATCCCAATGCCGCATCTGTGATCACGTTGACTAAACGCCATGCTTGGCTAATCCAGCTTGCCGGTGACGAGGAGAAAGTGTTTCAAATCCGGCCTGGGTGTAACGAAGACGTGTTTTTTTTTCGTAAATGTTTTCCCACCTTTTATCCCCAAGAATAAGGGTAGATTTGTTCTAAGCTATTATTTCCCACCTTCCTACCCCATTATCTTGATTAAAATACGTATGGCACGCAGGGGGGGGGGGGGGAAAGACGAGGTAGAACAAACATAAAATAACTAAACCCCAGAAATTTTCAGTAGGACTGAGAGATTGGATTAACAAGTAGCTCCGTTATAATTTAAGGTGGGATGAAAGAGTATTCGAGAAAAATACCAGTGTTCTCGCAGTTTTTATGGCAGAACATTTTTTTGGCCAAAACAAATCAAATATCGCTCCAGTTCAAACATAGAATTTAATTTTCTCAAGATTTCTTTGAATATCTGTCAAGGGTGTCCTGGAATTTAATGACAACCTTTTGTCTACAGTTAAAAAGTTTCTCAGCTAATGCCACAATGCTCATGAAGGATATTCAGGAACCGTTGATATCAACATTTAGAATATAGCCCGAACGGGTAGTAAGACGCGGTGCTAAATAATACTAATAATATCAACATTTGAAGAAAATTAGACTCTATGTTTCTACTGGAGCAACATTTTATTTATTTTGACCAAAAAAAGTTTTGCCATAAAAACTGCAAAAACACTGACCTTTTCTCGCGTCCCCTTCCATCCCAACTTAAGAATTTTTACATTACCCGCTTCAGTGGCCGCACGGTCTAAAGGCGTCACTATCGAAATATACTAAACTTTCAACGAAGGGGAGATTGGGGTTTGAGTCCCAGTTGGATCTACTAAGGTTGGATTTTTTCAATTCTTTGTTTTTTCACTTTCCCTTTACGCAAATGTGGGTACATTTCCTCTAAATTCAACCTTCAACCATCCCTATCACGTTAGTGTATCTAGTATATATGCATATAGCCCGAACGGATATTAAGAGGTGATGCTAAAAAAGAAAAGAGAAAGCACAGTCGTCACCCCCTCCCACCTCGAAATGACCTTTAACGACATTAAAGTTTCAAACACAGTAACCATAAAGAAGACTAAAATGAAATCTTACAGTATCACGTAACCATAACCTTTGTTTATTTTGTGGTTATTTCCTTTAATAAAAAATGAGCGACTAAAATGAAATCTCACAATAGCATGTAACTACAACCTTTGTTTCTTTTGGGGTTATTTTCTTTAATAAAAGTTGTTTACGATTGAACCATAACAATCTTTACAAGGGTGCAACAACGTATGCGCCCTTAAAAAAAATACGGTGGATACGGAGAATCTTACGTAGGCCATGGATTTTTTAATCGGTATTTTTGTTACTTTCATGACCTTGGAAATCGTTGGTGGCGTGCCGCGTCTATAGCTCACCCTTCAATGTTTTTACTTTCTCTCTATCTTACAGGTAGAGAAAGTATTGTGATCGTCAAAAAAATCGAAGTCGAGATTTTGATGAATTTTGACGTTTCATGACTTCCTGAATCCGAAAAAGTGGTTTTTGAATTTCCGTCTGTCTGTCTGTCTGTCTGTCTGTCTGTCTGTCTGTCTGTCTGTCTGTCTGTCTGTCTGTCTGTCTGTCTGTACCTCCAACTAGAGCCTAAACTATTTTACCGATTGAGCTGAAACTTGATATCTTGGGTTTTCATAGGGTTGCCCCGAGGGGTTTTTGGAATTGGACATCTACCCCTAAAATTAAGGGTAGTTTACTGAAGGGAAAAAAGAGAAAAAGTCGATTTTCTCAAAATCGGCTCTAACGATTTTGATTAAATTTCATTTATGAACATTAATAAATATTCCAAACAAAATGGCTACTCTCAATATTTCGGCAAAATCGTTTTAAGGGCTCCGGTCTGATGCGTAAATTAACATTTTTTATAATAGCTCCGAAACTATTTGAGATATGAAATTACTTAGCATTACAAATATGTATATATATTTATAATACAAATATTTTATTCGAAACATATTTTTATAAAATCAATAACTTTCAATATATACGCAATTATATATATATTTTTAACTTTTTGGGCATTAAAGCTTAAGTATTGCGACCGTAAGAAAAACTAACCTGAAATGTTGATGGATGTCGACGTCTCATGACCCCCCGAACCCTTAAAAATAGTCTTTGCAATGCCGTCTGTCTGTGTGTCTATTAAAACTTAAAATTAAGGGTAGTTTACTGAAGGGCAAAAAGAGAAAAAGTCGATTTTCTCAAAATCGGCTCTAACGATTTTGATTAAATTTCATTTATGAACATTAATAAATATTCCAAACAAAATGGCTACTCTCAATATTTCGGCAAAATCGCTTTAAGGGCTCCGGTCTGATGCGTAAATTAACATTTTTTATAATAGCTCCGAAACTATTTGAGATATGAAATTACTTAGCATTACAAATATGTATATATATTTATAATACAAATATTTTATTCGAAACATATTTTTATAAAATCAATAATTTTTAATCTATACGCAATTATATATATATTTTTAGCTTTTTGGACATTAAAGCTTAAGTATTGCGATCGTAAAAAAAAACTAACCTGAAATGTTGATGGATTTCGACGTCTCATGACCCCCCGAACCCTAAAAAATAGTCTTTGCAATGCCGTCTGTCTGTGTGTCTATTAAAACTTAAAATTAAGGGTAGTTTACTGAAGGGCAAAAAGAGAAAAAGTCGATTTTCTCAAAATCGGCTCCAACGATTTTGATTAAATTTCATTTATGAACATTAATAAATATTCCAAACAAAATGGCTACCCTCAATATTTCGGCAAAATGGCTTTAAGGGCTCCGGTCTGATGCGTCAATTAACATTTTTTTAAATAGCTCCGAAACTATTTGAGATATGAAATTACTTAGCATTACAAATATGTATATATATTTATAATACAGATATTTTATCCGAAACATATTTTTATAAAATCAATAACTTTCAATCTATACGCAATTATATGAATTTTTTTAACTTTTTGGACATTAAAGTTTAAGTATTGCGACCGTAAAAAAAAAACTAACCTGAAATGTTGATGGATGTCGACGTCTCATGACCCCCCGAACCCTAAAAAATAGTCTTTGCAATGCCGTCTGTCTGTGTGTCTATAAAAACTTAAAATTAAGGGTAGTTTACTGAAGGGCGAAAAGAGAAAAATTTGGTTTTCTCAAAATCTACTCAAACGATTTTGATTAAAATTCGTATCTAGGCGTTGATTAAGATTATAAATAAACTGGCTATTTTCATTTTCCTATGAAAATGATTTTTAGGGTACTTTACAGAAGCGTTAATTTCCGTATCTCCACAACTATTGGAGAAACTAAACAACTTATCATTGCAAAATTGTAGGACTATCAGAAATAAAAAAAAATTATTTGACATATATTTTTATAAAAGCAGCAGTTTCTGAGATATTTGCAAATATATTAATACAATTTTGTGAGCTTTAGTTGTAAACATATACTACTTAAGTCTTAACGCAATAATTCTCCAATGCCATAGAGTAATTAAATATAAGTATCTAAAAAAACTATGTTATTTTTCCTTAAATCTCTTAGGAGAAATGTTTGCATAGCAATGATCTATCTCCATTTTAGACTCAATAGTCAATATTTACATTTTTTATTGGTCAAAATGTATAAATGAATAATTAAATATCAATGCGATGACTTGAAGATCTGCAACACCTTATAAAATGTTAAAATTTTAACCAGAAATCGAAATTTTAATACGAAGTGTTGACCCTTGTGGAATACATTAAACTGTTTGAAATGCTCTTAGGTGGACAAAGATGCGCCTCTTTTCTCATTGATTATATATCATTGTATATTATTTATGCGTGTTCTTATGTGGAGTGGTGATGATACAATGTACATTATTCCGTTCAGAAATCTTAGGAGTTTATAGAAAGAGAGAGAAAGTCTGTGCGGTGTGCCGTACCATTTATTTTATTGGCTTAGGCTTTTCTCCGTGCACTTCTACTTCATTAATAATGGATGAAGTAAGAACCAAACTTGGAATTCATTACATCATAGTAATGCCATGATCATTGCATTAGTCATTGTAAAATTGGAGCAAATATGTTTGATGTGTGATTGTTTTAAAGATTATTACGTTTAACTCGATGACTATTAAACGACTTAACTTCTTTTTTTTCCGTGCCACATAACTTTCTGTAGATGCTTTACGTTCACTGAAAAGAAAAAAAGGAAAAAAAAAGCGCAGAACTTAAATTAATGCGGTCACATTATGAGCTCCAAGCAAATAACAGTAAATCAACGCAAAACTGCGTTGTGATTCTGCAATAGTCGACAAAGAATTAATCAAATATGAAAACCTGCTGAAAGTGTTTTAATATCTTAAAACTTAATGGGAAATAAAATTGTTTACCACAATAAAACAATGTTTTAAATTATAGGTTTCGTTTTATTTTAATTTTTTCTATATAATTATTACTATAACTACGGTTAAAATTATTTATGACAGGTAGATAATAACCTAACAAAACCTAAATTTCAATAATTGTTACAGTACATGCATGTAAGGTCTAAAAAAAACTGTACCTATAATAATTAGCTTTAAGTTAACGTTGTCCGTCACTTTAGTTCAGTTGGTAGCGTGTTTTTCTACTGAGTTAAGAGTTCCGGGTTCGATTCCTGACATGGTCTAAAAATGTATCATTGGTGAAATTTGTGTTTTCCCTTTCACAGTGATAAATTAATGTCCGGGGTCTGCATGTTGTGTCTGCTCTAGATTTAAGCTTGTTTATAGGTCATATACTGAGATATTCAGTCGGTTAAGAACGTGACAGTTAAATACCTAAATAAATTAAAATGAAATAAGATGGCATTGCAAAGCATTATGTGTCAACATACATTTCTGCGATTGTTTGAATTGCTGTGCTAATCAAGCGGATTGTTTTCCACGTTCTTGGGGAAGCTTGTATTGTTTTGTAAATATCGACTTTACGTAAGTGAGAACAAGATTTATATAGGTATGGGTGGTAAGGAAATAGTGAGAGGTGAAATAGGAATTGAGAAAATTTGGAAAAAAAATTGCGAAACTTCACGATTTTCGTGAACAGATGAATGAGGCATAAATGTGAATGACTAAATCCTCTGGACTTTATACACATTAACAAGACTAAATAAGGAACAAAGATGGTATAATTTAGATCAGGCGTGTCCAACCCACGGTCCGCGGACCACTTGCGGCCCCCGATTACGTTCTGTGTGACCCGCCAGTTCAAATTGAAATACGTACTTCAAATTGGAGAAGTAAACAACAAATTAGTTTTTTTTATCTAAAGTAGATTCCCATTAAATACTAAGTAGTTTACATAATCTTAAATATAATGCTACCTGTGTAATGTATGTGTGGGTAGGTGGGTATGGGTATATATATGTATGTGTGTGTATATTTTATTTGGGTATTAGGTATTATAAATCTCATTTAATTCCCCGGTCGATTTCCCAAAGAACTTATGAGGCCCTCAGTCGGGGAAAGGTTAATCATGGCTCATTTAGATGAGAGTAACTGATTTTTCCTGGAGGATTAAAGGGATTTAGGGAAACCACCTTTTCCTTTGAAGTGATTAGGATTACTAACCCGACCGCCTTGTCACCTTCAAATCAGATCAAAGAGACTGATGGCTTGGTAAGCGTGCCCACGTGTTTGAGTATCAATGGCATAATCGAGGATCTTAGGATTAGTAGGGTAGTCTAGAATAAGTGTACCCGCATTAGTGGGAAGAGAGTATTATAAAGTAAAAGTGATGTCACTCACTTCGGTGGCCACATGATCTAAGGCGTCAATTTAGCAAAAGACCAGACTTTCAATGACGGGGAGATCAGGGTTTTAATCCCGGTTGGCTTTACTGAAAGGAGATTTTTCCTAAATTGTTTTTCACCCTCCCTCCCCGCTAATTTGGGTACACTTCCGAAAAACACACTTAATACACCCGACTAAGATTCGAACCTCGAGTTCCTCATCATCGGCAGTCTAGTCTACTGCGAGAGTAGAGTGTAAGGCCACCGAAGCGGGTAAAAGGATATTTTTTTTCTTATTACTGAAACCTAATTGACTTAGAGTAGATGAAGCAATAATCTTCTTTAAATCATATTCCGAGCTGGGAATTCCGTTTTGAAGCAGGTAGTAGCAGACGAGAGATACAGGGCAGGAGTAATTTGCCCGTATGATGCTGTAAACCTCCCCCCCAGGTGATGAGCTACGGCTATAAACTGGACAGTATATCAGCCATATGTTTGGTAGTGTTGGCGAACTGTCTACCGGCTACAAAGTGAAACAGGTGAAATGTAAACACACGATTCACTGGTTCGCAACAAATATTATTAGTAAAAACTCTTTCGGCACAGAAAAACCTTCGACAAATACCAACGTTACTTTTAATGATCCAGTCTAATTTTCATACATTCGCTGTCGGCTAGAAAAGTCATTAGATCTACTCTCAAATTTTAATGGCGTGGATGAAAATTTGAATTTCTCCTCTGGACTCAGATCAAACCACGTTGAATGTTTTTAATACCATGTCATCGAAATAAGTTGAATTGCTTGCTTTAAAAAAAATTTTCTTTCAATGTTGACCATGGCACGCTATACGATTTATAGCTTTTGTGGACATTACAATTATCTTGAAAAACTTTTCTTACTGCTAGCTCAAGTTTATAATAAATGTTTGACCCTTCAGTTAAAGTTTTTCTTTGATTCACCAATTTTTGATAACTGTGGGTTAAAGAAACAAGTAGATTATATAAAATTGTATTAATAAACTATTATAAAATAGAAAATATTACTTCTGTATTCGTAGTAGATATCTTACTAATATTATAAATGCGAAAGTTTGTGTGTTTGGATGTTTGTTGCTCAATCACGTCAAAACTACTGAACAGATTCGAATGACACTTTGTAGGTAGGTAGGTAGGTAGAGTATGTCCTGGAATAACATATAGGACTATTCCCAACCTTTGATTTTACATTAATTTTACAGTATTAATGTTTAAACTTTTCGTATATAAGAGATATATTGTGATTTTAATTTTACGAGTAAATATGAATGTGATTATATTATTATTATTAGAACCGCGTCTTACTACCCGTTCAGGTTATATTATATATGCGAAAGTTTGTGTGTTTGTATGTTTGTTACTCAATCACGCCAAAACTGCTGAACGAATTCGAATGAAACTTGGTACGTAGATAGAATATGTCCTGGAATAGCATATAGGATTATTCCTAACCTTAGGTAGGTAGAGTATGTCCTGGAATAACATATAGAACTATTCCCAACCTTTGATTTTACATTAATTTTACAGTATTAATGTTTAAACTTTTCGTATATAAGAGATATATTGTGATTTTAATTTTACGAGTAAATATGAATGTGATTATTTATTATTATTAGAACCGCGTCTTACTACCCGTTCAGGTAATATTATATATGCGAAAGTTTGTGTGTTTGTATGTTTGTTACTCAATCACGCCAAAACTGCTGAACGAATTCGAATGAAACTTGGTACGTAGATAGAATATGTCCCGGAATAGCATATAGGACTATTCCCAACCTTTAATTTTACATTAATTTTACAATACTAATGTTTAAACTTTTCGTCGGGCGAAGCCACGACGGGTAACAGCTAGTTGAAAATAATATTTAAAAAAATAGTGTGAAGCCAACACCACAAGAAATGCGAGTATATATATAGGCCTATTTTCATCGAATGCAAAAGTCTGTAAGTTTCTTAATCATAATCTAAATTATAATATTTTTACATAAATACGTTCAGCAATAGTATATACTTTCTATTAAACAAAAATCGATTAATTATAAACAGATACTTATCATTGAAAAAGAAAATATGCTCAACACACATTTACCAACTCTCATGAAGACACAATTTTATTTAAAGTCATTCCTATTTACACAAAGTATCAAATGTTGACACCAGAATGCGATACAAAATTAAAACTAATTTCCAAGCAGCAACAATTATTGATGTTTGACCTTTCATACACCTGAACTGCAACGTAAGGGCATGTATACTAACAAAATGAGATTCCAGCAAGATGGGACATCGCCTGAACACCACGTTCACCAGAATTACGAGCACTGGACTTTTTCTTGTGGTGCATGTTAAAGAGTCATGTTTACGTGACTCACCCAAAAATCATTATCCAGCAATTTTTAAAGACGTTGCCTACTTGGATATTTCGAAGATATTTTGCGAAGCGGGCTGCATCTTAACTTTACGCACCTAAGCAGTCTAAGCACTATCATACTTAGACACCAATGTACAAAATAGAAAGAGAGGGAAGAAAATGAGAAGTTCACCCTGAGAAGGCTCTTGTCTAGATACTAATAACACTTTCCCTCTTCCTCTGACGATTTTACACAGTCACTTTAAAATTTGCCCCTTGAAAACGTTGACTTGATTTTTAATTTTACCTTTTTCCTGTTTCTTATTCTAGATAGACATATTATATCACGGATTTTTCTAACCTACATCCTTGAAGGAAAACTCCTACAGACATTTTTTGTGACTAAGCCAAAGAGCCTAAGCTGTAAATGATTTATTTAAAAAAAATAACTTTACAAAAATACTATTTCAAGATAAAACTAATAATTTTGTTACACTGTAGGACTGTTTTGATAATTATTTAAGAATTTTTTGTTTTTGTTTCAATGTTATATCTTTAAAACTCGTTGAGTAAAACGTAAATTAACTAACATAGGAAATCCAATCACGACCGGCCGTGACGTCACAGATAGCCAACGCCCTTAAAGCAATAATTGTAGTGGAAGTTGAAGAAATTCAACAAGATACATTGTGCAAAGTCTTGTAAAAACCCGAGAAGCACATACAACAATATATTGCATACAATGGTGGGCATATTAATGACACTGTTTTTAAAAATGAATAATTCAAGGGTATGTAAAAAAAAATCAACCTTTTGTTGTTATATTAAGTTTAATTTAAAGCATATTAGTTAAAATAGTAAAAATATAGTGTTATAAATTGTGTCAGACCATTCTGCCTCACTTTGTATGTGGGTTTTTTTTCAGCATTGTGCCTCACCATCCGTTTGAGCTTTACGTATATTTACTAATTACGCAAATGGTTAAGGCGTATTGAAGGTCAAATCTGTAGAACGAATACCCTCATTTGTGGGAAGAAAGAGTGAAAAAACCATTTAGGAAATTACCTTAGTACACCCGACCGAGATTCGAGACGCAATCTCACCGTTATCTGAAATCCAGTCTATTACGAGGGTTACACCTTAGACCACTCTACCACTGAGAGAATACCTTCCTCAACTTCGCCTATTAGATTAAATCGTTAAAAACGCGTAGTCCAGGCTGATTGTAAGACGCTGTGTTAAGTCTACAAGTTGTGAGTTGATATAATCAGTCGGTTCAGATAGAACAGGTTAAATACCTCAAATAATGTTCATTTCTTATATGTTATTCGTTCATTTTATATGATCCTACCCGCCTCGGTGGCGTAGTTGGCTAACGCGCTAGTCGTGTTGAGCTCGACCGCCGAGGACGGGGAGATCGAGGTTCGAATCTCGGTCGGGTGAACTAGGGGTGGTTTTTCCTAAATGGTTTTCCACTCTCCCTTCACGCAAATGCGGGTTCACTTCCTCTAAAATTCAACCTTCCCTATTCATAATCCATTAGAGTAATTAGTACTTAAGCGTATAACCCGAACGGGTAGTAAGACGCTGTGCTAAATATATATATGATCCTGGTGACGTGGTGGTCTAGGGGTAAGGTGTCAGACTTCCATGCTGGGGGCCCGGAGTTCAATCCTCGGTCCCGGCACAGATGTATCTGATTGCCAAACCCTTCCTTCACCTCTGACAAGATGTGTATTAATCACAACTTGTGAATGTGAGGAATGCCAGGCCTCTACCGTGGTTCGGATTCCACGTTAAACTGTAGGTCCTCCATTTCATCTCACAATCACCCTACCATTACTCATTAGCGTAAGTGCGTATAACCCGAACGGGTAGTAAGACGCGGTGTAGTAATAATAATAATATATGATCCTATCTATGTGTCCTATAACTCTCCAACATTTTTCTTTTTCTCCCTTTTGTGCTTTTTTATTTCCTCTTTTAGGAAGTTGGGTTGCACGTTTCACACTCCTTCCTTATGAGTTCCGATAGAATGACACCTTTCCTCAAAAAGCAGCTATTACCTCTTTTTTTTTCAGTGGTAGCAATGTAAAGTGTGAACTGTGTTTTTCTTTCATTGTAAAAGCCATATTGTATTTGTTCCTTTTTTATATGTTTCTATTCACGTTTCCTGTAACTTCTTCTAAATATAATACAATGATTACCTCACTAAGTGAGAAGAGATTTTATTTATAGTGAAATATCAAATAATAAAATAAATAAGTATAACCTGTCAAAATACGGCCGCTTCCGTTCAGGGTCTTAAAAGTGTACAGTGCATATCTACGTTTTTAAAGTGCCGAATAAAACAAAATATTACTTTTAAATAAAATATAAACAAACTCAGTTACATACATTATTCATTCTCTAAATAAAAATGTTCTCTCAATATGAAAAGTTGTAAAGAGGAGTTTAAAAAAAAATATCCCTAGTGAATAAAAGGTTTGTTTTATTGCTTGGTATACGAATTTCCTGAACAGGGTAATATTCGTGCCTGAATTAAAGGCCAATAAAAGTATATTTTCATCTTGTACGATTTTTTAACGCGTTCTATTCATTTTTTAGTTTGAATATTTAATTAAATTTTTTCTTAAATATCACCTTAGTGCAAGTTCCTTTAGAATCCCATTTTACCACGAACTGGGCCGAGAGATCTAAGGCGTTAGACACTAATTTATATTTGGCTGATCTTGACGGGGATATTTTTGTTTCGAATCTTTAATTAGTAAGTTTTCTCGTGTTCTATTTTCGCACTAATGTGGGTACAATTTTCTATAATGTATTTTACTTATACCTTATCTTTAGATAACGTCAATATTAAATCATTCTATTTTTTTAAATTAGCTTTTAGTTTGCTGCAGGCTTAGATTCACTAATTTGGAGAGGAATTCTGGCTTTCATCTTTTATGATGTAACTCCCTATTCTTTAACAGATTTGGTTATTTTTTATTATGTATGAGGAGAAAATGCCAAAGAAAGCTATGGAAATAAATATGTAGAAAAAAGACAGCAAGGGAGGCCAAGAAAGAGAGGGAAGGAGCAGATAAAAGAAAGTGTTCAAGTGAGAGGAGAAGAATGGAAGGAATTAAAATAGGAAGAATGGTAAAAGGATAGAAGAAGATGGTGACATTTTACTAAACTGACTTGGTCGCAGGATGGAAACAATTGTTGATGATGGTGATGAATGAATGGATATGTATGTTTATTTTCCATTACGTTCTACCACTCATCCAATCCATCCGCATTTAATTACACAAATGGGGGGAGGGAGATGACGATATAATTAAAGTTAAATGCCCCCTCATTTACGTGGAGGAAGAGAAATAAACAATTTTTGGTAAAAAAAAATTACCTTCGTACACCCGGCTGTGAATCAAGACCGAACCTCCCCGTCAACGGCAAACCAGGCAATACGAGACAGATGCATTTGTACGTGGGCCCCATACGTGTGAATTAAACACTATAACACTAATGTGAATTCGTGTAAGCGTTAACGGCACTTCAAAGTTTAATACTTTGTGAGCTATATTTATTTTATATTCTGCCTCTCAGCTGATAAACTCGAGGCGGCCCGTGTCCGTGTAAATGAACTTACAGAGGGTTTTTTAATTATTTTTTCCCCTCATCCCACGTTTATTTGCTCATGCTTGGCAAACAATGAGCCCTTTACATGCAGTTAATAGCAGAGAAGAAAGAATACGCCGGCTCGGTCGAAACACAACATAAGCTGCTCTCTCTCGCTGTCTAGCACTAAGCCGATAATTACAGAGCATGGACCAAGAGGCTTACAGCTCTTAAACAAGGGATGGACAATGTGAAGGTAAAAGTTTGCTCAAACCAGGGTATCCAAGAATTTATGTTACCAAGAACAAAGTGGGTGGGGGTGGTGGGTCGGGCATTTTTTATGTCACTGGTTGGTGTATTGGGCACCGTCGACTTAACTAGAAGGAATACAGGAAGGATTGGGCACCATATACTCAACTAGAAGGAATACAGGAGGATTGGGCACCATATACTCAACTAGAAGGAATACAGGAAGGATTGGGCACCATATACTCAACTATAAGGAATACAGGAGTATTGGGCACCATATACTCAACTAGAAGGAATACAGAAGGATTGAGCACCATATACTCAACTAGAAGGAATACAGGGAGGATTGGACACCATATACTCAACTAGAATGAATACAATAGGATTGGGCACCATATACTCAACTAGAAGGAATACAGGACGATTGGGCACCATATACTCAACTAGAAGGAATACAGTGGGAATTGGGTACCATATACTCAACTAGAAGGAATATAGGGAGGATTGGGCACCATATACTCAACTAGAAAGAATACAGGGAGGATTGGGCACCATATACTCAACTAGAAAGAATACAGGGAGGATTGGGCACCATATACTCAACTAGAAAGAATACAGGGAGGATTGGGCACCATATACTCAACTAGAAGGAATATAGGGAGGATTGGACACCATATACTCAACTAGAAGGAATACAGGGAGGATTGGACACCAAATACTCAACTAGAAGGAATACAGGGAGGATTGAACACCATATACTCAACTAGAAGGAATACAGGACGATTGGGCACCATATACTCAACTAGAATGAATACAATAGGATTGGGCACCATATACTCAACTAGAAGGAATACAGGACGATTGGGCACCATATACTCAACTAGAAGGAATACAGGGAGGATTGGACACCATATACTCAACTAGAAGAAATACAGGGAGGATTGGACACCATATGCTCAACTAGAAGGAATACAGGACGATTGGGCACCATATACTCAACTAGAAGGAATACAGGACGATTGGGCACCATATACTCAACTAGAAGGAATACAGAAGGATTGAGCACCATATATTATTTTTATTACTATTATTTAGCACCGCGTCTTACT
This sequence comes from Timema podura, assembly GCA_033556935.1. Lineage (NCBI taxonomy): Eukaryota > Metazoa > Arthropoda > Insecta > Phasmatodea > Timematidae > Timema > Timema podura. The sequence continues at coordinate 61,488,708 of JAVRXN010000011.1, forward strand.
ACCCGTTCGGGTTATACGCTTAAGTACTAATTACGCTAATGGATTAGGAATTGGGAAGGTTTAATTTAGAGGAAGTGAACCCGCATTTGCGTGGAGGGAGAGTGGAAAACCATATAGGAAAAACCACCCCCAGTTCACCCGACCGAGATTCGAACCTCTATCCCCCCGTCCTCGGCGGTCGAGCTCAACACGACTAGCGCGTTAGCCAACTACGCCACCGAGGCGGGTTTGAGCACCATATACTCAACTAGAAGAAATACAGGGAGGATTGGACACCATATACTCAACTATAAGGATTACAGTGGGAATTGGGCACCATATACTCAACTAGAAGGAATATAGGGAGGATTGGGCACCATATACTCAACTAGAAGGAATACAGGAGGATTGGGCACCATATACTCAACTAGAAGGAATATAGGGAGGATTGGGCACCATATATTCAACTAGAAGGAATACAGGGAGGATTGGACACCATATACTCAACTAGAATAAATACAGAGGGATTGAGCACCATATACTCAACTAGAAGGAATACAGGACGATTGGGCACCATATACTCAACTAGAAGGAATACAGGAAGGATTGGGCACCATATACTCAACTAGAAGGAATACAGGAGGATTGGGCACCATATACTCAACTAGAAGGAATACAGGGAGGATTGGACACCATATACTCAACTAGAAGAAATACAGGGAGGATTGGACACCATATGCTCAACTAGAAGGAATACAGGACGATTGGGCACCATATACTCAACTAGAAGGAATACAGGGAGGATTGGTCACAGTCCGCAGTGGTTCGTAGGCACTATTTTGTGGTGGCGAGTTGTACAACCGATTTGTACCAGGGTTGCGTTTATATACAATTATTGGCTTATTGAAGCGATGACCGCAGTTAATTGCGCTGAAATGTATTCAAAAATTTTTACTAGGAAAAGGTATGTATAATGAATGAGGCCTCACTTGACTTTCTAGTTATTATTATTATTATTATTATAATTATAATTATAATAATTATTATAATAATAATAATAATAATAATTATTATTATTATTATTATTATTATTATTACCGCGTTTTACTACCCGTTCGGTTTGTACGCACTTACGCTAATGCGTAAATGGTAGGGTGATTGTGAGATGAAATGGAGGACCTACAGTTTAACGTGGAATCCGAACCACGGTTTCTAGTTAAGGGTTTACTCGTAAAAGACTTTCCATAGGTTTTTTTTTGTTTAATATGAGGCAAAACGTATAATTTCCGCCTTCACACTACAATAAATAACCTTAAAACGACCGCCCCCAAGCTCTCTATCTATATGTTGCCATGTCACCAAGTAATAAATGATTTATTATTTTTAACAAAAAAAACCATTACTCACAAATTAGGTTTTTCATGTTGATGTAAACTAAGAACGATTGTAGCTCAGGAACCCACCTCGGTGGCCGCTTGGTCTAACGCGCCACTCTCGTGTTAGACTTGACTGCCGAAGACGTGAAGATCGGGGTTTGATCCCGGTAGGGTAAATTAAGGATTTTTTTCCTAAATGGTTTTCCACTCTCCCTCAACGCAAATTTGGCTACACTTTCTTTAAATTCAACTTACCTAATACCTAACACACTAGTGTAATTAGAACATAGGCATATAACCTGAACGGGTGGTAAGAAGTGGTGCTAGAAAAAATAAATATTATTATATTAATCCACTGCACACACAGCAGAAAAGCTGTAAATCCGCTAGCAAAATCAGGTATTCGTTTTAATCTAGGCCTACTAATTTTTCTGACATCCTGGAAGAGTTCCTCTGTCAAAATCTGTTCAGTCAATTTTTCATAATGTCAACAAACTTAAAAGCCTTTATCAAGTTATATATGAGATACACCCACATTAATATAATATCTGAATGCTATAAAAGTCAATATTGTCCAAATTTCGTAAAAAAATTTTTTTCAGAAAATACAAATTTTTTTCGACCAACATTGTTAAAAATTTACTATTTTATTCGTGTTGTTTATAGCAAAACATATTTTTTTTATCAAAGGTGTCATCTAAATATTTACCGACTTGACTTAATAACACGTGTTAGTAAAGCTAGCAACTTTTATGTACGAGGTATATCAGACAAAAGATCTTCCTAATAAAATTGAATCGTAGATCTATTTTCACATATTTATTTGTCAAATAATTTGATATCTAATGGTCACTTTTGACTTTTGCGAGGTCTTATACATAAAAACAATAATAAAACAAGTAAAATGTAATTAGTGTTGGCTGCAAAAAAAAAAAGTTTATGTTTTCTAAAAATGCTTCTTATCAAAATCCAACTATATTTGAAAGTATCTCCTTCCATCTGTCCTTTTCTTAACTGAAGACACAACAAAATGTCAGAGTCGATCACAAAAGAACGTTTTCCATCAGCGTAGGAACTCGGTCTAAGCCACCTGTTGCAATGTAAATCAATAAAGCTATCTCCAGGCTTGAATGTAGGTTATGCTTTTTTATTCCCCGAATCTAAAACACACTTCTTGATATTTTTCAAACCATTAGAAGATAATAAAGGATTATAGTTTACAAAGGAATGCCTAAACCTTTAAATTGATCATATATTTGATATTAAATTTTCCGAATTTATAGGATCACGTAACCCTTAAAGAACATTTAAGCCTTTGTAATCTCAAGCCAGAATAAACGACAAAGGGACACTTGATTTTTTTTATAATCTTGGTATGATAATAAAACTATTTTGAAAGAACTAGTTTTCAAAGTTTCCACTGCTCTTTTAACATTGTGTAATATTACCCGCCTCTTTAGTCGAATAGTTTGAGGCATCACTCTATCAATAGACTGGACGGCAATGACAGAGAGATTGGGGTTCAAATCCTGGTAGGGTGTATTTATGGTGTTTTTGTTAAATTGTTTTACACTTTCATGCCACACAAATGCGGGTGTACTTATTATAAATCAACCTTTCTCATCCCTAACACAGACTTTTCACATTTGTCTGTAAAATCAACACTAAAATAGCAAACCCGCTTCGGTGGCCACATGGTCTAAGGTGTCCCTCTCGCAATAGACCAGACTGCCGATGGTGAGGAGATTGGGGGTCAATTCCCAGTTGAGTGTACGAGGGTGTTTTTTCCTTAATGATTTTCCACTCTTCCTCCACGCATTCGAATAATGAAGAAACCTATATCGGTGGGCACAAGGACTAAATGTCAGACTCATCTAGTCTGATCTTCCAACTACGAGAAAGACAGGATTTGAATCCTGGTATTGTGTAGTTAATTTTTTTCCTCAAAACACTTTAAAATAAAAAAAAATCTTTATATTTATTTCAAACTTATTTTTGTATAAAAATTCCAATTTTTATTCATGATAAAGTTCTTATATTGTTAGGGTATTAAATCGAATCAGCGACCGTAAGCTCAGTTTATATATATACGCACACACACACAAACACACACACGTTATCGACTGAGTCTTGTTGCCATACAACACTGACCTACTGTTCAGCGTAGGAATTGTTTTTGAAAGGCCTTTTTTCCTATAGATAATATTTTATAGTAGGATATTATAGGAAAAAAGACCTTTCAGAGAGTAATTCCTACCTGAATGGAGCTAGGTGACCTGGAGTCTAGGGGTAAGGTGTCAGAGACTTCTGTACTGGGGGTCTGGGGTTCAATCATCGGTCCCGGCACAGATTTATCTGATTGCCAAACCCTTCCTTCACCTCTGACAAGACGTGTATTAATCACAACTTGTGAATGTGAGGAATACCAGGTCTCCACCGTGGTTCGGATCCCCGTTAAACTGTAGGCCCTCCATTTCATCTCGCAATCATCCTACCATTACACATTAACGTAAGTGCGTATAATCCGAACGGGTATTAAGATGCGGTGCTACTACTACTACTACTAATAATAATAAATAATAACACTGACCTGTAAAAGGTGAAAGTATTTTTTTTTCATCCCTGTCCGCGTCTTACTAGACGTCCTGACTACCTACATATTACGCAAATGTGTCCAGATCAGGTTTGCGTGGATGAAGAGTGAGAGATCGTTTAAAGGGACATTGAGAAGTATTGTGGACGTTTAGAAATCCCGGACTATTTATTAATTAAATGGGTTGATATTTTTTTAATATATCTTTCACCAAAATATAGACGAAAGTTCTAATCAGTTAAAAGATTTCAAATTTAAATTTTAAATGTTTAAAAAAGTGTGATAACTTACATAAAACCCTAAAAAAAAAGATCCACACTATCTTAAAATGTACTGTTGTGAATGTGATCAATTAAAAACATAACTTTATTTGATAAAGGAAGGCTTGATTCGATTTCATAATTACCAATGTCTAGTTATTGTGTAGTTGAATTTTTTTTTAAACTTTTAAATCCAAATTTAAAGTTTTTTATCTGGCCAAAAACTGCTAATAATTTTCCCTACATTTTGTTGAAAACTTTATTAAAAAATATTAAACACTTCATAAATAATGTCGGATTTCTAAACATCTGCAACGCGTCTCAGTGCACTTAACCTTAGGGCGAAAAAACATCCCCATTCGGGATTCTAACCCTGACCTCCCCCCTCCCTGGTAAACCAGATGAGATTGACGGCTCTGTCCGGCATGCTGAATAGTGCGGTTAGTGTGTTTACAGCAATTCGGAACAATGTTAACACACGTCAAGGATGTTTGCTATATCTTTGGAGAAGTTGTTTTGGTTGTTGGGTACGATTGAAGTTAGACTTTGCTCAACGTATGATCCACTTTGTGTGTGTGTTTTACAGGTTTAGTCTTTCTGTCCCCTCCCCGCCTCGTGTTAGGACTTCCTAGCCCTGACAGACATGAGTCAGGCCGAGCTTGGCAGACCGCACATTGCACGCAGGGCAGGCACAGAAGAGGCAGAGGGCAGCCATAGCACAGGAAGAGGTTCCGGAAAGGCGCCGTATATTGAGAACTATAGCCTGATTTTGGTTGGAGAAGAGTAGAGGAAATACAAACATATTTATTTGTGACCAACATTGATAACATTTTAGTATATTATTTGTGTTATTTTATAGGTGTGTGTCCAAGGCCGTAGCCAGGGAGGGGTTTTGGGGGTTCAAACCCCCCGCGAAATTTTATGAACAAAATATATATGGCTTTATTTTTATGGTTCAAACAATATTAAAATTAAGATACAAATACAAATTAGAGGGCTGTGTTACCATAAAAAGCACTTCAGAGAACTTCTAAAGGTGTTAAATATTTATAAATTTTCCTAGCCCTCGGCATTTTGGGGATTATTTTACCATAAAAAAACTTTAAGAGCTTCAAAAAGTGTTTAATATTTAGAAATTTTCCAAGCTTTCGGCAGTTAGTGAGTTATTTTACCGTGAAAAAGACCACTTCAGAGAGCTTCTAGAACTTTTTATCATTTAGAATTTTTTTTTCCAGCTTCCATCAATTGGGGGATGTGCCCACCAAACCCCCCCTGAAATTATTGGCTGGCTACGGCCTTGTGTGTGTCCATAGTAAGTATTCCTGACTGCTCTGCTCTCCACTTTCAGCTACACTACCAGTGTTGTGTGTGTCCATAGCCCTACGTAGGTAATACAGCTTGGGCTTGACTTCGTATCGTAATACGGTTTTCTGTATATTAATTTAGAAAACAATGTAACTGGGAACGGTGAAACCAAATTTATCATATTTAAAAAAATATACTTAAATTAAAAAAATATTATTTTAATACCCGAATCGGTGGTCGCATTATCTAACGCGTCACTCTCGAGCTAGACTGTAGGCCTAATGCTGGTGACGGGAAGATAGGGGCTCGAATCCTGGCTTGGTGTTCAGAGAGTATTTTATCATAGATGGTTTTCATATCTACCTCCACGCATGTGTGGGTAAATTTACTCTAAAATTCTACATTGCAAATACCTATTTAATTAAAGTAATTAATATATTTGTATAGCCTGACCGGGTACTAGGACGCAGTGGGGGAAAAAAATATTTTTAGCTTATTCCAATTTATCTGTTGTCAAATGAATAATTAAAAAAACCACACTTCAATACTTATCTTGGTTCTAGCGTAATCTTGTATCTAATTACCGAGTTAATCGTCAGTAAGATCTTCTCAAATAAGACCACGTGTATGAAAGTGATTAATGTCAAACTATTAGGAAATATTATATATCTGCTTAGTATTAATATACTAATAACTAGCAAGAAGTATAGGGTAAAAATAATAAAAATGTTAAAAAGGACAAAAAGGGTAAAAAGTAAATCCAATCAATTATTTTAAAAGAAGATTACAAAGAATTCAAGGGGTAAAAAGCACAGTAAGGGAAAAATTGTATTATTATAGAGTAAAAATGGTAGAAAGAGGTAAAAAGTGCAAAAGAGGTAAAAAGCGTAGCAATAAAAATTAAGGTATAGTGTGATAAGACGCGGTGAATAGAAAAGTAGCAATTAAAGGGGATTATCCACACAATTTCATATCTAAGGAACGACCATAATTAAGGATTCAATTATACCACATCAAAGTTTTCATAATACTGAGCTTAGGGTCACGGGTTTAATTCCTTGCAAAGTCGAACATTTTAATATTGGTAAAATTGAGGCTGCCTCTTTCACAAGTGAAGAATTAACGGTTAGGGGCAGGGAGCTATCTATGTTCTAGAAATAAGTTAATTTGTAAGTCGCATGATGATATAATCAGTTGGTTTGGAAAGTGCACATTAAACACCTTGAGTAAAATAATAATAATAAGAAGAAAAACTCGGTGGTATCTCCTTAACTTGTTCGACGAACGCGGGAAGAAGAAGAGAGAAGAACCTGTATCGTAATTAAGCTAGCGAAGAAGTTGTTGAAAGGGGATAAGTACATTTTTTTCTAAAATAAAAAAAAAAGGGTCTCCAATAGCTACTCACGCTGGATTCAGAGTCCTTGAAGAGATATCGCGCCGAGCACGAAGAGGATTTCCTCCTTTCTGGAAACATAATACCAACACAAGCATCAGACACCACAAGTATTTTCCCAATACGATTAATGGCGTTTAGGAGTTGGTAGTGGTGTAGTGGAGAGGTTTCAAAAAGCCACACGAATTTGGTGAAGTTGATTTACCTCGGGGGATGGAAGAAATGTATTTGGAAACATTAAAAATATATTATTTTTTCATCGCTCCTTCTTACTACTCGTTTGGTCTGCACTAATTTTAACCACGCTAGTATAAATAGAGATGAGTAAGGTAGAATTAAAAGGATATGTATCTGCGGTTGCGTTAAGGAAAAAAAAGGAAAAAAAACACTCGCAGCACACTCAGCCAAAATTCGAACTCCAACCTCTCCCTCACTGGCAAACCACTCTAGATGATCCTGGCATTTAATCCGCGTTCCAATCGACGTGGGTCTTAACCTTTTTATTTTTCACCACGTTTCATTACCCGTTTGGGTTATATGTTAGATGCGGTAATGAGGATCAACAAAAGTAATTATGTGTAGTGAAGGGGAAACCAGTGGAATATAAAACTAGGAGATATAAGGTTACAGTAAGTAATGACGTTTTGCTACCTAGGAAATAAAATAACCAAATATAACAGAAGAAAGAAAGCTATAATAAGTAGAATAGCGCAGGTGAAGAAAACTTTTCATAATTAAAGACATTACTATTCTTACTAGCAACGATTTATAAACATTTGAAATGTGGTGCTACAGAAGAATGTTGAAAATATCATGAGATGGAGATGGCATTAAATACAAAAGTGTTAAGGAAAGCAAACGAAGGAAGGAAACTTTGGAAAGGTATACAGCAAAGAAGAGCTAACATGTTAAGACATATTCTGAAACATGATAGTTCGACGAAGATAATTTTAAAATTAGATGTGAGAGGGAAAAAATTCAAGAGGGAGACCGAGACTGGAGTACATGAATTAGATAGCGAACTCTTTTGGCAGAGGAAGGTACTTTAATTAATTAGTGTGACAGGCCAGACAGGGCAGTAAGTGTCACGTGGTAGGACGGGGAGGGTGCGTCTTCAAGGTCTGATCCATTGACTATCGACTAATCGCATTGACATAACGCATATCGAGTCCATTTCAAGAGCGATAAATACCTCTGAACAGTGGCTGGCTATACGTTACTATTTATGTCACGAAGTAAAAGCTGTAACTTTTTGTTTTGTGTTTTTATATTTCTTTAATTTTAATTAATTAAAACAATTTTCTCAATGTTGTATATGTACTTGTCATCGATTGAATGTAATAATAATATCCGTAAATGGTTTAGTATAGTTCAATATAAACTGTATTTACTGTCTTTTTTTTTTAAGTAATTTTCAAACTAAGGACCATTCTGCTGAAATTTTTAAAACAATTGAAAATGCCATATAACAAAATCAACAAACGTGCACATTCCATTGGTAGAATGTGAGTAAATTAATGATGAGCTACAGGTAACCTACAATGTGCATGTACAAATCGGTGTATTTTGGGTCAAAACTGCAAATAAATTAAAAATAATAATAATAAAGCACGCTCGCTCGACCAAAAACTAAACAAATTAAGTGCATCGATCAGCAGAGAGCCCTGGCATCCTAGCTACCTAGAATGGCGTCGTAAAAGCTAAAGTGGATCGTTTTGTCCACCGTTATTTTTAATTAGTATCCATTCTCTCTTGGTATTGCCTTCATTCAGTAATAAATATATTGCTTTGAATTTTGTTTGTAGGTTTTCTGGTGTTAAAACACTTGCATTTGTTAATTATAGTCTATTAGCTGTAGGTCGATCTGGCCTGCTATTATTATTATTATTATTATTATTATTATTATTATTATTATTATTATTATTATTATTATTATTATTATTATTATTATTATTATTATTATTAACCAAAGCCAGGCTAGTATGTATCACGTAGACGCAGCTATGAACACGCTGATAAAAGTGTCAGATTCATCTGGTTGGGTTTTCCAGTTAAGGGGAAGTCCTTAAATTACGTAAGGGTTTTTGGAAGAAGGAAACTAAAGAATTATATTCTTAAGTTTTCTTACGAGATAAGCAAGCGGAGGGAGTCAGAATCCATCTTTCGTAAGGTTTTTTTATCAATGTTTGTGGCGAGACATAATTAAAAAAGAAAAAATTTGTAAGTAAATATATATTATATATATTATATCTTACTACTCATTAGGGTTTTACGCTGTGTGCTAAATACGCTAGTGCAGTGGTTCCCAACCCGGGGGCGATCGCCCCCAAGTGGGCGATTTGGGTTATCAGGGGGGCAATAAATAAGTGGGGGGGCGATTTGGGGGCGATGAGTATTCAAAGGGGGAAAAATTAAAATAGTACTGTACAGTAGAAGTTACTGTCAACTTAATTTTTTCCAGATTCCAATTTTAAAATGAAAACATGTACTCCTGTTTTTTAAATGTACGTCAATGATCTTAGTTAATTATTTCACTTCTTTGTTCTTAAAAAAATCTGTAAAAAATGTACATTTTAATTTTTTTTCTATTTTATTTAAGAGTGACCGGATAAAACTGCTTTGGTTGTTTTTATATACGGTAGTAAAATTGTTTAAAATAATAAAACTGCTTTATTATTTACACTTTACTTCAAATTAAAATTAGGCATACAATGAAAATGAAAAGGGGGCGATAGGTGTTAGTCAACCTCCAGAAAGGGGAGATGGGCCACAAAAGGTTGGGAACCACTGCGCTAGTGGAATAAATATATTAATTATAAAATTTAATTTATATTTAATTTACTTATGATGTTTTTTACCTCATTTTACTGCTAATAAGGTAATCTAAAGTTTCATATCACTCACTTTATTACCAATCTTTATGTCTAAAAATAATTAAACTATTAAAATAATTAATTTACCAAATCGTGAAAAAGTGTAAGATAGTGGAGTAGGGTAGTGAAGGTAGCTTTTACGATCCCTTAAGTGAGGGAAGTAGGGGTGTCAAAAATCATGAAATAAAAACTTTATTTAGTTTAAGGATGGCCCCTTAAGGAGAGATTGGGAGTAATATCCTGACCGAATATTATAAGGTGTTATTTTATGTTTTTACAATTTCTCTCTTAATACCAATACGAGTACATTCCCATTCATCCCCCTACCCATTACCGTGAATATACGGATATTCCGAACGAGTATTAGGACATAACCGTAAAGGCCCACGAACAAAAAAAAAAATTTCAACCCACGCTGGTAGTCATGCAGATTAAATGTCAATTTAATCTTCTTTGGAAGGCCAGAGCTCGAATCCTAGCTGGATGGACAGAGATTATTTTTTTCTTTATGGTTTTTTTTAACTCTCTCTCTCCTCACAAATACTAGAACACTGCCTTCAAAATTCTACTTTCTTCTACCCTACCCTTTTGGTGCAATTATTTAAATGCTTATATCCCAGACGACTATTAATTAGGACACGGAGAAAAAAATAATAAAAGTTATTTCAGATCTGAAATAGTCTTGTCGGTTGAAGTCGTTTGGTTGTATGAGCCGACCATCGATTATTCTTGTGCCTACTCTTCAGACAAAGGAGGCTTGCAAGGGTTTGGGGGGGGGGGGTGCAGGAGGAAATATTTAAAAGTAACACTACTGCGCATGATATGCACATGTCGTGACTGCCTTGATTTGCTTCCCATATGCCTCACGAAATAAAACTACCTACGACACAAGCCTAGTCCTCACGCACTCCATGCATTTCTAAGAAATTGTGCACGCAATTCATGAATCACTGAAAGTTCTTGACCAGACTTATAAAGTTTCCGTTTAACTCTAGTTGCAAGTGTCTACTTTCAACCAAGTTTGTTATTGCACGGGAATAGAATTGCTTTGTTTTTAACACATAAATATTCTAAAACATATATGAATTCTCAATTTAACTTTGGGGAAAGGGATTAATCTGCTATCCAAATCGTTTTTAAAGGTAAAGAATATTTACCTAGAATACTGTATTTATTAAAATATAACTAATTAATTATAACTATACAATAGTGTTTTGATATATATTTGGATATATACAATTTAGTGTTCAAGCCATGCATCCTCTATGAATATGAAATTCACCTTAAGGGCTCACTTCACCCCAAAGATAACACCTAACTTAAAGCTGGTCATGGACTCTTGAGTCTGAGCCCATGGGCCCAAAGAACCGAGCTCGGTACTGAGTCGTACTTCCCTTGACTCTCGCTACACATGTTGGAATTTTTTCCTAAAGTCAAAACTATTCAAAAATAGATCACTATAAGCTTAGTGGAGAGAAAAATTAAGGGTCCTCCTGATCTGGGAACTTTTTAATACTATACAGATGTAGTTATCGGTTTGGTGGAGAAGAGAATCATGGGTCTTCCTGAGCTGGGAACCTTTTCATCTTAGACATCCGTCATCAGTTTTGTGGTGAGGAGAAACAAGGGTCTTCCTGAGCTGGGAACATTTTCATCTTAGACATACGTCATTATCAATTTTGTGGCGAGGAGAAACAAGGGTCTCCCTGAACTGGGGACCTTTTCATCTTAGACAGACGTTGGTATCAGTTTTGTGGCAAGAAGAATCATGGGTCTTCCTGAGCTGGGAATATTTTCATCTCAGACAGACGTTGGTATCAGTTTTGTGGCGAGGAGAAACAAGAGTCTTCCTGAGCTGGGAACATTTTCATCTTAGACAGATGTTGGTATCAGTTTTGTGGCGAGGAGAAACAAGAGTCTTCCTGAGCTGGGAACATTTTCATCTTAGACAGACGTTGGTATCAGTTTTGTGACGAAGAGAAACAAGGGTCTACCTGAACTGAGAGCCTCGTCATCAACATCAAGTAGTCATATTACTATAATTTTGTCGCATGTCACATAAAATGAAGTCCCCAATTTATAGAAGCTTCTCAATTTCCAGAGCTATGATAAGCTATTAAATTAAATATGTAGGCCTTCACAGAATCTTAATAAATAATCGGTACATCTTCTTTACATAGTTCAACTAATTTTTTGTTTGTGGCAGCTTGTTTGGATTTATTCCAATGCTCGCCGCAGTTCACTTTCCACAGGGCACTGATGGGATCGATATTTCTCTTTAATGAAATGTATAATAAGTTAACTTTTAATTATTTTAAATCATTTATCATTGCTGCATCACAATAGACACAGCGATTAATTCACTAATAGTAAAAAAAAGCGTCTGAAGTTAAGTGAGCCACGAGGGTGGATATTGATGATTTTGTCCATGGGTAACTATGGTCAGTTCCACGAAAATCGATTAAAAAAATAATCAATAGCTATTAGGGGAAAGTTTTTTTTAGAATTAACCTCTATCCTGGACAGAAAATGACACTCAGCAATATAGGAAATGGCTTTATTGTGCTCGGTGGCTCAGTAAAGCCTGTGCCTTCACAATGTAACCATACCTAGAACCACGAGTTTCATTTGGTTCTATGTAACATCACGCATGCACAAACTATAGCTTCCAAAAGTGATTGTATCCAGTCTCGTTTTCGGAAACTCATTCAATTTCGAGATTAAAAAAAGTTAATTCAAAGTACATTACCATTGTATGTATTACTGTTTTTTTTAAACATTTCCTCTTGTTCAAAACTGTTACTAATGTTAACACAATGCCTCACCACTACTAATGTAGAAGTTTTCAAGATGGATTCATCAGAGAGTCATCGATCATATCAAAATCGGAAAACAGAAGTTCTCACCTAGTCTGTGTTTAAGGCCACCCAGGGAAATTAACGTTGTCACGAGACGTTCGGTTTCAACGAAGCAAGGAATTATCCAGTGCAAACTGTTTCTACGAGTAGTTTCATTAGAAATCACAAAGGAAAACCACTCAAACCACCATTTTGATATCATGTCACACATGAATTTACTTTGATGATGTCACAATTTAATACAGGAGAACAGAGAAAGCGCACAGGAGGGAGAAACCCTATATCAAAAGCGTACGAAGATTTAGATCAAAAGCGCACCTACCCTTTGTAACAAAAGCGCACAGGGAAAAAACAATATAAAGGAAAACATATATTGTAAGCATCCCCCTTACTTTTTACAATAATTACAATAAAATAATAAATCTACAAGGAATAAACAATCCCCTTACTCTTTATAATAGTTGTTAGGTTAGGCTAGGTTAAGATGATAACTGACCAATTCACGAAACTCAGGCTACTTGTAATTTCTAAAAAATTTACATTTCTTGCAGTGTTACCATTTCAGAGTCTACAAATAATGGGATTTTTTCTTCTTTTTTTTAGCGTATGGCATTACTGACCAGGATAAACATGAGATCCGGTTCGGTCGCCTGTATAAACTAGAGATGTGAAAAAAGTATCGATACCTTACTAATATCATTATTTTCCTTTCGATACTAGTATTTTTTACTCGATACTTTTTTTCCAACAATTTTACTGATATTAGTACTCATTCCTGTATCTGATCGGTATCGAAATAAACAACTTTTTTGTTATATTCAATCATGCTGGGATTAAATGTTTACTAGTTGGAGTGTGGAAGAAGAACAAATACTATTTCTCAAATCTCAGTTCTCACTCATTTTCTGCATGATAAGCCAAACGCAACTCTAGCACTCAATCTCTTTTAACTTACTATAACTCATAGCTGTTCTTTCATCTTTGTTTATCAATAAAGCTTGATACCTTATGGGGCGAGTAGCGACCAGTCTTACTACCCCTTCCTTTATCAATGAGCACGGGCATCACAAACTAAACAAATGAAGCTTTTGTAGTCAACTCAAAACTCCCCCAAGCAGACGAAGCAGAAAAGTTTATATGCGTTTCGATACCGATACTTACTGTTATCGATACTTTTCTTTCTATACTAATATGTTATCGATACTTTTCTTCCAATACTTTTAATGAGTAGGGTATCAATACTTTTCTTTCAATACCACATCCCTAATATAGACTGTTTATTAGCGGCTATGTTGGCACAGATGGTTACCCAGGGTACACCTATGGAGGTTGTCTACACGTACCCGTAATGAGATGATGTGATGATACTGAATATGGAGGTGTGAGCCAGTGGGATTATTAAACCAAGCTTGAGTCTAATTTACCAACCCCTGGCAACCGTTGGGATAATTCCCTTTAAGAGAAAAATACTCAATGTACCAGTCGGGAATCGAACCTGGCTTCGTAGCCAGATACGCTGACCACAACACCACGGGGCCGGATGGCGCTTTTTATGCACCTATCTTGTGCGCTTCTGATATACTCCAAAGCAGGTGCATAAATTCAGCCCGTGCGTTTTTATTACGTAGCCAACTTATACAGTAATTGCAGTTTGGACTAGTTAATCAGAATACAATATTAACGTTATATATTCAAGAAAATGTTAGATATTGCTTTGAAATAGCTAATAAACTGTTCTATGATTTAATCACAATTAAAGATTACGTAATTAGGGCCTACATTAAATTTCAGACAGATAAAATGCACGCTACACCTAAATCACCCTGAAAGGTAGCAGTCCTACCTTCACATATTACATATTATCATTTTATAAGAGGGGTTAGTTCTGTCTCTTAAGGTAAGACTACCACTTTTCAGGTGTGAATGAAGTGTATGCCCTTCAGGGGGAAAAAAAAAAAAGTAAAATGGACCCAAGTTAAAATTAAATTGTTTGGCATCACCTGTATAAGTTGAAAGACATATGACAGCAAATATTATTTGTATCAAAATGTTCAATTGTATATTAAAAAAAGTATGTTATTATTTAAGGGATTACAACGTTTAGCTAATTAAGGAAATTGCACTATTTAAATTAATAAATGAAGAACCATCCAATAAAGAATTTGCCTGTTTACTTCATTTAGGAACTGGATTTATAATTCAGAAGGAGTATATATATATATATATATATATTTGTTTAAATGAGAGTGTTTTCTGTCACAAAATATTAAATCTATGATATTGGGTTTCGTTGTTGTATTTAAATTAACATAGGTTTCTAATAACCAGCACACTAGCATAAAAATGTACTAAATACAAATTGTACCTATTTGTTTTTATGTTTCCTGCTTTAGTGAAATTTATGTTGAAATAAAACCAATACCTAGTCAGAACATACATAACATATAGTAAGATCTACTATTTATTGGATATATGAAATCATTTAATCTAAAAAAAACTTTTATTAAACTGTGAATTTATTGTTTATCATCAAATAAAATATATATTCGGCTAACTATTGAGTTTACATGGTCAGTAATTTATTTTCATGTATTCACGTTCCAAGCTATGTGTTAGGTAGCTGTCAATAATTTTAACATATGATATCAATTTCGACATCCGTAGGATAAATATAGCGACCTTTTGTCATTGCTGGCCAGATCTAAAAGATTTTCCTACGGTGACTCAGTGACATATGTTTTTGTCGCCGACGATTAAAAATAATAAAATGTAAATTCGTCCAAACTGTGGTGTACGTTTGGGGTACATGTACTTCAGAAGGGGGAGGGGAGGAAGTCTAGGTAACACTAAATCGATTTTTGTTTGACTAAAATTTATTAGAGCACACACACACACAAACACACAGGTAGTGTACATACATTCCCCCTTCCCCCCCCCCCCCCCTCGACAAAAGAAAGAGGTTAGAAGGACTGCATGACCTCATCAAATTGTTCAACTCTCCTCAACTTCGAATGAGTTGGAGGAGGGGTGAGGGGAAAAAGGGGAAGGTCTGCCGGAAGTATAGAGTGCAGCTTTTCACGCAAAGCTGACATTGATTACCACAAAACGGCTAGGCCAAGCCAATAACCGCCGCCGCCACCAGCCTGTCAAATATACCAACATGCCTTCATCACCGACCTACTCTAAACAAGAGCGAGTAATAAGAAGAAAAGTCTATAAAGTGTTTAATTATCATTAGTTATTTTGTTTGTTTTTTGCAGTGCGTCTGACTACTTGTTTTGGTTGTACACATATATTTTAATTTTTTTTGGTAAGTATGAGTAAGTTAAAATTTAAAGGAAAGGTATAATCATTTGCACGGAGAGAGATTGAGAAAACATTAAAAAAAACTACCTTCAGTACATCCGGCTGGGATTTTATCCATAAGTTTTATCTTTAGATGAATTTAATTTTCTCCATATCTAACTCCACATCTAACCCATCGGGCTGTACGTATTTAATTACGCTTATGTGGCTAGGATGAGTAAGGTAATTATTTAGGGTAAATGTACCCTAATTTGCATTGAAGTAAATTGGAAATATATTCAGGCAATATAAATTTAGATTCACCTGTCTAGGAATCAAATCACAACCTCCTAGTCACTTACAGACAAGACTAGAATACGAACTTGACTTTTAATTCGTGTAATCACCGGTTCGGGTAGATTTAAAACTAATTTATCACGTGCTACTGCTTGTTTGTTTGCTTACAAGTGTATTTACATCAATAACAACATCAAATAATAAATATAAAGCTCGTATCGTTTGAATTCATTTTGAGGCATTAAATGTAAAAAAAAAATGTGCACTGAGTCTTACTAACCGTTCGGGTTATACGCTTATGTATACAACTAATTACGGTATTGGTTATAGGAACTAGGAAGGTTATATTAAAGGAAATACATCCGTATTTGCACGGAGTTAGAGTGAGAAACCATTTTGTAAAAACTACCCTCAGTACACCCGACTGAGATTCGAACCACCGAAACGGGTTGGATGTAATTGAATGTAGATTTTAATGGCTACGTACTGAAAGCGCACGTGCCATTGTTTACAGTCTCTGAAACCCATATGGCAACACCCCTTTTTTGACATGGGATTAAACCTAACACACCTAACCTAGCCTTGCACCAAATAATGAAATGCGATTTCTATTTACCGATAATATTTTGGAGGACTACATTTAAGGTGATAGTTCCTTCCCGCTGTGGGCACAAGATGTTTACCAAGTTGTCACGCTCAGGGGCAGATCCAAAGGGTTGGAGCGGGGCGCGACCCCCTGCCCCCACTCAAGAAATAATTTAATAACTATTAACAATAGTAATTAAATAAATTAATATATGCTATAGACACTACTTGTTGGATTGTCACGTAATATCTCACTAGCCAGATGCTTCGCGTGTCAATCACTAACAATAATTAATTGATTTACATTTTTAACACATGATTTAACGAATGTAAATTAATTTTTAAAAAATGATAAACTTGTATGAGTTTGTTTTCCCCAAATTTTTAAATTACTCTCAAGCTTACTCTCATATTTTTAAAGGATTTTACCGTCAGAATTTTCCTTGGGCCTGTCCCGTGAGGAGCACCCCTCATCCTGATGAAACTCCTAGATGCCCGCCCCTCTCGCGAAAATGTTGGCCTTGGTCTCCTCTCAAGAAATTCATGAATCTGATTCTGGCCACGTTATGCAGTGGTTTTTTTTTCCCTGTGCGCTTTTGATCCATAATTTCGTGCGCTTTTGATATGAGATTTATTTCTCTCGTGCATTTTATGTTTTCTTCGGGTTTTTATATAGGCAATAACTTAAAAGCAAACTGTATCTAGGATGGCATTTTAAAATGATCGTGATCACCGATGTACTTCAATTTCAAGATAAATTTTATTAATTAATAATTTCACAAGAATTTCAAAAACTAGTGTTCACTTCATCAAAATACAGAATATTTTTGAAAAATAAGTAGGCCTGCTAATAGGAATTTAAAGAACCTTACTTAGCCCGCTTTACGGGTGAAAGTTATACATTCTAGTGGTGATTTAAATATTTACGGTCTGGATTAAGAGTATAGTTTTTCCCAAAGTTTTTCAAATATTGTGGTCTTGTAGCAAGAATTCGAAACAAAAATCAATAAATCTGCCTGCTTATAGCCCGAACGGGTAGTAAGACGCGGTGCTAATAAAATAATAATAATAAACTTACCAGATTTATTTAAAATATAATTGTATAGTAATTCCTATGTCACTTAGTAAAATAGATCCCATTCAAAAAGTTATTAATTTCTTTAAATTAATATAGCTAAATGTACCACACATGTGTAGTTCTAGAAATTATAACCAAAATAAAACTTACCATATGCATTGTGGATGATTAGTCTATTTATTACAAAGAATATAATAAAATTTAACTAAGGTAGTTTCCTCGCGGAACTTGTAATATTCACATAGAGGCAGTGCTTTTTCAAAAACTAATATATATTAACGCCACGTCTTACTACCTGCTAAGGCTATACGCATATTATAGTTACTCTAATAGTCTAATATATTAGGAATGAGGAAGGAGGCATTTTAGGAGTAATCTACCCTCATTTTCGTTGAAGCAGAATTGGAAAGCATTTAGTAACTAGCACCCTCAGTGGACCTGACAGGGATTTGAAACCATATACCCCCGTCATTAGCAGGCCAGTATAACACGAGGGTGGCGTCTTAGACCATTTGACCACTGAAGTGGATTAGTACTAGTACAATGGATTACACATGGTTTGTTTCGGGATCCATGTTCCGTAGTACCAATTAATCATAGACTAGTAATAATTGAATCGCCTAAATCAAAATCTAGGATTAAATGAACTAATTTGATTAGCTTTGCTTTGAAAATAGGTGACTATAAGGCTTAAAACTCATCTTAATCCATGTTTGGAAAACAAGTATTTAGAATATGCTTGCAGGATAGTGTTCTACGAACAATTTACTGAGACCCAATAATTGATATAGTATTATTATTATTACTATGCGTATTTTTATATTTGTGAAGTTGACATATAGAAATGTTTGTAATTTAAAATTGAAAATATCACACATTCAAAAGAAAATCTGTTTTAACGTATGGAGTAACATTTTATACTAACAATTGATTTAACCTTACTTTCTAGTGAGATAGCTAAAAAGATTTAACAATTGGGATAAATATTGCTAACTTTAAATAACGATAACAATGCAAAGCATTCCAATGATTTTATTTTGTGTCTGTCGTATCAAATACCACTTTTGTGATCTGGATCCATAGGTCCCGGGTTCGATCTCCAGCGCTTACAGATTTTCTATGAAGCAATGGGTCTGGAACGGGGTCGATTCATCCTTGTGAAGAAAAATGAGCTACTTGAATAAATAAGTAGCAGCTCCGGTTTAGAAAAACTGAGAGTAACGACCAGTAAGTTCATTGTACTGACCACATGTTACCATATATCCATATAAGCTGGCACTATCTTCACCAAATGATGGTTGCCACTCGGCCGGTATGGCTCGATTTCAAACTGACGCCATAGATTTTTTTTTTTGCGCACTGGAAATTGACTTTCTCAATTAAAAATCTCCATTAATTGCTTAGTGGTATTTATTAAACAGGTGTTTTCACGTGCTATAATGTTGATCATCAGATCCTAAATATCAACAGATTTACTTAATTTTTATTAAATAAATGTATTATTTATTTTATTTATTTATTTATTTATTATATTTATTATATATTTTTATTATTCATTATTTATTATATATATTTATTATATAAAATTATTATTTATTACCTCTGACAAGATGTGTATTAATCACAACTTGTGAATGTGAGGAATGCCAGGCCTCCACCGTGGTTCGGATTCCACGTTAAACTGTAGGTCCTCCATTTCATCTCACAATCACCCTACCATTACACATTAGCGTAAGTGCGTATAACCCGAACGGGTAGTAAGACGCGGTGCTAATAATAATAATAATAATATTATTTATTGGGTGTCTATCGTCCAATTTATGATTAGATCAGCACAACTACTAAGAGTTAACTTAATTTTATAACAGACAGACTGACCATTCACCGTCAAATAATGTAATCTTAATATATATAATTCTTCTGTACGTGTGTATGTCACTGAACTCCTCCTAAACGGCTGGACCGATTTTAATGAAATTTTTTGTGTGTGTTTGAGTGGGTCCGTGGATGGTTTAGATTCACAATTGGACCCGGTAGGTGGCGCTGCAATCGGTTTCTAGGCTTTTTTTTTAGTTTTTAAGGAATTTTTTTGGGGGGATTTTTTTTTTTTTTTAGATTTTTTGCATATCACAACATGTAACCTCAATATTTCAACCCCCACCACCACCCCCAATATTTATAATAATGAATATAATATTAATAACTGACCGTTAAAAAAAAATCATAATTTCATCAATAATTTGACCGTTAAAACCTTCCGAAAAGTTCATGAATAATTAAACTTCTGAGAATAATTCATAGTTATGTTTCTTTTTCGATACAGCTGTGGAGTTGTGGGCGAAATGCCAAAAATAAAAAGATGTTTTATTTTGTATGTTGTCGTGACAAACACTGAATTTGTAATATTTGTGTTACTCACTAATTGAAGTTCATTGTGAATTTGTAATTGTGATGATAGCATAGTATTTGTTTTATTATCGAAATAAATTATGCCACCCAAATGAAAAGCCAAGGTTCGGGCAGGACAGCGTCTGTCGGGTCCGCTAGTCACTTATAAAATTTGAAACCCAAATTTCACCAACAATAAATTTTTCTGCTGCGCCAGAAATCGAACCCGATATATTTAGTTCAATAGGCAAACACATTAGAAGATCTGATAAGGTGTGAGAATAAACATTTATTCCTTGGATAAAGCGTTCAAAACTTACATTATATTTTCAACAACCATATTTCCTGACGGATGCATAAAAATATTAAAATTATAAATAAAATACTCGAGTACGTCGAGATTTAACTTTAGGGTGCTCTGATCCTCTCGGTTCGGTTAAAACGACAAATAACCTTTCAGGAAGAACTGCCATAAATGACATTCTACAAAGATATGACCATCGAGATAGAACAAAATATAGTCCCGCATTGAAATTGGTGGGCATTGGTCCAAGATTTTAAGTTACTTTTTATTCTCTTTCTTTGCGTTTATATCTTCTAAACAGAATTATTGTTTCTAGAAATGTACGTATGTATATAAAATCGCGCTTCACTCTTTACTCTATGTTTGAAGATTTCTATGCTAGCTAGTTTTTCCTGACCTTTCTTTATGTTTGGGTGCATAATGGGCACTACCTTTGCCGATCAACCTTTAAACTCCTAACATTCTGGTTAGTAAATATCACACTATATACCACATAATTTAGTTCTATAAAACTCACATCAGTGAACGCGCGCACTAAGTGTCAAGCTCGTTAATTCTGGTTTGCAGGTGACAGGAATGTCTGATGCTTGGATACCAGACAGGTAGGCAAAGCTACCATTTAAAGAGGTATAGAGCAAATTACTTTGCTTTATACAGTTCAAAGTATTTACCTTACACGTTAATGAACAAAATGTTAATGTTAGTACAAGACTTAATAAACATCTTAAGTCTATAATCCACATAATATGACCCATGTAACCATGACTATTGATTCTTTACTGTGTCAGATGAAACTCCAAAATTGGTCGATTCTTTCGGCCTTGACCACAAACAAGGTATACACCATACCCGCAGACTCCAGGTTAAAATGGCTACGCTCCTTAGGAGAGCTTGTGTCCTTCAACACGGAGATCGATAGATGCCACCAAGGGGTAGTACAAAAAAAATCTCATTTTAAATATGTTTTCGCTAAAGATAAGACACAAATAGCCTTAGGCCGGCTCCCGCAAGGCTAGGTTCAGATAGCGACCCAACCCCCTCTTCAAAGAACTTACTCAAACTGCACATTACGATTACAATGGCCCCTTAATGACGAACATGTTAAAAGCGAGTCGTTTAGCAAATGCACATTTTGAAGTGCTTTTATCACTGAGTATTGACACTAGCGAACTCAAGTGTTGATGGACTCAACCTGGCTCAAGGAGAGCAGCGAAACTTCCATTAAGACTGAGGATCTGGTGTATACTTGTCTGTGGCATTGACATAAATTGAAGCCAGGGTCCCATAGTTTAGAAGAGATTGAGATTGAGATAAGGTATCACATACTACAGTGTGGTTTGAATATATTACTTTTGATAGGAAAAATATTCTTCATGGTTCGAATTTTCCAGATACATTTTTTTTTATTTACATGAAAAAATTGATTTTCACGTTTGAATAAAGCATTTACATACACGCACCTTAACACGTAAAATAATGTGAAACGTTCTTTTGTCACGTCATATATTTATACAGCCCCTCTAGTATGACTCAACCATTAACAGAGGGGAGGGGTTGGGAGGCGAGAGGAGGGATTACTTAGGGCAGGCAGTATATTAATTTGATTTGGGTATATTTATTCATGAATAATCAAAAGTTTACCCTTTTCTGTGGCGGAAGTTATTTTCGAGTGTTATCGCAAACTCTGGGTATGGTTTAGTGAATTTTAAGGATATAAACTTTAACATTCTTTTTATCCTTTAATATTATAATCATTCTGTTAAGATCCATTCACACACTAAGGAGAATGAAACTACTGTCTTAAAACTAAACATTCATATGAATAATCGACTTCACTGTTCACTTTAATGTAAATCAACCATTTAAAATTTTTATCAAAATGTGAACCCTACTATTTTTTTTATTCATCAATATCTAGGTTTTGTCCCTATATTAATTGCGTGAAACGAAATGTCTTCGAAAATAAAACTACTACATGACTAATGGCCTAAATGGGCTGTGGGACGTTTACCTGAATTGGAAATAGGCCATACGTGGAGATTGTAAGTATACCCTGATTTTGGTAGGAAGCTCGTTCTGGAAGGTTTTATTTCGTACCAGAATCCTATTGTATGGTAGTATTTTGGTTGGCTATAAGACCTTCCAGAATTGTAGTAGGAACTCCACTCCTTTTATCCTGCCAAAATACTAACATACAATAGGATTCTAGTACGAGATAAGGCCTTCCAGAACGGGCTTCCTACCAAAATCAGGGTATAGCTATTCTGTGTTCAAGACTTAATAGCCAATAACAATACGGCCATGACGTGTAATGCGTGCATGCGCATTATTTAGTTAAGACTAGAGAATACATTAATTGGGAAAGTTATAGGGGCTATTTGGTAAACATTAATGTATTTACACTCAAAAGAATTGAAATATTTGAAAGACTAACACAACAGAACCATGTTTGTTAGACGTATCAACCGGCTACGTGATATAGTGGTGAGGTCACCTGGCTATTAGAGGTCTTGGGTTCGGTCCCTGGCTGGTCACCAGGGTTTGGTTAATTAGGCTTAACTCAGCTTAATATCTTCATTAGCTCCATTCCGTCATATTCACTATCGTCATTCCTTCAACTTATCGGGACATGGAAAGGGTTTCCACAAAAAAGATGTAGTGCATTCGGGCATCCCTGGGCATTGGTACACTAGTACAGGATAAACTTTCCACAAATTTGGAAACGAATTATGTAGCGCGCACACACACACACACACATATATATATATATATGTATATATAGAAAATATGTGAAACAAATCATTCTACTAAATCATCAGCTAGGTTAAATTGTCTTGGCTATCAATAACTTCAAGCATGTTTGCCATTCAATGTTGGGTCTGTACACAAACGCTAATGATATAACCAGCAATTTATCAAGTATTCATGTAAATCTAGCTTTGGTTGAAGTTGTGTATCATCCCCATTATATAAGCAAGAAAGTATCAATCGCTGTCAGGCCCCACGGCTTAAATTACAATCGTCAGTGTCGTTTTCTGGAACTACTTCTCTATTCTATTTAAGCTAATATTCCCTTTAGCCCTTCACCTACAACCACCCTTTGTCATATCAGTAAAAAAGATGAAAAAGAAAACTACAAAGTCTTTTATCTCAAGATAAAGAGGAAAGCTCACTGCTAGTTCTCAAATATCTTAAATTTTCTGTTGTGGGTCTATCAAAAAATTGCTGTATTTGTTGGAGGAAGCTTAAAGCTAAGGCTCTTGTTTATCAAGCTTAGTCTCATAACTCCACCAATATTCTTAAAAAGTCTTTGAAAATGAGCTAATTTCACATTTACAAACTTTTTTATGCTAATAAAACTAAAACTATAAAGTTTATTCAGGAAAAAGAGCTTTGTTAGAGTCTTTAAATTTTAATTTGGTGTGAACCATATTTTGAAATAAGGCATCATATAATTAAAAATTGTGTTGAAGCTGAACGTCTGTACATCAATTTCTCGCTTATTGAGACGGATCCCTTAAGAGAACACATAGGAGCTGAATCTAGATTCCTAGAAAAAGGTATAACACTACACAAAGGTATTATGTAAATTTCCCCTTTTGTTTACATTCACTTTCATCTTATGTACACTCTAATGAATGCAGCACATAGTTCCTGTATAACAGTTTCAGGAAGTTAAATTAGTCTCTACTATAGGGTGATACCTGAAAGTTACAGCTATGCCATAAGATTGTGGACAGCTTGTTTTTATTTGTAGGGAAAAATTTAGTGGTAAATTCTTTAAATAAAATATAAAAACAAACTCCATGGCATCATCCCGCAAGTGAGCCATACCTACCAAGCAGTCACCGAATTTTGGTGAAGACATTTGTTGGTAATAGGGTGTCAAGTTGTCATCACAACTATCACAGTTTTCTAGACTGGAGTCACTAATTATTTATTCAAGTAGTTACTCAACAACTGTCCTGGCGAGGCTGAGTTGACCCCGTTTCAGATCCACTGCCTTACAGAAAAATCTGTAAACTCCGGGAATATAACCCACGACCTCTGGATCGGTAGCCAGGAGCTCTCATCAAATAAAATATAAAATATATGAAACATATCTATTAAGTACAAGGTTTTGACACTTTTTTACATTTAATGTATTTAATATTTTGTTAAATATTTTTCAGCTTTATCTATTAATAAAATATTTCACTTTGTCGCAAATTTATTAGGTACAAACTAGCTATTTATTATTATTATTATTATTATTGTTATTATTGTTATTATTATTGTTATTATTATTATTATTATTATTATTATTATTATTATTATTATTATTATTATTATAAGGGGTTCTGTTTTATGTTAGGTTCATTCAATTTGTCAGTGAACTTAGAACACCAATGCCAACGAATTAAACTGACAACAAAGAAAAAGGACCAGTATAGAATATTTTTAGGGCAATTGCACAAGTAATTGTCTAAAGAAAGATAAGAAAACCCCAAAGTCTTGTTTTGTTTAGATTAATGGATTGTTCAGGGTTCCAACTCCAACATGATTTCCTAAAATGATTTTTCATAAATAGTTTCCCACTCTCCCTTTTCGAAATTGTTGCTACATTTTTTCTAAATTATAGCTTCCTTACCCTTATATCTTCAGTGTGAAGATGTGAATATATTGGAGAGTTAGTAAGACCTAAGAATTAATTCATAGGCTACTGGATTTATAAGATAATTAAGTTTAATTTTATACAGAAATTATGCTAACTGATTAAAGAAAATTAACCACATCAAAATTTGAACCAAATCTTATATTATGTTTTGACACCACCTTGAATACAACGTCCTAACGGAAAAACGCAGTCAAAGCCATTCGTTTATATTTAGTTTAATTTAATTTTAAATTTATTTTACCAGCCACAATTAATATCATTTATATTTGAACAGATTGCACCCTTTTTTTTAGCAGCGTATGCACTGCACAACGTTGCGCCACTGTTCTATTTAATTTTATTAATATTACTTTTTCTTCTATTTTAGCTCTCATCTTGTGTTCATGAATAATAATTATTGTAGCAGCCAACTCATTTGTGTATTAAGCGGTTAATGAATGTTAGCAATATAAATTATATTGTTCGACGCCCAAAATTTATTATTCTTTAAACTACAGGTTTGCATTCAATCATATTGGATAGTTGGTATTAATTTTAGGATTAATATCTTAGTTCGACTAAGGTTTTGTTTAGCCATATCTGTAAAAATCAAAAGCAAGTTTTTTTATGTCACATCGTTTAAGGGTCGTCCATAAACCACGTAACGATTTTTTCTTACTTTTTTAGCCCCCCATGTAACACCATGTAGACATTTAGCCTAGCCTACCTCCCCACCCCCCCAACCTGTGTTACGTAACTTTTCTTACCAAGAATGAATGTCATTTTTTCATAGGGAAGCTTTGTGATACTAAAGGAGGATTCAGGTTTAATACTTCTTAAAATCCATTTTAAATCCTGATTATAAATTGCTTCAGAGAGTATTATTATTTATACAGACATAAAGACATCGAGCTCTAATTCCTCAGGTTCATGAGGAATAACTTCTACTATATTTATGTAATGGAAGTCAGGTTTGCGATCTGAGTAAGAGCCACATTGAACTACTATGTGCTGATTAGGATGGCCCTTTTCTGTAGTGGCGCTACATGACGATGTTAAAGTGCCCAAATAAAATGCTTAACGCTGGGGGAAGACATCTTTCTTAATATTGTGCACTTTTTTGACAGTCATATTATCATCTTATAGGCATACAACTTTTCTAAGTTATATTTTGGATTAATCTACAATTTTACTTCAGTAGACTTATCAATACTTAGACTCATGTTTCGTTTCAACATCGATCCTAGATCCTAGATTCATTCTCGAAAAAGAATAGATGGCCAATGAAGTGGAGATTGGGTTTCGAATACCTGTCGGGTGTACTCAGAGTGGCTTTTTCTAAATGGTTTTATATTCTCTCTCCACGTTAATGAGGGTAGATTATCTCTAAAATTCAACCTTCCTCATTTATGCTCCATTAGATAAATATAATAAAAAATAACTAGAATAACTACAATTTGACTATACCACCCTAAAAAATGTATACCAAAAAGGTAGAATATAAAGAAAGTCCACCAGCATTTGCATGGAGGTGAGCGGAAAACCAATTAGAAAAAGCAACCCTCGGTTTGTCTGATTGGTAATTGAATCCCATCTCCCCAACATCGCCCGTCTAGTCTACTGAGAGAATGACAATTTATACAATACGGCCACCGCAGCGGGTGTATAATAGTGGCATTTATATACATACACACTAATTTATCATAAGCGAAAAGGTATAGGCTTTAATTGACCTACCTTTTGAAAATAATTAATGATATTTGAAGCTTTACTTTTCATAGCATGCTGTTGGTATGAAGAAATAACACTATTGATGGACTCCTCAAACTTGCCTTGAGATAAGTTCTGTACTTTTACTTCTTTACATTTTACTACAACATCTTTTTGAGACTCTTCCACTAGTTTTTTTTCTAGATATCACTTTTTATACGCAAACAATGAAAAAGTCTCCTATTTTTGAAGAAATTATTTTTGTTTTTGTACAAATACAAGCGATTATTAACGGCCTAAATAAAAGAATGTGCAGTAGGAATCTAAATATTACTCAAACTCAACTATGTAGATTGGACAAATTTAAACAAGTTCAGTGAATATAAACAAGTCACTGTTAAGCGCATGAAAATATGTGTTTTCGAATGTGCTTGGCTTTTATATTTTCGGGCAGACATTAACACCTTAGAGCATTCGAAATATTAATAGACAAAAAGTAAGTGCTAAACTTGCATTTTCAACGCCACAGATATTCGGAAGTTATCTAAGAGTATATTTATCAAAGGTGCACACATGAACAATAATATTACTTTTGAACATTAGAATTTGAGTATAAGATCTGTGTTACATAACACTTTGATGTAACCCACCCTACCCCCATGTAACATCTTGTAGACATTAGAGCTCCCCCTACCCCCTCGAAGAGTTACGTGGTTTATGGACGACCTCTTAGTAGTCTTAGTATTGAAACATAATTATATAATTCAATCATTCATCACCAAATTTAAGTTATATAAATCAAAGAGTAACAGAAACAGGTTAAAGACAAATTTACTTGCAAGTTTAAAATTACAAAATGCATGTAGTTAAATAAATTAGAAAGGTGGGTTATTAAAATTATTAATGGGATCCATCATTATATATCCATAACAATAGTTATAGACTCAAATTACAAGCCCAACATTTACAATACCCCCAAAAATTTGAAACGTTATTTGTTTCACAAACGACTCAATCATACCAACATCTACAATGAAGATTAAATGTAAAAATAACATTTGAAAAACTCTTTCTACTCCCTTGATACATCTGGTGTCGGTATTCGAACTCTGACCACCTCTTCAACGTTGACATTGTGAAATGTGAATCTAACGACTTGGACCGCACGCCCATACATGTGGTTCCCGATAAGTCCTGACCTGAATGCGTTTGCATGCTATAATATTTAATTAACCTATTAATTATTTTATTTTAATGAATATCTGTACTGGTGGTTATGAAGACAAACGTGTCAGTCTTGTCTTGACTGTTTTGCCGGTTCTGGGGAGGTTGTAATTTGAATTCTGGCCAGGGACACTAAGGTATTATTTTATAAATAATTTTACACTCTCCTTCCACGCAAGTTCGAGCATATTTCCTCTAAATATATACCTTCCTTTTCCCTAGCCCATTGGCGTTTAAATGTTAAAATTGTTTACTAATAAGGTTTTAGGGACGTCAATGTATAGACCTACTTTAATATATATATAAATATTTTTATGACCAACATTGATAATAATTTTAATATAATTTTAGTATTTTTAAAAGGTATTGATAATATCTATTAAAAATTACAGTTACATATCACATGACTTAAATTATAAATATGTGAGAATTATTTTATTAGAACTTATAGCTGTCAAAAAAAGTAATTTCCTATCTAAATCAAACCTTATGATCGTTGTAATTAAGATCGTAAACGTTGAAAAATTGTCAACCTCTCTATTGACTTTTGTTCGAATGAAAGGATCAATACTATACAAATAGTTGTTTAGAACATGTGGCATGTTTTCCCTCCACTTTTATTGATTTCGCCCTCGCCTAACACGATAAGGTCCAAAACTATTTTTAAACGTTATTATATATATCTTTAGTAAATGTTTACTTGGGTAGCCTGGTAGCGAGGCTTTGTTGAGTCTGTTACATTTATCGACTCAGACTGTAGTTAGTAGTTAAGTTACTACTATTTTTTTTATGAAGCTGATTTAATGACGTCAAAGGAAATAAACACGTTCATGAGATGATTTGTTTATTTATTATTATGTTACTTTGCGCATCATAATACATGTTTAGTTCCTGTGTTTTATCTGGTATCAACGATTCAAAAATTATGGTCATAAAACTTTCAAGAAAAGGGCAAAATGAGGGTAGGTTCAGGTTGGGAAAATGAGCTTGAAAAAAGTGCAAATGTTCAAAAATTGAGGGCCGTGATTCAATGAGGAAAATAAGATAAAATAATAATTCATAAGTGAACTCTTAATGATTGGGGCTAAGTGCTACCACAGCCTCAAAAAATATTCAGGTCGAAGAATGCGTCCATTAGTGCATCAATGTGCTCGTATATAGTGAGCCCAGTAGTACTGTACGGTTCAGAAACATGAACCAAGACAAATAAAGAAAAGGATAGGCTCAGAATATTTTAAAGCAAGAGAAATATTTGGGGACCCGTGAGATATGAAGTAGGATATAGGAGAAGAAGGAAAAAAATTATGAACTGATGCAACAGCCCAATATTGCTCAGAAGATGAAAGGAAATCGGATGAGATGAGCATGGCACAGTCGCTAGGATGGGGCCAGGAAGGAGAGACCAAGAGCATTACTGGAAGGAATACCAAATGGCAGGATACCTCTGGGGTCGACAAGGAGCCAGATGGTGGGATGAACTGTGGGAATATATGATAGAGCTGGGAGTGAAAGAGAACGCATGGAAATAGTTGATGCAGGTCAGGATAAGGTGAAGTCAGCTGGTGCGGTCGGCGCATGATCTTAAGGGCCTTGATGATGAGGTGGCGGAGGTGGCGGAGGTGGAGGATGAGGAGGATGGCTATAATGCAAAAGAAATGCTTTGCTTTTCAACCAAAATTAAATCGTTAACACGCTTTGCACTAGGAAATAATAAATACAATCACGCTAAGCTTGCAACCTAGTGTCATTATTTTGATGGCATGTCATTATTATTATTATTACTATTATTTCTGTACACATATTATAAATTAGTTTTTATCTATCATATAATTAGCACATAAGTATTAAATGTATATACATTACTAAAAGGCTAGGTGTAAGAAAAGTCACGGGTTTTAACTTCGCCCAAATAAATCGATACTATTACTATCACTATTATCTTTCTTTTAGTTCACCAAAGACAGTGCTCAAGTGCACATACATTCTGTTTATTATCTTCTGGTTTTGTAACTTTTTTATTTTTATTATTTAGTCATTTTTTTTGTCATTTTTGATACTTATGTCATAATGCCTTGGTTTGGGCCATTTATGAGTAATTTTTAGGTATGTCTTAGTCATTTATAGAAATGTATGTTGAAAAAGTATATTTTTTAAACACAATCAACATATTACGTTTCCGCTCACATTGGTTGAGATGAGAATATAATTGAGGCAATGAACTTGGTATCTTCTTTGCTTGTATGGTTGTAAAACACACATTCCTGGTGAGACAATGCAACTAAGTTGGCGAGGGTTGCGTTGGGAAGGGGTAGTAACTATTACTTATGAAGAAGGTATTTGTAAATCAATGTTATATTTAGCAGAATGCAAAAGTTAAGTTGGTAATGGCTTTTATTTGCGAAGATACGTGTCAGAATTCATTTGTAAAGTTTTTAGACTTAGTCGTGTACATTCATTACGGGTTTTTGTTCTTATTATTATTATTATTATTATTATTATTATTATTATTATTATTATTATTATTATTATTATTATTATATTATTGAAATAATTTTGATAATTTTTAGATCATCAGAGTCCAGGCCCTGGTCATGACCATACTATAAAATCAAACGATTGAAACCCAAATGAAAAAATCGTCAAAGTAAAATATTTTCTTGCTTGTCCAAGTCTTTGTTTTTGTAATAAACCCAGCGTAAGTTCAGATTATATTGTGAGTTTTGTTGTCCGAGAAATAAACGTCATTCTCGTATACTTTGATTTTCATGTGACAGGGAGGTCATAGCTTGAATTCTGAAAGGGTGTACTGAGGGTATTATTTTCCTCTTCTTACGCGCAATCGGGTACACTTCCTCTAAATTGTAGCTTCCTCACCCTTGTTCAATCAGTGTAATTTAATGCAAAAAGGCCATATTGGTAGTCTGGAAATAATTCTAAAATTTGTCAGTCGTTGAAGCACATTCACTGGGAAGGATACTAAAATCTCAATGTTTTAATTTTAAGAATACCTCCTTTATACCATTCAACAAAAGTATTAGAACAATAATTTTTTTAATTTGAATTTTCAGAAATTAATTCAACAGTAAACTACTCTTAATCTAAGGTTTAAAATCTAAATAAAGAAAAGTCCCCGATGTAATATCTAATTAAGTTTGAACAAAATCCACCTCCAGGAGAGACATAATGTTAGGACACACTTTTTTGGGTTTGGAGGCATATAAAACTTCAAGATTTGTTGTAATATCTTGTAAGAAATATTTTCACGATTATGGTAAACACTTTATCTCTATGAAAAAGTAAATCTATAACTTTATACTTGTAGACTTGCTCACTTAAGACTCATCAAAATTAAATTCTAAGGTGATTCCCTCAATTTATATTTTAAATTTGGCATACAGGTATATTTACAAAAACCAATCAACTTCCAAAATTCCAAATCTAAAAAAAACATACTTCAGTGAGGTTGGGGGGGGGATTCAATTTTATCGACGAGACTCATGTTTTCCGATTTAAAAAAGACTAGTATAAAACAGATGGATCTTAACAAAACGTGTTTATTAATTTGACCAATTTGTAAGAGGATAACAAGTGGTAGATGGGTGAGTTTTGACAATAAATTTTCCAAAAATCTTAGGCAGGTATATAAATAATATTTAATTCAAATATAGCATTTAGCTAAAGAAAAACCTGAAAAATATTTCTCAAATTTGCAACAGTTAGTTGACCCTTTTTTTTACGTATATATCTATATTTTGAGCATTAATATGTAGTGTTTGTTTTCAATGCTTAGAAAGTTTTTAAAAAAATCCTTTTCTTTTATTAATTTTTTTTTAGATTGGTAATTTGGAGAAAGATTGGGGTGAAAGATATATTAAAATATGTATTAAAATTCTGAAGTATTTTTCAAAGAAACAAATACCCAAAGTTTAATATACTAATTGGTATATTGGTAAGGTTCCCAAAATTAAAAAATAAGTATTAAATATGATTTCTGAAAATTTGTTTTGGCCATAGAGACCTTCATTTTAACTCGATTAAAGCAGTGCTTATTTAAATAAAAATTGCTAAAAAAAATCAATGAGTTTTTGTTAAATGTTATACACGTCGATGATATTTATGTTAATTAGAGATAAAATTTAGTTTTATCCGTTTAATAGAAAAAAATAAAAATCTCGCAGTCGGTAGGACTCGAACCTACGCTCCCAGAGGGAATCTGATTTCTAGTCAGACGCCTTAACCACTCGGCCACGACTGCTTCTTGAAATGTTGTGCACACCTAATATTACTTCAGATAGTTTCACCTCAATAGCTGCCTTCCATACGTATTACACGAGCACACACATATATATAAGCGCGCTAACATTCAAGTGAACTTCAAAGAAAGGTGTTCTGTTCGGCCAAGGTCTTCCGACAGCTGTACGGTCAAGGTCATCATTTAAAATGTTATGGGGTTTTTTTTTAGTTAGTAAATCTCGAAATACATTGAAGGTCAGTCATTGAAAGATTTATTTACAGACGCACAAGATAAAAAGAATGATACATCAATAATTTATTTGAAACTTGTTTAGAAAACCTTTCAAGCAGCTAATAATATCACGAGAGTTTATAAAAAAATATACTTTTTAAACAACATTATCACTTAAACTAAATGTACACTCTGCTTTTGTTAGGCGGTCCATTCTGGAAAGCCTTATTTTGTACTATAAAAAACCTTCCAGAATGGTAGAAGGGGGTCCGTTATGGAAGGCCTTTAATCCTACTAAAATAGGTCTAAAGTAGGTCTACGATTGTAGTACGAGATAATCCTTCATTATCTGGCTTCTACCAAAATCAGGATATAGCTATGATTTTGGTATTGTTTGATTTAATTTAAAAGATCTTCGAAATATACTATATAAAATTAAAATTTAATTTTCATCAACTTATTTGTTATATTTCGATTCTCATTATATAAAGTGAATAAATAAACAAATTATTGCATGGTGCAGTGAAGCTTAAACAAGCCGTCAAATGATGATATGATGTTTCAACTATAATCTGTAATTATTTTTATTTTTTATTTAGCACCGCTTCTTACTACCCATTCGGGTTATATAATTATGTACTAATTTATGCTAATGGGTTCGGGATAATTTAAGGTTGAGTTTAGAGTAAGCGTAAACACATTTGCGGGGAGAGATTAGGGAAACAATTTAAGAAAAATCACCCTTTGTACACCCGACAGGGATCAAACCGCGATCTCCTCGCCACCGACATTATAGTCTATTGCAAGAATAGAGCCTTAGACAATGCGGCCACAGAAGCGGGTAGAATCTGTAATTAGCATGTTAAGTGACCGGTACTAATTTTTTTTGTACGTATCACTGCATTGTTCACACCTTAAACCAATATGTTGATGTGTGATTTGGGGAAGATAAACCCAGTGTGTATTTTTACATTTTGTCGGAATGAAGGAAATAAACGATTTATTAAACTCGTTTTTTGTTTCACACACATTAAAAAAATTACAACAGACTTATGGTTTTTGTAATATTATTAGAGGTATTTGTATGATACCTTAGCTCAGTCAGTAACGCGTATATTACATCAGCTAAGGGTCCCGGGATCATTTTCTAGTATGGTCGAAAAATGTATACAGTATTATAGTAATTGAAATTAAGGTTTCCCCTTTTACAGTGATGAATTAACGGTTGGGGGACTGGTTGCTGTGTCTGTTCTAGATTTAAGTTGGTTTATAAGTCATACACTGGAAAATCAGAAGGTTCAGAAAGGGCACGTTAAAAACGTCTAGAAATAATTAAGGGTATTTAATGTGCAATATTTAATTATGTCAGAACAAGACTTACAAACTAATTTAGTTCCAGAACAGATATAACTCTTCGATCCCATCCGTCAAATCGTCTTAGTCAAAACTTAGATTTCACCGATGATGAATTTAATCGGTCATGTCTGAAATCAAACCGGGGTTAAATCTTACTAGTTTATATTTTAAAGTATCTTATTTAAACATTAATTCTCAAATTGTATTGATTGTTTTTTTTATATAAATTATCTCATAAATTAATTAGTGTTGTATATTATTTAATAACCCCTCCATCAACTATTATTTTGTTAGAGTACACTGCTGATGACAGAGAGATCAGGGTTCGAATCCCGGTTAGGTGTTTTGAGGATTTTTTCCTCCAAATAGGTTTCTCACTCTTCCTACGTGCAAATGTGGGTATACTTAATCTGAATTCAACATTCCTTATCCCTAACTCACTATTGTAATTAGTACTTATGCGTATAACCTGAGCATATAGTAAGACGCATTGTTAATGTTAGGCCTCTACCGTGGTTCGGATTCCACGTTAAACTGTAGGTCCTCCATTTCATCTCACAATAACCCTACCATTACACATTAGCTTAAGTGCGTATAGCCCGAACGGGTAGTAAGACGGGGTGCTAGTAGTAGTAATAATAATAATAATAAAAGAGGCGTTGTTAAAAAAACTATTATTTATCACATTCTCATAAACTATTTTCTTATCCAATAGAAGAACCAATTACTTTTTAAATTACACATAAAGTATAGCAAACCTAAGAAAAGTAATAAAACATTTTGTTTGTAAAAGTAATAAAAATATACTATAGCTTACGTGGCATAAACAGAAGTAGATATACAATATAAAAATTTAATTTTAATGAAAGTCTAAACTGCTTAGTATCTTTCTTTTTCTTTAAGGGTTGGTGTATTGTTCCCCGGTGAGAAAGAGGGTTGCGTTTTCATTCCCCTACCGGAAATTGAACATCGCCTGTCAGCGCGTTTTGGCCGTCTCCAGTAATTCAACAAAAAATATACGTTAACAGCTTTGTGGTTCAAACAGTTGTGTTTTATTTGAATCGTTGCTAAACGAGAATCGTACTTACGTTCTTTTTGGTTTCAATTTATATTAGGAATAAGTGCTTACGTTTTGCAAAATATCACAATTAGGCTTTATCAGATTAGAAATTAATCTGAGACTGATTTTTAATAGCTGACAAAGATAAAAATATCGTTAAAATATATTTTTCTAGTTTTTAAAACAATGAAAATGTATTACAAAAGAGTGGCCTAAATTACTCGTGTCTTTACAAAGACTCTATTCTACATTGTTTCTTTAAATTGAACCATTTTATTTGAATTTTGTAAAGTTTTGAATATCAAATTATTAGAGTAAATATTAAAAATTTATCAAAGGATCTAGAATGGTCTCATAAACATTTAACATGTTTTTATTATAAAAATAACACAATTTATCAACAACAAAAATTCAACCAACAAATAGACCCACTAATTTAAATACTATCTAGATAAATATGTTGAAAAATTCTGAAGTCTACACTTTTTTTTACACCGCATATTGTGGGAGAGAGGAGCTTAGGAAGAAGGATAGGATTCAAATATTGGATGACTTGAAGGAAAGAAGACAATTCTGGGAGCTGAAGGAGGAGGCAGAGGACAGGGTGCATTAGCGGTCTAATTTTACTGACTAAAGGAATGGGCCTGTCGTAAGACAAAACACCTAATTAAAGTAGTACTACTAGACATCTGTGTTATGAGGATATTAATTAAGTTAGGGGTAAGGACGAGGCAGGTAAAACTTAGAAGAAATGTATCTGATTTTGCATGCAAGGAGGACGGAAAGTTTTAAATAGGAAAATCATATTGATACACCCAACTGGGATTTGAACCCCGTAGCTCTCTGTCACCGTAAAACCAAACAGGTGCCTTTGTCCACGATTCCTATCAGTGGAGGAGCCAAGCGAATGTATCGACTCCCCCTAAATTCCCCCTACCCTCTCTTTCTTTCTGTAGAACCATGATAACCTAGTAATCGGAACCTTGTTCCCGTGAGAACCCAGCCGGTTCTCTTGTGTCAGGGGAACCAACCGAGATTAGATTTATATCCCAATTAATGTCGTCGACGCCGTCCTGCACCCTTTATGTTCGTTGACTAGCGGCTCTCCCGTATCCAGCGGTCATAGGCGTAACTAGCCATACATGCCGACAGCACCTTGTTTTTAATTACCTGTAGCTGCTTTATCGCGCGGCCTTCAACACGCGCTGGTTAAACAGCCTCTTGCTAACGAACCTACACTAAGAGCGACCTTGGCCCCCCCAGAGGGCGTTTTTTATTTTCAAGGGATAGGGGTGCGATGAGTTGTAAGGGGTTGGTAGGGGACGCATAGGTTTTTATGAATGATACAGACATAGGGCCAGTTTCATAGTCAGACTTAGTACGCCTAAAGTGCGAGTCGATACTAAATACAGGACAACACCTACCTAGACCAAAATAGAATGGGCCAGTTTCGTATATGAAACTGGCCCATTTCATTCAATTTCAGGTAGGTGACGTCTTGTATTTAGTATAGCGCCGCACTTGAGGCGTACTAAATCTGACTATGAAACTGGCCCATAATTTCATGTTCATAATAACAGGCAACAAAACCTTTAACAAAAAGCTCTTGCCTTTATTTTTAAGTCTTTATTTCAACGTATAAAGTGAAAAAGAACTTCCACGACCACCATCTCGAATAATCATCCGTGAGATGTTTTCTTAAGGGAAGCGTCTACTTGAAAAGAAATATCCTTAGACTGAGGTACTTATTATGAAAATGTAAGTACTGAAGTTTCAAAACCACTAAAATCAATCCTTAATCTATCCTATATTCGGTTGTGACCCTGTTAAAATTGACATTATTTTAGATAAGGCTAGATATGGCGAGAAAAAAGTGCAAATTTGGCACACCAACCTCACTTACTAGATTTTCATCAAGTAATTGACCAATGATTAAATGTCATAATCCCAAATGGTGTGTTTCTACGACGCTTATAAAAGGAAGAATAAGGCCGCATTGTTTGTCGGTTCATCAAAAGACGCGCGGGCCGCTCAGAATCATGGGATCGAGCCGCAAGTTTGGCATGCCTGGACTAGACTCCCGACGACGGAGAGATCGTGTTTCGGATCCCGGTCTGGTGTACTGAGAATATATTTTTCTAAATGGTTTTTCTCTCTTCCTCCACGCAAATTCAGGCACGTTTCTTCTAAATTCAATCTTCCTCACCCTTAACACACTAGTGTAATTAGTATGTAAGCGTGTAACGCAAATGGATAGTAAGATGCGGTGCTAAAAAAATGTACTTTTGATTTTATATCTTAGCGTGCTTATAAAAAAAAATTTTTTTTAACCTAATTAAAATATGTTTGAACGCAAAGAGGATGTCACTCTCGATTGTTGTTGACGGTGCAGCAAGGAAAGACCGCATAGAACTCACATAGGTCGGGGGTTATTATTAGCGAGGCTGCCCTTAGCACGAGGCACTAAATGGCGTCCTCCTAAAGCCCAAGGGAGCGATGAGAGAAAGCCTTTACCGCAACTAATAGAGTGAGGTGGGCGGCGTATGTAAAGGGGACGGGGATGGAAAAGGGAAAAAAAAAACTGTCTCGCACAGGGACACACAGACAGAAAGAGAGGAATACACATAGAGGTGGAACACGTGATAATATTTTTGGAGGGATGAGCTAGACAGATAAGGGGGAGGGGGAATTCAGAGAAAGTAGTAAGTAGCGTCGACACTCAACAACGACAAATTGTAGGGAAGGAAGCAAGCAGAATAGTAGATAGGCCGGAATGTGATAACCCCCTTCACTAACATAGTAAGTTAAAGTAGACAAATTTATATGGCAAGATAGTCTGTATTGAGGCGAAAGGAAAAGAGAGGAAACAAAAAAAAAGTAGATAAACCAAGAAAGATTTGAGTTGACATATAAAAGGGAAAAGATTGAGGGATAATCGTTGGTAAAGAAATATAAAACAAAAGCGAATAGAGTAAGGTAAATAAAGAAAGGGAAAATCCTTCCCATAAATTAACTAAGAGTTAAAAGTAAATATATTCTAGATTCTGGTAGAAAAAACCTTTCAGAAAATACAAATGAATATTTTGGCGGCCTATTTTTTGATATTTTTTTTTTTGTTGCCTCGTCTTTCTGTCCGTTTGGGCTTTACACGTAAGAACTAATCATGCTAATGTGTTAGGGATGAGAAATATTGAATTTTTGAGAAATTTTACCCATCAGAAAAAAATCCTCAGTATAATCTGAAAGGATATGAACGCCGAGATATCCAACATTTGCAATCCAGTCTATTGTGAGCGTGACGCCTTAGAATGTTTGACTACCGAAGCTGGTTGGCATTGATAATACACACAAATAATGGAGATTTAGATAGTATAATTTAACTATTCATCTAAATTCTGAAAATTGAAAAATTACATCTGTACACGGGAATCGATATCGAGATGCGAGTAAATCCTCACTAAAACAAATATAATAGCTTTGGCTATTTGATTCTTAATCATATAAAGTTAAATAAAATTAAGTAAACGGCCTATTTGACATTCAATTATCCTTCCCTTTCACCAAACACTTGATTTAAAGGGTGACAACTATCCGAATCTTTCAGTTTTAGAGGTTAAAATTAATGAAGGTATCCAGTTCTTCACCGATCTCTAATTCGATAGCACTTTAAGATGGGGATGTAGGAAATACGATCCAAGGTAAAACATATTTTGGTCAATATAAATAAAATATTGTTCCAGCAGAAACATAAGGTTTAATTTTCTTCTCATGGTGACTTCAACAGTTCTTTAATATCTATCAAAGTTTTCCTGGAATCTATTGACAGCTTTTAATATTCATTTAAAAAGTTTCTCATCTGCTGCGACTATGCTAATGACGGATATTCAAGGATTGTTGATATCAAAAGGTGAAGAAAATTAAACTA
The DNA here is from genome assembly GCA_033556935.1 of Timema podura. Lineage (NCBI taxonomy): Eukaryota > Metazoa > Arthropoda > Insecta > Phasmatodea > Timematidae > Timema > Timema podura. Next base: position 61,527,658 of record JAVRXN010000011.1, read on the forward strand.
TTGTATATTTCTACTGGGACAAAATTTTACTAACATTGACCAAAAAAATTGTTGCTATAAAAACTGTAAAATTCACTGTCGTTAACTCGCGTTCCGTATATCCCCACTTTAAGGTGCTATAGAAGGGAACGTATAAAATTAATAGTTTTACCAATATAAATAAAAATTAGTAGATATATTTAGTTTAATATTTTACATTTCGTAACCTCTAACATATCTTTAATATCTTTTCTGAGCAGTAGCCTTACTTTAATGAAAGAATAATTCCATAGAATTAACTTAAAATTTACAAAAATATTACCTAAAGACGTATACAAACGCTTGTAATAAATACACACGACTGAATCAACCACGCACTTTACAAATAGAAATTAAAAATAATGAATGCAATTAAAATCATTTAACAACCAAGCTCTTGAATTATGTAATATTTGAAATTAATTTATAAATATTTGCTTCAGAAACGGCACAAACAAAGAGGACAACAAATTGGTTGCCTAAATTATCTTTTCATTCCGACAACTGTGTGATGAAAAAAATATGTTTGAGTATTTGTGTACTTATAAAATATCAGATTATTAAAAACTATATTTATTCAACATATATGCCTAGAGATGATTCAAAAATGCCTAAAAAAGAAAGAAAAACAAAGACATAATAAAAATAAAAAACGAGAAAAATTATAAAATAATTACCTTTAAAAAACGTTTTGACAACCAAGGACTTATGAACTGCATTTATGTACCGTACATGTGATTATTGTCTGTGATGTACTCAAAAAAATATAGTATATCATCAAAATCAAAATCCAAAATGGTTATGAGCATAGTTCAATGTGACCAGACCCTTCTAAAATTAAGAAAAAATAAATCTGTTCAAATTCAGTGATGCCCGTGACAAATATCCAAGTAATATTGAGATTACTATGTGTGAAAAATTAAACCAAACGTATCTATTGAAGCAATGTTTATTTATTTTTACCATAAAAAAATTTTTGCTATAAAAAATTACAAGTTTTTTTACTCCAACACACATTCCCTTCCACTTCACCTTAAAACTAACTACTCCTAAGTAAAAACATAGATAAAAATCAAGCATTTAAAAAAAAAATGATAGAAGGTTAAAAGTATTTTTAACCCTCCAGTGTCAATTTTAACCCTCCAATGAGTGAAAGAGTTTTCCCATATCAACCTTCCATGATAATCGTTAATGCGGTGTGCCAGGTCTAGGGACAGTCGTGTCATGTGACGTGTTATAGACGCCTACGTCGAGGCCTGCAATCCCCAGCTACTGCCAACTCAACCGGGAATTTTGGCTGGATTACTTTTCAGAAGCTCTTTTTTTTTATCGGGAGGTATGGCAATATCATTATTTTTACAGTTTCAGTTGATATTGACAAGTACATAATCACAAAATTTAATAAAGAAATAAAAAATAGTTTGGTTAAAATTGTAGACTGAAAATTTAAGACTTAGAATATATGTAGAAGCTTTTATGTGTTTGATTTTTATAATATTGTTAGCCTCTTAGTTATTATTGATTAAATCAAAAGGATCTTTTTAACTGACGTTCTAGATATTTAACGGTTTAATTTATTTATAAAATTAATTATTATTTCCTATTTTTGTTGTTTTGTTAAAAAATGTAGACATATATTTCTAGAACTGTATGCTACTGACCGCTTGATCTATCCGCTCCAATAAAATACTGTATGCTGTATGAAAGAGGTGAGAATATAGGAAAAGCAGTAATATTCTTCTGTAAAAGAGGATGGAAAACCATTAATGCAGGTGATACGTGAGGGATATTACTTTTACTGGAATTAGCGCCTCTATTTACCTTGTTAGTATAAAACAAAATATTTATGAGTTAATTCTTTCAGATAAAATTGCCGTTTAATTTAAACTGTGACAAAAAAACTACCTAAAATAATTGTGTTTTATTTTAAGCCTGCACGAATCCATAATTTTCAATTTTGAATTGAATCCTAATCTTTAATTAACTTATTCTAATCGAATCCGAATCAAATTTCATGTTTAAAAAAATTGGATATTTTTTTCATTTTAAAAATAGATTCATATCTGAATCGAATAAATTATTTTAGGTTTACCATTGTGACGGGCTAATCGATTTTAGCCCTCACATATAAGCGTAGATTATTCTAACGAACATTATCTACGGTACTCTTGAACATTTTCTATCTTCCATGCTCTGCGATTGCCGCTGTGAATTATCTCTGGAGAAACAAAGTCATTCTTATACAATAGTGCTACAGATATGTATTTGTGATGTGTTCATGTCCCGAATATTTATATGTTTTATAATTTGCATAATTCAAGACCGGTTTCCTGGCGGTCCTCTCCGATATGTATTCGTCATCGATATACACATTTACTTCCGATCTGGGTGAGATTTTGAAGAAACTGTGGTATTTTCAACTTCCTCGTCTTGCGCCGCTGTAGATCCAAATGGTCGGACACACAAACGAGAACATATTCACTTGTAGAAGCCATTACTACAATCTTAGAAAAATATACTGAAAGGCTTACGTGGCACAATCCGAGTTGAAATCGTAATATTTCACAAAACAGAGTAATTTAAAATAACCAATAACTAGTTTTAGCCAATAGAAATTAGTAACTACCGTTAGCCATTAGTGTAGTCATGACCAATTGGTTAAAATTAAAATCGTAAAAGTTTATAAAACATGTATAAGCTAAGTTTCTAATAGAGTGAAGTCTTTATTTACCTAAAACACTATTGCAGTTCAGGTCAACTTTAATTAATCATAACATAATGTTTATCATAACTGTGTTATGATTAACTAATGCTTGAAAGGTACATTCTTGAGATGTTGTTAGTTGAAATTATTGTTTTATTGTAGATATTAAAGCTTGCGTATTAATAAAAGGTTTTGGACGTTTTCTCAGTTATAAATTTACCCTGTTGTTTTATTTATGGATCTAAGAGAGATATTTCAACAAATTCATTCCCATCATTATTCTTATGTGTCTGGTGGACTAGTTTACGTGTTAGGTTGAATCGAGACTGTAGTGATATACACGAGTGAGTTCAACGAGTCATGAGTCATAAATCCCAAATGATGAGTTTTCTCTTTCATTTGACCTCTCCCTAGATTTTATAAATATTTCCTCCTCCCTCCAAACAGTCACTTTGTTTATCTTACCCCACCACCACTCACGCCACGCTGAAGGATTTTTCCAAAAGAATCGTGGCTCTCGTAAATAATGAACAATGTTTATCAGAACACCCCCTGAGCAATGTGTGTCGTGTCAATGAATTGACGTATCTCCAAACAAAAGAGCAGGAAGTTTAGCAACAGTGCCGGTCTCCATTCCCGCAGTTTGATAGAAATAACCTGAAGATATTGCTTCTTATGGCAAGAGAGCGCAGAGGAGCTTCCGGGTGGACGGAGATTGAGTTAATAAGAGCCGTAAAGCCTAGACCGAGACCCTCTTCCCTCCAGATCCTCTTCGATCCTTCTTGTATTTCTTTCACGCATTCTTCTTGTAAAAATATAGGTCGAATGCATAGAATGAAAGGCTGAGGAGTGGAATAAAGAAAATATTGTTATAAACGTATGAATCTAAAGGACCGCTTAAACCTAGGCGAATTGAATCAAAGTGAAGCACCAGAAAAATATCGTCTTCACAAATTTAATAAATGGTACGGTGCACAGCACCTATTTTCTCTCTCTCTCTCTCTTTTATCTTAAAATACAGAAATTTACTAAATATTAGTAAGATTTGTGAAAGGAAATAATATACATGTTCACAGGAACACTCCTCAAAAGAGCATGAACGAAATAATATACACTGTCACAGAAACATTGAAAAAATAGATCCAACAAATAGTATAACAATTAATTTTATTTTCAAAGACTTGAATAAAACATATTTGATCTATATTTTCTCATAGATCAGAAACATTTTGTTTCATACAAATATATTTCGATTAAAAGAGTTTTAAATTTAAAAGTACAGTACTACATTTTAGGAATGATAAGTTATTTTGTATCTCAATTAATGGAGGAGATATGGTCAAGACTGAAAATTGCTGATTTTGTAAAGATTTTTCTTGACGATCCAAATACTTTTCTCTACGACGGGTCAGGAGGAAGTAAAAGGATACAATCAAACCTAAACGAATCAAATCAAACCTAACCGAATCAAATCAAATCAAAACGAATCAAACCAAACCTAAACGAATCAAATCAAATCGAAACGAAGGCCCGCCACTCACAATGGTGGCCACGTGGACTAGACGTCAGACTCACCTTGGCTTATTGCTGACTAAGAGGTCGGTATTTGAATCCCGGCCGAGTGTAATGAGGTTGTTTTTCTTCCTGAATTGCTTCCCTCTATCCCTCCAGGCAATTGCGTCTGCATTTTCTCTTAAAATATTAATTCCTTATTTTCATCCCATTAGTGAAATTAAATGCGAATAGCCCAGATGGGTAGTATGACCCTTTGCAATGGTGATGCAGTAGGTACAATAATAAGACTGTTTTAGTTATAAGATTAAACACTATTATTACTAGGTAACTAATTTAATTGGTATGGATGAGGAAGGTAATTACGAAGAATTACACCCACATTAGTGTGAAAATACTATGGGAAAACCAAAGTGATAAATTACATAACAATATTAAAATAAGTCCTGTGCATCCTGCTGAGAATCGAACCTCCACGTCACAGGGGATTCAGTTTATTGTGAATCTAATTCCTCAGGTCACCGGCCTCTTTTTTTTTTTAGTTCACTGATTTACTCGTGTTTAATTACAAGTTTATGATACGTTTTAGTTGAGAATCATTCATTTGTTTGGAAAACAAAGTGGAAATTTAATTACACGTCCAATAAATTTCCTGTGTATATACATTGTTTGTTCTATTAGATAAAGTGAACAAATATTTTACAGTATAGCAGGTACATTTTAAGCTTATTTAATTTAATTATTTATACTGATCGTCCCTTATCTACATGAAATACAAGTGTAATAATTAAATCATTACTATTTTAGATTTGTTGTATTATGTTTATTTAAGTTAACATAATGTATTTATTTAGGATATTTGAAACTGCATGATGTGATTTTTTATTGTGAAATACATGTAAAATATAAAGTTCAATGATACTTAAAATAACATTTATTGTTTTGTTTTTAAAATTAATGCGTCACATTTTGTTTTAACCAATAGTATAATATAAGTTTTTATACCAAAATTATTAATATTTAAATATAGATGTCAAATTATTGAATTAGTTCCACATAAGTGCTCTTTCTCTTCATTACTAGTTTCTTTTTATCGCTTTTTTTTTATACGTAGGGTTGACCTCTTGCCCTGCTAAATAATTAATGTATTTCCTTGCGTTAATGCAATATGATGCCGAAAATGAAGGAAGACTTTTAGTAGGGTGAGAGACAGTTCTTGGTTTTTGTAGAAGAAATTCAAACTAAATTGACGTTCGCAAACCCGCTTCAATGGCCTAATGGAATGGTCTAAGGCGTAACTCTCGTGTTTGACTGTCCTGCTGATGATGGGGAGATAAGGGTTCAAATCCCAGTTGGGTATACTGAAGGTGGTTTATCTTAAATGGTTTCCCACTCTCCTTCCACGCAAATGTGGGTGGATTACCTCTAAGATGTTTTCTTACTCATCCCTACCTCATTATAGTAATTATCATATATGCGTAAGACCTGAAAAGGTAGTAAGAGACAGCGTGTTATTTTTTTAATTCACAATTTGAATACAGAATTGTATCAAACCTCTACTCTTAATTTTTGTGTGTGTATATGATCCTCGTATTACTTATTACCCGTTAGATTTATACACATATCTATACTAATAGGGCAGAGACAATAAAGGTGAAACCTAGAGGAAATGCACTCACATTCGTGTTGCAGAAGAAGGGGAACCGATCTAGGGAGAGTGACGCCTTTGACAGTATGACCACTGACACAAGAGGCATAAATAACTTAACCTGATACATCCATTTCGAACACTCATAAGATTTTCGTTATAAGCTCATTTCAAGTAATTTTAGTATAAAATTCTAAGCAATCGATAAGTATTTTTGATTTTGGTAGGAAGAAAGTAGAAGTTAGTTACCAAAGTTACTAAAACCATTTTTAATATATTCATACATAAAGTCATGTTATCTGCAGCTGTCACTTTTGATAATATTACTAATACATATAAAATAACACACGTAGTATAAAGAAATCTGTCAATGTCAGCTGAAAGAAAAAAGTTTGAATTTTCTCTACTGTTCTTCCAACCAAAATCAGGGTATACCTAGGCTGTATTTATTTTAAATGTTGACATATTTGGAGGAAGACGTTATAAACTGCGTAAGCGATGGTTATCTCCGTGAATATCATTTATTATTGAATATATATTAAATTGGTTTTCTGTCTAACTTGATCAGCAATAAAAAAATATTAGCTTTAATCAAAGGAGAAATTACAGAACTTAGTTTCTGAAATCCAAATAGGAATTTTAACACTGTAATAAAGATAATAACATGGAGGAACTATGTCTATTGTTCATATTTAATGATTTAGTTCAATGCAAATTCCTGAATGAATAATCATTAAAGTGATCATGATCTATGTTTAACAATATATTATCATCTTATAATTATTTAAATCATACATAACACCAACTTGTGGTATAACGAGTAGTATCATCACTTGTATAAACACCTACAGAATATAATACTCCTTGTCTTTGGGTTTCTAAGGTTAAAATGCATTTGCCATTAGCCAGGGATACACGTAATTATTCAACATCCATTATATTTCTTGGACCACGTACTAGGGTGAGACAGCTTTGTTTAATAATGGGGATGTGTGGGAGATGGAAAATGGACATGGAAGGACGTCGGAGAGCCCTCCGAGAATACATTTTCATAGGAAAATGTTTGCAGCAGAGCTCCTAATATCAAATTATTCTCAATTACTTCCCTCTCATATTTTGAGTTTGTGTTTTATATATGTACAGAAAAAAAATTAGTTACCGATTTTTAAAATACATTTTTGCATTTCAATTATGGATCATATGATGTAGAATTCAAACACCATATTAAACAAATTGGTAATGTGATTCACTTTTATTTTTGTATGCCAAAGCTATCTAATTAAAAATAAATTTCAGTGAGAATTAAGATAAAACTTATGCAATTAATTATTGGCCTAGTAGATGGAGGAATGGTTTTAACTCTATCGTTTGGCATTTCATCTTTCTGCTGACCGAATTTTTACTCCACGAAAATTAACAAAGTGGGTCAATTTTAGCCAATTTGGCAAGAGTACTCTTTTGACTTAAGCTAAAGATCTATGTAGATGGTTTTATTTTTCTAATTTTAAAGATGGTGAACGGCCAAAAGATGTTTTGTTTAACAGCTCATTCTAATTATTTTGAATTTAAATTTCTAAGGAATCAATTGAGCTCCTAGAGCATATTTTAAAAAATTTCACATTTATTCCAAGGCAGTTATCTTAAATGATGTGAACAAGGTTTTTATCTATGCATTTAATATAACACTGAATATAGTACTCATTTATTTTATTTCTAGCTTGGTCATCAAAGAAAAAATTAGCTTCAAACACAATTAAAAATCTTAAGAATTTACCAGTAATAACAAAAATAACATGAGATAATTCTTTTCAAAATGTGCTTAGCCTTTTTGAATGTCTACTAACTTTGTATTTTATGAACTTGTGGTTATCTTACAGTAATTTGAACAGTTATTTTAATTAATAAATAACTTACCCTTATTAAATTAAATAAATAAAATATAAACAGGTATTTTAATACTTGTGGGTGCTCAACAATTTCAAATCTGCTTTATTTATTTGCACTGGTTAAACCTTCCATGATTATTTCAACCTCTAACACTCTGGTCTACGAAATTCCGTTACGTTAAAATTTATTGGCTCAAACAAAACTGATGGGAGTGAGGTCTACTGTTCACAAAACTACAAATATTATAACCAAACAATTGTTCTACAAGCTGTATGTCGGGAATACGACATGCATTTAAGTTGAAAATATAATTAGTATTTACTCATTTTATTTGAATAATGAAACGAAGGGAGTTAATTTTGTTATACCAACATATGTTTTACAAAATTTAATTACAATAAAAAAACATTGAACAAGGTTATTAACTTTTATTTTAGCACCGTGTCTTACTACCCTTTTGTTATATGTCTATGTACAAATTACTCTAATGGTTTTAGGGATTAGGAACGATATACTTAGAGGAAGTTTATATGCTTTTGCGTGGAGGAATAGTAGAAAACCATTTTGGAAATATCACCCTCAATACACTCAACCGAGAATCAAATCTCAATCTTACTTTCACTAGCAGTCTAGTCTACTTCGAGAGTAACCCGCCTCGGGGGTAGTTAGCTAATGCGCTAGTTTCGTGTTGAACTAAACTAGACTGCCCATGCCGGGGAGATCAAGGTTCGAATCTTGGTCGGGTGACCTGAGGGTGGTTTCCCCTAAAAGGTTTTCCACTCTTCCTCCACGTAAAGGCGGGCTCACTTCCTCCAAAGTCAACCTTACCAACTCCTAACCCATCAGCGTAATTATTACTTAAGCGTATAGCCTGAACGGGTAGTAAGATGCGGTGCTAAATAAAAAAAACTTCGAGAGTAGTGCGTTAGGCCATGCTACCACCGAAGCGATATTTTTTTTGTCCTATGTACCTTAATTCTAACCAGGTCATGAGCAGCTTACACTCCTTTCAGTTATATTAACATATGAATATGTTAGGGGGGAGGAGGAGTACTTTTAAGGAAATGCAACATTAATATTTAGGATACATGACGTAAAACCGTTAGTGTAAAAAAGAAGTCACATCCATTGAGCTCAACTGGGATTAAAGCTCCAGCTTCCCAGACCGAAGTCAAACAATCAACTCTGGCGGAATTGATAACAGTAAATTTGATAAAATAAATCTGCGCTTTCTCTGCGTAATATTACTCAAGCCCACATTGGTGGTCACGTAGACTAAATATTACACTCATATAGTATGGTTATTGCTGACTGGAGGTTTGGAACTAGAATAATGACTGGGTGTGCTTTAGGTTTTTATTCCTCAATGGTTTTACACCCTCCATCCACGAAAGTGCAGGTAAATTACTCTATATTCTACATTATGGTACCTACCCCAATAACGTAATTAAAATGTCTACATTTCAAATGGGTGGTAATAAGCGAAGTAAAAAAAAAAAGATTTATTAACATAGTCAAGACTTGTGCCAATGATTTACGTCTTGGTAACTTTATGACTACTTGGTCTATCATGAAAGGAAATATGTGTTTGAGCAACGTCCGCCTATCTCAATGATTACTTTACCTAAAACTAAGAATATACAAAACAATAATTTAAACGGTTGTTATAAGGGTGTGAAACGTAATCTCTTACCTTACATGAGGCAAAAAAAAAAAACAATATTAGGGAGTTCAAAAACAAGATTCTTATGAAGATATTAGGTCCAAAAGGGATGAGGCTACTGGGGAGGGGAGGAGGTTACAGAAGGAGGAGTTACATACCCTGTTCTCATCACAAGATATTGCTAGAATAATCAAATCTTGTAAAGTACGGTGGGCAGGTCATGCAGCTCAAATGGGAAGAGACCATTGGGAAGACACAGATGGGAGGATAACATTAGAATGGACCTGAAAGATATAGGGTGTAGTGAGGTGGACTGGCGCTCAAATTATGGATAGATGACGTACTATTGTAAGTGCGGCAATGAACTTACGAGTTCCTAATGCCATAAAAAAAGTAGGTAAGGTATTAAGGGATCGTTTACCAATAAACATCCTTCCAACGCTATCCAAGCCTCAGAATGTATAGTGCATAGTCAAATCCATACCAACATTGTCGAATACATATCTAAATTTTAACCACACCCCAAAACAATGACAGCACTAATTAATGTATCAGATGACGTAAGACTGGCAACGGACAAGAAACCTCTTAAGCTAAGCTTTCATTACCATCGATCAAAAAATATTAATAGATGGATTATCGCCATATTTTAATTTATTTTTCCGACAAATATGTTATTTTTATTAGTTCATACTCATCTGAACGATAAAAAACAGTTGTAATCGATGAAATTCCTTTCTGGTTACGAAGGGTAAATGTGGGCGTGCCATATGAGTCAGTTATTGGACCAATGTGTCTCCCATATTATTAATAATATAACCAATTTTCTTCAGAACACCAAACATCCTATTTACGCCGATAATTTACAAAAATATTTGCCTTCACCTGAATTTCGATTGAATAATATCTTCGTATTACTCAATGCAGTGCACAAATGGCTAACTTATAGTAATCCAATTTTCTCAATATGTTCAATTAAACTTAACTGTATTATTAATTTTTCCTATTTCCTTAATGTAACATTGAATTATAATGCAATCCCTTTGGTACTTGTTGACGAATATCTGGGCTTATAAGAAAATAATACTCCCACAGTCCCACATGGTCTAAGTAAGTTTAGGGTTTGGCCAGACTGACAAGCGTGCGACGAGCGCGCAAGCGACTGGTGCAAAATCGCTAGAGTGCGAGCAGCGCGTGATTAGCAATCTCTCGTTAGTTGTTGACGAGGAGGCTCCGAATCTTGGCTCAGTGAACGGAGGGTGGTTTTTGACAAGTGATTTATTGTTGTGGTTTTCTCATCCTCTCTTCATGCTAATGGTGGTTCTTATTTGTTAAGGCCTACTTTTATAATATTGAAGTATTTTATCATATCAGTTTTTATATATATATATATAATATATATAATATACACACTATAGGTATGGTTTATGATATTACCAATTAAATTAGGCCGTTAGTAGCAAGTGTGCTAAACCTATCGATATTAATAAAAATGTCAAAATGAGAAGTTTTCCTAGCACTCAATGAACCAACATACAATAATATTGCCTAGCGCCTGTAAACTATATTGTAGCGGATCGAGCGCGCTTGCTTGTAAAATAGAGCCAGTTCTATATTTTAAGCGCACGCGCTCAGTCGCTCGCTCCAGTCTGGCCACCTCTCATTACAACCAATGTGTTCTATTTTAAATTTTAGTTGCTCGCGCGCTCGCTCGCTCAGTCTTGTCATCCCCTTACATATTTGTATAAGTATATTTGCATTTTTACATATATTAAAGTGAATTAAGAACTTTCTTCCTGACGCTTTTAAAAATTGTTTTCTCAAAATTTAACACTTCCTTATTTTGATTACTGTGGTTTAGTTTACAATGGCTTGACTGTTTAGCTTTAAAAAAAAGTTTAATATTTATCATCGACATGTGACCTTATGATATACTTCTATATTTAAACCAAACTTTACTGGCTACGCCTTGATGATAGATGGCATCTTAATCTCTGGTACAAGATGTATAATGTCGCAGATTATTATTCTAAGCACTTCAACCTTTAAAGAGATTTCGCCTAACATAACCACTATCCACCTATAGCATGGATCACTAAAAAATATATTTGCCTACATACATCCCTGATACAAGATATACAATGTCCCAAATTAGTATTTTAAACACTTCGAACCTTAAAGATATTTCGCTTATCACAACCATTTACTCTTCTAGAACATAGATCACTACAAAATCAATAAAACTACAAATAAACATTTAAATAACGTATTTGTTTTACGTTATAAAAATGCTGAAGTGTAATTCGAATTTACATTCTGGCTCCTATAAAATATTGGTTTATTTGAGGTCAGAGTAAGTTCGTTAGCTAATAGATTTTATTATCAGCATTGTTAACTTTGTTCGATTAGTTCCTGCCACCATGATTGTAGAGTGATTAACTAATTATATATGCATTAGATGCATGACATATAAATATTTTAGTAATAATAGATAGGACGTGGATAAAGATAGTTAGAGTTAATGATTAGATAGTCAAAATAAAAAATTAATACCAACATATACACCAGAAAAATTATATAACCAAAGAACGTGCCTGGTAATTTACACATTGTAATACATTTTTAATTAATAAATGTTTTAATCTCACACTTTTTTGTTAATTTTAACTGGTTTTTATTTATTGTGTATCTTTCCATGTATATTCATTCGTTATCTAATTTATTAAATATTATATAGTTAATAATCCTATATTTGAATCATCTTGCAATCATTAAATTTAACACAAAATAAGCTTATCCCAATCATTTTATACTGTACCCATTTTAATTATTTCATGTATTTTAAAATGTATATTGTACATTACCAGGCAAGACTTCTGTTGTTTAATTTTTCCAATCATATATTGATATTTATTCTTTCTTTATTTTGATCATCTTATAGCCATTAAATCTAATAACTTCCAACCAAATCTTATCTATTATTATTATATTACGCTTTATTTCATATCGTAGAATTTTTCTAAAATGTTTTATAAATTTGTGTTTATTTATGTTTAAATTTTTCCATCCTTTAATTTTATTTTTATTTCTTCCTTTTTTTACATTGTAATAGGGCTATAAATTTATTCATTTATGTTAAAACTTTGGTATTTAATAAATTTTTTTATTGCTTTTTATATCAAGTTTGTAGAAAAAATTGTAATTAGCATTTAACTATTATTTCAATAGTACATATATTTGTTTTTACATTATAAATAAGTGAAAGTAGAAGTGGAATAAATTCACCAGCCTAAGCTTTTCCCAGATAGATACGATACTATTAATATAATATAATAATTTTTTTTTTATTTTGTTTACGTATCTTAAAGTCAATATAGCTTTGAATGAAATATTCAAAGATATGGGATAAAATGCTTTCCATAAATCTCTATCTTATCATATTGCGATGTGGTAGAGACTAAAGTGGTAAAGAAGGGAGGAATGGATAGAAAGAGAAGAGATGGGGATATGAAAATAAGAAAACTCTGGAAAAGAGGAAGAAATAAAAACCCTTCTCTCGCTATGGAAGGTGTCATTTTGAGCTAACACGCACAGCGTGGTGCCATTAATCATTTCATGTCAAACTGCGTGTCTAATTATTTATAACTCTCGCGCGTGACGTAGGGCTACGGTAAACCTGCTATAGAATTAAGAGACCTTGATTTGACCACAAGGTGAATCTAAATTAGTTTATTGTGTTTGTTTATGAGTCTATATCTTCAAATAAGATACTAGAAAAATGAATCTCAACGATGGTCACTTGGACTAAATGTCAGACTCATATAGTTTGGTTTGCCGGTGACGTAGAGATAAGGGTTGGACTTCATGTTGGTTGGACTGACAACGACTTTTCATATATTATTTCCCACTTTCCCTATCTGGGTTAGTTTCCCATAAAGTCCACACCACTTAAAAAAACTAACCCCTTCCCACGTCCGCTTTAGTTATAATGTTTACAGCCCGGATAATGGAGATAAACAAAATAAAATTCTTGCTACTATGTTACAGAGATATTGATAAATTCTGCTGTACTTATTTTAAGCTCGTTTGTAAGTAGTGTACGAATAAAGTACTCTCTTTAGAAATCTTATGATAAAAATAAAAATATAATTACATTTTAAATCATATACATAGAACGTTTCTACAAAAAGTTTATTTAAATATAGTGCGTCATCACTTTTTTATTAATACACATTGTGTCAAAACTGACCATCATGTATTTAATTAATATACCTCAGTTAGTAAACTTGTGGTACGCGTTTCCAAAGTGGCATAGCATGTATCATTAACTTGTTTATAAAGTTTTTAAATATTTTGCTAAATTACTGGTAGACTGAGTGTCTATACTCGTCGGCGGAAGAGGGGACGTGCTATCAGCAGATAAACAAAAAGCCTAGTAGGATCAGCTGTTTATTTCTTTCCCTCGCTTTCTATTTTGTACATTGGCATCTAAGCGTGATAGAGCTTGGAATTTATAGGTGCGTTAAGTTAATATGACTCGCTTCGGTGGTCATATGGTCTAAAGCACTAATCCCGTACTACTATATGTCGGGTATTTCAAGGTTAGAATTTTGGCTGGATGTACTGAGGTTTTTTCCAAAATGGTTTTCCACTCCCACTCCACACAATGTGGATACACTTTATATAAATGTAACCTTCTTAATACCCAAAATCATCACACGCGTACAACCCGAATGGGTAGTAAGACATGGAGCTAAAAAAATATTTAAAATAATATTATGACCATTTAGGTTTATTTTTATAATTATTTAAGAATTTGTGTTTTTTGTTTAAATGTTTTTATTTAATTAAAACTCACCGAATAATACCTAAATACAATTAATCAGAAATATTATCTTGAATTGTCGTTACGTCACAAGTAAGCAACGTTAGAAATAATGTTTTTACAACTTTGCTATGGATAGCCCGAACGAAAAGTTAGACTAATCTACGTTAAAATTAAAGTTACGGTAAGCCACATAGATTTTATTGCTGCTTTAAAAAAAATTGTGATATATATTCAAAACTCGTAAAATAAGTGAAACTAAATAATAGACCATTCTGCAAAAACAATCCATCAAAGGATATAAATTAAATTAAATTCACTGTTACAGAAACATATTGAGAAAAGAGTAATAACTCTGTTCACCAAAGATCATCGCAATCAATTTTCCGAGCTTAAATTTAAAAATATATTTACTAATATCTCAGAAATTATTTGTTTAAAAAATAAAATATACATTTAACAATAATGGTTTCGTATTTTTAATAGTACTACAACTTTTCAATGATAAATAATTTATTTTGTATCCCATATAGTTGCGAAGATTTCAAATCTGGAGTTTAATATTTATGTAAGGTATCATATGGGAAAATGGGAGTTTCCATTTTGTTTGAAGTGTTAAACAATGTCTGAAAACTAAATTTAATCAAAATCGTTGGAGCAAATTTGGAGAAAAATTGATATTTTTCTCTTTTGACTCTTAATTTTAAGGTTGGATAAATTGATCAAAAAATCCCTCTGAGCGATCTTTTGAAAACCCAAGATACCAAGTCTTAGCGCGAACGGTAAAATGGTTTCAGCTCTAGTCAGAGAGACACACAGATAGAAGGCATTGCCAAAACAAATTTTCGGCTCCAGGGGTTCAAGAAACTTTGATATTCAACAAAATCTCGTGTTCAATTTTTTTTTTACGATCACATTACTTTCTCTTACCAAGGGGTAATAGAAATTGTTAACAGTTAATTTGTTTTCTTTCTATATATATATTTGTCCAATTAACAATAATATATAATATCTAGACTATATTAATTAATAATAATAACGATGATAATAAACTCCAATATTCCTGCTGCTCAAAATTACCTAAGTCACACGCAATAATGTCTGCTAAAATGATCGACAAATTGGGTAAGCACTCTCAAAAAAGGCGATCTTACTCTCGCTATTATTAAAATAGTAACAAGATAAATAATATATGACAGGCTGGGTTGAAATCTCAAGGTATATCGAAATAATTATTTCGATAACATTTTTAAAATATATCATGAAAATATTTAAATAAAATTCAGTTTTATTTTAATATGAAAAATTCGACCCGGTGTTACGTTTTAGAAAACCAAAATAATTAGGAGGGTAATGGAGGGAAATGTCTCCCTTTTATCAAACTTAAATATAAAATTTAAAAAAAGCCATACCTCCACCAACTTTTTTCGACGTTGGAGATGCGCTTCCAAACCGAACACTAAAATATTCCAATCCCAGTTGAGTCATGAATATTTCAACAACCAGTGGGGGGTGGGAGGCTGTATCCCGACCTCTTGAAAGTTTAAATTCTTAATCTTGTGTTTGGACAAAGAATGATGTGAGTTTTCCTTTGTGCTCCCATCCCTCACCCCCAACTTTGCGAACATAACTCAACAAGGATCACCTCCTTCCTTACACAAGGACAAAGAAAGAATGAAAGTAGACTTTAATTCAACAAAGATGTTGTTGTTATTCATTTTTTAGCTTTGGTCAAGTTTATTTTTATTTATTCTATTTATTTTTTGTAGTAGCTAACTGTAATTACCTAAAACATTGTACTCAATTGTAAAAAAAAAAAAGAAAAAAGTAGGTAGTAATTCCTTATGTACTTTAATTAGATTTAGAGGGACAAAAAAATATACGCCTAAGGCAGCACCCTCGGTCAGCGAGAAAGTATCAATCGCTGTCAGACCACACGGCTTAAAATATAATGGTCTGTGTTGTTACGTGGGAGTACTTCTCTATTTTGTCTAAGCTTATACTCACCCTTCACCCACAACCAACCTTTTTCATGTTAATAATAAAGAGGGGAAATGAAACTACGAAATGTATTATTTCATGGTAAAGTGGAACGCTCGCTGCTAGTTCCCAAATATCTTAAACTTTTCTATTATGAGCCTATCAAAAAAGTACTGTATTTCTTAGAGAAAGGCTAATTCTAAAGCCCCTTTTCATCAAGCCTAGTCTCATAACTCCGCGAATTTGATTAAAAAGTCGTTGAAAACGAGCTAATGTTACACTTTAACAAAAAAAATTCTATTAAAATCTCAAACTATAAGGTTGGTAAGAAAAAAGAGCCTTGTTAAAATAATTTGACTTTATTTTGGTGTGAACCATAAATATTGCGTTAGAGTTGAACGTCTGCGTGAAAATGTCTTGATACTGAGGTGGCCTTCATATATATATATATATAATACATTTATGACCTTAATTTACTTGGATGACAGGTCAAAAAGTTACTAGAGATAGTCCATAATACATCCCTACCCCAACAGCTGACATAATGTAACTCTGGATAGATGTAATGAAAACAGATGGTAATATATGAATGATATAGTTAACCACAATACTTTAGGCCAATATTATTTATATATTTATTTGAGGCGCGGCACAAAGATTATTTATCGTATTATTCTACTTAAAAAAATTATTATTCACAGCACCTTCCCAAAAGGTTTAACATAGCTTTAAAATGGCAACCGACGAATTTAAACCATGAGATTGAACGTGATGGAAACAAGTTCTTTACAATGATGCACCCACGCAGTGGATATAAATATTTGATTCGGTCAAATATGTTTTAATATAATTTATTATATATTAAATAAATGACAAGTATTTTCTCTTCTCCACGTATATATGATGCCCGTATTAATGTATTCACTATACTACACATCAAAGATAATATTCCAAAACGAGAATAAGTACTTTCAATTATGTTTAAAATATTGTTTCGGATTGAATAAAAATAAATTATTAAAAGTAATGAAATAGTGTGAGAAAACTTAAGTTTACATTATTTTAAATGTAAAATATAACATCTAATTAAAAAAACTTAACATTCATAAAAACAACAGTGATTTTCTACAAGTGTTGGCGACCCAAAACTTAAACATATGATTTTTACTTTCTCTCTATCTTACAGGTAGAGAAAGTATGGTGATCGTCAAAAAAATCGAACTCGAGATTTTGATGAATTTTGACGTTTCATGACTTCCTGAATCCGAAAAAGTGGTTTTTGAATTTCCGTCTGTCTGTCTGTCTGTCTGTCTGTCTGTCTGTACCTCCAACTAGAGCCTAAACTATTTTACCGATTGAGCTGAAACTTGATATCTAGGGTTTTCATAGGGTTGCCCCGAGGAGTTTTTGGAATTCGATATCTACCCCTAAAATTAAGGGTAGTTTACTGAAGGGCAAAAAGAGAAAAAGTCGATTTTCTCAAAATCGGATCTAACGATTTTGATTAAATTTCATTTATGAACATTAATAAATATTCCAAACAAAATGGCTACCCTCAATATTTCGGCAAAATCGCTTTAAGGGCTCCGGTCTGATGCGTAAATTAACATTTTTTATAATAGCTCCGAAACTATTTGAGATATGAAATTACTTAGCATTACAAATATGTATATATATTTATAATACAAATATTTTATTCGAAACATATTTTTATAAAATCAATGACTTTCAATCTATACGCAATTATATGAATTTTTTAACTTTTTGGACATTAAAGTTTAAGTATTGCGACCGTAAAAAAAACTAACCTGAAATGTTGATGGATGTCGACGTCTCATGACCCCCCGAACCCTAAAAAATAGTCTTTGCAATGCCGTCTGTCTGTGTGCCTATAAAAACTTAAAATTAAGGGTAGTTTACTGAAGGGCGAAAAGAGAAAAATTTGATTTTCTCAAAATCTGCTCAAACGATTTTGATTAAAATTCGTATCTAGGCGTTGATTAAGATTATAAATAAACTGGCTATTTTCATTTTTCTATGAAAATGATTTTTAGGGTACATTACAGAAGCGTTAATTTCCGTATCTCCACAACTATTGGAGAAACTAAACAAATTATCATTGCAAAATTGTAGGACTATTAGAAATTAAGAACTTTTATTTGACATATATTTTTATAAAAGCAGCAGTTTTTGAGATATTTGCAAATATATTAATACAATTTTGTGAACTTTAGTTGTAAACATATACAACTTAAGTCTTAACGCAATAATTCTCCAATGCCATAGAGTAATTAAATATAAGTAAGTATCTAAAAAAGTATGTTATTTTTCTTTAAATCTCTTAGGAGAAATGTTTGCATAGCAATGATCTATCTACATTTTAGACTCAATAGTCAATATTTACATTTTTTATTGGTCAAAATGTATAAATGAATAATTAAATATCAATGCGATGACTTGAAGATCAGCAACACCTTATAAAATGTTAAAACTTTAACCAGAATCGAAATTTTAATACGAAGTGTTGACCCTTGTGGAAGACATTAAACTGTTTGAAATGTTCTTAGGTGGACAATGATGCGCCTCTTTTCTCATTGATTCTATATCATTGAATATTATTTTATAAGTGTTCTTATGTGGAGTGGGGATGATACAATGTACATTATTCCGTTCAGAAATATTACGAGTTTATAGAAAGAGAGAGAAAGTCTGTGCGGTGCGCCGTACCATTTATTTTTAACTGTCATCCAGGTAAAAACCTATCATGAACATACTCTACATCAACGCGTCTTAAACAAAGCTTTTGTTTCTAAATCTAAGTGTAGACATTGAATTTTAAGGAATCCTATTTAATATTCTAAAATTGAGAGTATCGTAGTTATGTATGACTAAAACAAACGCATTAATAAATCAAGAGATTATCACTTTGCTTTGAAAAAGTGGCGTAACTTGCAGTAATGTCAAAGCTTGTTAATTTCATACAACTGTAACTTTTAAATGTTCTTTTGTCCAAGTTTTATTATTCAACCCCTCCGTTTAATGTTTTTCACAAAAGCTAACGTTCACGGTCACCTTAGTAAGGTAGACAATAAATATTTATTGTAAAATTGTTTATATTACTCTAAATTGACGAGTGAAAATAATTGTCACTGACTCAACATTTCTTTGGAAAAAAAAAATACTGAAAAAGATTTAATAAAGTCTTTGTTAGTTATTGAAATAATTAGGATATCTACTGAGAAATAGTTTTTATTAGTTTAACAACGTTACTGGCCTCGTTTAGATAACTAATAAAACACACTCAAATTTTCAAGTGATTGTTTAGTTGAGGAGTTTTATTTAAAAATGTTTTCATTCAAAATTGTTCTAAGTTGAATTTACTAAGTATTTTGACGAGAAAAAAACTATGAATATATTTTTCTATTTAAAAGAATTGATTGCATTATATTATATCAGAGAGAAAATTACAATATTATGCTCATGCTACATGAAACAATTGCATAAACTAGGCTACCTACTTATTCAAAAGCCACCCATATTATGTTCATAAATTAATACGTCAAATAATATGCGAGTGTTATTTTTTCAGATTGATATTATGTTCGTCACTTACTTGCTACCAGTCCAGGCTTAGTGAAAATTTACACCATGAAGGGGTAGGAAACAATTTAGGGAAAATACACCCTCTTTCCATCAGACCCCAACCGGTAATCCAGTATATTTTTAGAGCTACGTTTTAGAGCAGGGATGAGAAACCTACGGCCTTTTGAGGTGTTTGGGGCGGTCTTTTTGCATATTTTGTCACTTATATCTCTTCATCATTTATGTATACATTCTCTTTCTCAAAATAGGTGACCTGGTGGTCTAGGGGTAAGGTGTCGGACTTCTGTGCTAGGGGTCCGGGGTTCAATCCTCGGTCCCGGTACAGATTTATCTGATTGCCAAACCCTTCCTTCACCTCTGACAAGACGTGTATTAATCACAACTTGTGAATGTGATGAATTCCAGGCCTCCACCGTGGTTCGGATTCCACGTTAAACTGTAGGTCCTCCATTTCATCTCACAATCACCCTACCATTACACATTAGCGTAAGTGCGTATAACCCGAATGGGTAGTAAGACGCGGTGCTAATAATAATAATAATAATCTTTCTCAAAATCAAATTTTATTCCTACAATGTAATAAAACTAAGTGTTTTATTAACTGTTGAAATTCTTAGTTTATAGAACTCCATTATTGAGTGATTTTCTATGAGATTTCAAAATCCATACATGCTGATATATATATAAGTACCGTATATTTGTACAATGTATGTCTACAGTTAAATTTAAAATTAACCATGATCCATAAAGAAAAAATCGAGGAAAAGCGAAAAAACTTTTTTTGTCAAATATTTCAGGATGTAATTTGTATTTTTTGTTTTAAAAAAAAATTGTTGTTATATCTATAAATTGTGAAATTTACATATTTAATATGTAAAAAAAATCTAAATTTGCTGTCATTGATTAAAAAGAAAAATAATTAAACTAAAAAACCGTTCACTTCTTTATGGGTTCCTAAAAACACGTTAACTTATTTAGGTAAATTATGTATTTATAATTTTGGCAAAATTTATGGTACTAATATGAAGTGAGAAATCCGTGACGTGTGTTGCGGCCTTTAGATGCCAAACGGTTCTTCACCCCTGATTTAAACAATGTGACTTCAAATTCGGATAAATGATGGATCAATTTCAAAGTAATATTTTAATTAATATAATAACATTTTGACCCACTTTGGTGACTGCATGGTCAAAAGCGCTACTCTCGCAATAGACTAGACGGCGGAAGACAGGGAGATTTGGGTTCAAACCTGGTCGGGTGCACTGAGGGTTGGATTTCATAAATGGTTTTCCACTCTCCCTCCACGCAAATGTGGGTGCACTTCCTCTAAATGAAACCTTCCTAATTCCTATCACATTAACGTAATTAGTACATAGATGTATAACCCGAACGGTTAATAAGACGCGGTGCTAGCAGCAACAAAAAAAGCCCTGTGTGAACACAAAACAAATGTAAGGGTAGTTATAGTTTAGTTTGCCAATGAAGGAGAGGTACTGGTTCGAGTCCCAATAGAGTGCTAGTGAAATTGTTTTGTCACAAAATGGTTTCCTTTTCTTCCTCTAAGCAAATTTGTCTAAGTTTCTTCTAATCTCTGCCTTCCTCGTTCTTACCCCATTAGAGTAATTAAGATACGGGGACTGTAGTAAGATACTAAAGGATGTAAACAGTAAAAAATAAATTTCTGTATGTGTTCTAAGCCGTATTAGTGATTTTAAGTAGGCAATAGGAAGTGACAGTAAAATATTCAGATGCATTATTGAATAAAACTCTTAGTTAACGTTAAGCCAATCTGAATCAACGATGGGTTCGTTCCCTTTTCTCTTTAGAGCTGTACTAGAATACACATATATGTTCGTCTCTTTTATTGAAGAATCAGATTCTCCAAGAAGTCTCTAAACAGCTTTCAGAAAGCGGTAAAACGATCCAGTCTACATCGATAGAAGAAAGTGTAGGAAAGTAGTTCACAATCGCTGTGTATAGGATTGATCAACTATACAGAACCAACTGTTGCAAGGACTACATTTTTTTTTTTTTTACAGAGCCAGGTAAGTTGTAGAACAATTGCATTTTTCCAAAACAACTTTGATGAAGACCCCTTTATTTATTTTTTTCTGAACATCAGATACGATATTCTCTGGAGCCCTCAAATATTGAATAGTTACCTAAGGGTTTAAGTGATTTTAGGATCTCGTACCTATTTTTTTTAGGTTTAGCACATGGATTAGTAAATACTTGCTCTAAGAGGTAAGATGGAAAGAGTTTCTTGCAGGAAATTTACCAACATTAATGGAGAAAAATAAGGGGAAAGTCACATTGAAAATTACTTGTGAACAATTCACTTTCATTGGTCCAGCATGGACTAGAATCTCGACCTTCCCTTCTACGGTCATAAAACTCAACATTAATCTAATACCTAAAGAAACGTAGTCCCCGCTTTTAGTGTTAGATTTAAGGAACGTGTCCGACTATTAAACTAATAGGCCCTACACATTTTATTTTGACTGATTTATCGACGACTTTTGTTGTCTGAATAAAGACATTAAAATAATTATTTTACGTGTTTTTAATTACAATTTCTATATATATTATAAAAAATTAGTAGCATTTTTACGGATTTAAATAAACTCATGTCATAGCAGAAGAGAAAAATTTGTTGGACTTTGGTCTGTTAAATCCAAAGTCAACATTTTAAGTCCTTATTAAGAGCTATATTATAAAATACAATATATAATACTTCACTATTGGAGAGAAAATTTTTGATTTTACAATTTTCCAAATTTATATATAAGCCACAAGAGAGGCTGATCCAGGGGATAAACTCCGGGGATCCCCTTTAAAAAACCTTTTACCCTCCCCAAAATTAAAAAATACATATATTTTAAAAAATTATATAATATTCTGAGCATAAAACTAGTAATATATAAATTTAATCTATCAAGGAAGAAGTCTACTTTTTAACAATGTTAAGTTATTGTTTGATTTCAAAAGAAAATATCTTCTTTGATAGATATAAAAGTTACTAAAACAATTTTCATAAAATATGTATATGTCAAAACATGTGATCTTTAAATGTAATTTTTGATATATACATATTCATTTTGCAATACCAGTAATAAGATAAAATGTTATAAAATGTTGGTTCCAAATATATTTGTTTGTACTTTTTAAATTACCTTCCTTCCAAATTCCTATTTTATTTTCACATTATCTCCCAATATTTATTTAGGCATCACATCACTTATTTTTTAAGCTAGAGTTATACTATATTCATGGGAACATTATAACTGGTATGCGGTGATCTTCCTAGTAGCATACCTTCCAAAAACCGATAATGTACCAGCTAATTACCTATTAAAATACATTTGTATATTTTAAAAAACACACTAATCCTAAATCTAGTGTAGATAGAAAAATGAATGACTTGCCTAGTTATAATAATAGCCTTAGCTAATTGATAATACGACTTTGACCAATAGCTCATTGATTTAATATTACTCTTGAGCTTATGTTCTCTACCCTCATGATTTGAGTCACTTAGAAAAACCATTATTTGAAAGGTTTATGACTGTCATATATTTACTCAAATTGTTAATTTTAGTCAAACGTTATTGAGTTGAGTCATGCACACTAAATTATACATGATTGGTCAAATAAAATAAAATCAAATGTTTTATTAAGTTGGAACTGACTATTTCGTAATACTAATAAGTGATTATAACTTAATTTCTAAAAGTTAATCAATTATAAATGTTTATACATACAATTGACATTAATTAAATATATAAAAATAACACATCTTTATTAAATAATTTTTTGTACTGCATTATTATTCATCTGGACTGTACGTATTTTAATTACGTTAGTGGGATGAGAATGAGGTATGTAGAATCTAAACCAAATTTATTAGCTTTTGCATAGAGAGAGGGCTGAAAACCATCTAGCAAATATTTTTCAAATATAAATTTGTACTAAGTACTACAACAATAATTTGATAAAATATCAATATTTAGTCAATTACGGGAGCACTGAGAAAGGGTGCAGACGTTTAGAACTCCCGGATTATTTAATAAGTGGTTTGATATTTTTAAATATTTTTTCACCTAAATGTAGTAAAACCATTTAAAAATTATAAGTTTAAAGTGTTTACAAAAATTGTGTGATAACTTAAATAAAGCATGTTAAGGATTAGGAAGGTTGAATTTAGAGGAAGTGTACTAGCATTTGCCTTAAAAGAGCGTGGAAAAAAGTTTGGGAAAAACTACCCTTAGTACACCCAATCGGAATTCAAACTCTGATCTCCCCATCATCAGCAGTCCACTCTATTTTAAGAGTGATGCCTTATAACAGGGGTATTTAACGTGTTTTTTTTGTTTCACTTATCCCCAGATATAGTTTATCTTCAACTTTGTAACTTCAAAATTGTTAGTGCATTATCCAAGTTATACATATTCGTAATCTACACCTAAAAGAAAACAGATGCTCCTAGATTGTTTGTCCTTACACCAGGATCTCTTGTGTTTAACCCTAAATTTAGCCCTGATTATTCAATGTTTATCATTAAATAACATATATGCTACTGTGAATGTGCTGACCGTGACGAGTTTGAAAAGTCGCCGGTGATTCTACAAAGCCCCTGGTTCAGTTGGGGAATGTAAAAAATGTATTTGTTATTTCACATACTCACCAAACATTTTACAAACACACCAGTGAGTTTACATAATTACCATAAGCCACCGGTGAATATTAATAAGTCACGTCAATATTAGGTTTGGTTAGGTTGATTTAGGCAAGTTAGGTTAGTTTGAGCAAGTTAAGACTAGTTTATTTTAGTTTAGGCTAGGTTAGTTTGGATTTACGTTCTATATTTCAATCAACATAAATTAGGTATTTTATAAAATCACCAGTAAATATATCATGTTTCATACTTTCACCGAATTTCATTGGGAAAGTTATAAAATTACTGGTAAATTTAGATAAATCCTATTATTTGTTAGATAAACCATTGTTCTCGCTGATTAGATACATTCACCGGTCATTTTACAAAATAACGAATCCAACACATTCACAGTAATATACATATTTTAAATTGTACGTTCTCTCTAAGAAGTCGTCACGCACCACCGGAAGTGCGCGTACCCCAGGTTGAATACCACTGCCTTAGACTGTTCGACCCACGAAGCGGTCACGAATTACTTCCCTATTCAAGTAAACAGCTACAACATTACCTGCATGTCTGGGTACCTGCATTCCCCACGCAGCCGCGCACTCGAATAAACCCGGGAACTCTTTCTAGTGGGTGAAGAGAGCAAAAGGGTGAGTTCAATAGATATTCGACTCGAAAAAGTGTTAATTTAAGGGGGGGAAGACAACACTTGCGAGAGGGAGCTGGACTTAAACATAAAAAAAAAAACGTAAGCCACTCACAGTCAACAAAGAGTTCAACACTGACCCGACCCCAAGCGTCTCGACGCGCGGAACCTTTCTCACGACGTCTATGTTTGTCGGTTTTCCGTGTCGGCGCTCCTTCTACTGCGCGTGCGCGCGAGGGAAACCTTGGACTCCCCCAACCCTCCACCTACCCCCCTCCTTATCTAGCTTGGTAAGTATAGGTCAAGGGCTTGACTGATACGTCAACAATGGTTTGTTTTACTTTCTAGATATCGTATTTATTTTAATACAGTTTGAAACTATCCACTGAGGATACATTTTAATATCTACATTTTGTTCAATGTATCTGTTTACACAGCACTGAAACGCAAATGTCATCGAACGATGGAATTTTATTTTTTTACTTAAGCTACGTATTTATATTTGCCCATAATGTAGGAAGAAATAATGGTAGAATTTAAAGGAGATATACTCGCATTTTCGTGGAGGATATGTGTGAAGTTATTCAGGATTTTTTTTTAAACAATAAACCCATCCGGGATTCGAGCCGCAACCACCCTGTCACTAAAAAACCAGATCAGATGAGACTGATGCCTTTTTTCCACATTCCCACTGGTAATGTTTTTTTTATTCTTATTTTAAGTTTATTATGATAGTTCAAATCCCAGCTGGGTGTACTGAGGGTGGTTTTTCCTAAAATAGTTTTCCACACTTTTATTTTTCTAGCAAATGAGGATAATATCATTTTGACTATACCTTCCTAATTTTTACCCCATTAGACCAATTAAAATGTGCAGCCTTCCGTTCAGTTAGTAAAATAGGGCGTAGAAAAAAATGAATCGTGAACACAACTTTATCTTTTCTTTGCTGATCAAGTAAGATAATAAATAGGTGAATTTTATTATCAATTACATTATATTCATAGAGAATATTCGTTGTTCACTTGGTTTAAGATTATTATTATTATTATTATTATTATTATTATTATTATTATTATTATTATTATTATTAGCACCGCGTCTTACTACCCGTTCGGGTTATACGCACTTACGCTAATGTGCAATGGTTGTGTGATTGTGAGATGAAATGGAGGACCTACAGTTTAACGTGGAATCCGAACCACGGTAGAGGCCTGTCATTTCTCACATTCACAAGTTGTGATTAATACACATCTTGTTGGTTTAAGACATTAGTCTCACTATATATATATATATATATAATATTAAAAAACATGTATTGTGCTTACATCGTTCGGCCTAGGCTCATATTTCGCTAAAAGTGGTCTTCGCATTTGGCAGTAATCACGGAACCAACAGATGAAACGCCAAATTGTTGGAACCTTTACTCCACTCGGTAAACAAATAGGTTTGTATAGAGGGTTTTATTTTAAATCACTCGAGTAGTGTATTAAAGCATTTGTTTATAGTAGACTCTTCTAATCTGTCTTAAGATAAATAACTGCATAAATAACTGAAAATTCCAGTGACTTTTTTTTTTAAATGTCTTGACGTTTCTAGTATTTATCTGTTTCCTAGTTGCGTATTTACCCTGTTTTTACCTTCCCACCCACTCTTATTTATTGAAAACCCTGACTCGCGTATTGCCTCTTAAGACTTATAGAAAATAAACTCGTGAAAGAAAGGGCTCTATAAATCCTCGGTTTATTGAACTAGCAAGTTTGGAGTCTTTCCTCGCGTGTTATTTTCGGGCAGTGAAATGATGGTCCATGGTGTTCTCGCGTAGCCACGGAGGTTAAAATAAACTCTCCATCGAACGACCGAACTTTCTGGATATATAGAACCCCTGCAATGTTTTATAGACAGCACACTCTTACTTTAAAGATGGCGTCGGCCGGCTGCTAAAGTATGGGAAAACAAGTTTTATGGGGCGTTGGATATAATTTCTGAGTAAAGTTTGATTCAAACATTCGAAAATAAAGAGCAGAATTTGTTTGAAGCATACAGCAATTCACACGCTAACAGAAATGTATATTGGCATATGAAAATATATAAATATTAAAATATTTATTAAGTATTTGTACCGAGTAAACCGGCCACGGTTGTTTAAAGTGTATCCGGACACGGGAGAATAAGGTAGGCAGCTCGTTTTAAGATGAAGGCACGTCAGTTCAATTTTAGTCGGTCGGTGTCTAGTTTACTAAGATTCTGTTCTTGTGCTATGTGATCAGATTATAATTAAAATTGAAGCAACTAGGTACAATATTAACTATCAATTAAAATATATAATCAATGCAATGGCATTTTCAATTAATTCATATTACCCCCGATACGATCACTATGTTAACGGCCTGATACAGTAGACCTATATCAAAAATGAGCGTAACAATTTGGTCTGATTTTCAAGTGACGCCGTAAGTCCTGATTCTAATCCCGGCCAGGTGTAGTGAACGTTTTTATAAAAATAGTTTTCTACTCTATTTCTACACGAATGAAGGTACCTAAATTAAACTTTTCTAATCCCTACGTTATTAGTATAAATATTCTGATAGCCCGAATATTTACTAAAACGTGGTGCGCACAAAAAATAAGAAAATTTTCAAAGGTATTATTATATTTTGGTTTTCTTATTTGTTCTTTGTGTTCACCTAATCTTCCTACCTACTCAGAAAAAGGAAAAGAATGGGTAAGATAATATGTTATAGGAAATGTACCAGCGTTCACTTAAAGTAAGAGTGGGAAACCCTTTAAAAGAAAAAAAACTCCTTCAGTACACCCTCACGAGATTAGAACTCAGACCTCCCTATCCGGAGAGCATCAAAAGCACATAAAGACATGGAACAAAAGCGCACCTAGACTTTGTATCAAAAGTGCACAGGGAAAAAACAAGGGCACCAGGACCAAAAAAATATTGTAAATAATTCTCTTACTATTTACAATAATTTTAATAAAATAATATAAAAAACAAGGTAAGGTTAGGTTGGTTAGGATGCAAACACAACAACCCAAGTTGAAAGAAAGATGTGTCATTCGTGAACGAACCAACATTCGGTGTTGCCAAATTTGTCTCAAGAGACATACAGTGGTGCAGTTTTTTATGCTCCTACGTTGTGCGCATCTGATATACTCCAAAGCAGATACACAAATTAGGCCTTTGCGCTTTCAGTAGGTAGCCACCGATAAACCACACCAGACAAGTTTGACACCTTAACCCGTGTGCCCACCGATGCGAGTATTATTGGACGTACAAAGTTACAAATTATATTTTTATTTTATTTAAAGTCAAATGGCTGTTTCTTCACAATATTTTTTTTTAAATGGGTATTCAAAATTTTGACTTTTCGACAGATTAAGACGTGTTTTCTAATTTACAATTTTCTAACTGTCCGATTCACCGTAGTTGTACTTATTTTCAGACCTGAATTTATAACAAACATGTTGAGTTCGTACCAAGAGCATCTTCTCCCCTCAGTAGAGAATATTTTACCACGATAATAAATCAACCTTTTTTTATGTTGTTGTTGTGGTAAAGTGACAGATTTCGATCACGGTTAAAATTCGTGACAAAGAAAACTGGAAAGTAATGACAGGAGGAATGAAAAGTATCTCGCTGAATAGAAGAAAATAAATAGCGGCCCTCCACGACGTGGCAATCGATACTTTGGGGTCAGGGTTGCGATATTTTCTTGGAAGGCTCGTTAAGGAACTTTAAGTCTGAATCGCGTCCATCAGGTGGGTGCCAGGATAGGTTCACTTGAGTTGAATGTGGGGTAAGGATGTGCGGTGAAGGCGGTATTGACGGGAAAAGGTGGGGAAGGAAGGCAAGGAGTTAAACGGACAGTTGGGGAATAAAGCTCCATTCACAAGTCCGCCGAGAATTGAGAACAGAATCAGCTTAGCTGGTTTAGCAGTTCAAACGCTAGCATGAATGTAATCGTTGCCCACGATTCTTTGATATACATATTATAAACAAACTTACTATCGATACAGGTAAAAAATCTTTAAGATTAATATCACAATGAATGTTTTCAAATGATTATGTTGCGCCGTGAAACAAATGAAAAAAGAACAAGAATCCCACGCGCGCTTTCCTTTTAACGAATTATTTCAAATCATTTCACAACAGTAAACACAGTGGTGTCCCAGTATCTATTATGTAGGTGCATGCGCACTGATTAAATAATTTTGTTTTGAAATTTAATTGGGTCTCCCGAAATTATGTTGTTGGACAGAAAAAAATGAAAGCGGAAGTTAATTCAAGTCTAGCTTAATAAACAACGTCAATGAGGTTGAAATATTTTGATTGGATCGTCACGTGATTACGTTTATGCCCTTCTCTTGTTTTTCGGTGAGCGTGTGAATGGATCTTCATTGAAAGCGTGAAAAATAAATAGTACAGTAATTTTTTCCCCATTAGTTTCTCATATTCAATCACTCTCACCATTTTAATCAAAATCCTAAAGGCTAGTTTCGAAAAATTTTAAATTTTCAAGAATCAGTCATCAGTTAACTATCTTAACATGAATATAAGGAACAAACTAATATATACAGCCTTATTTATTATGTGAAACACTCCCCAAAGAGTCAATTTTTAAACAAAATTTAAAAAGCCATCTTCAAATCAACCATCAGTAAACTACCCTTATATTTAAAGCTAGAATCAACTCGCGGTATGCTCCCATGTCAGAGATGGGGATGTATTTGTTGTGGCATTTTCGAATATTCTGTCAATAATATTTCTTCGTCCTTTATAAATTATATATTCTCTAACTCAAATTGTATTCCTACAATATAATAAACTCTTTTGTTGACTGCTGAGATGTTAAATTTGTAGATCTTCATTTTTTATTGATTTTCAATTAGATTTTATAATCTTTATTACATGCTGACATATATTTTTAAGTATGCTTGTACAATACATATTTAGAGTTGAATTTTAAAATGAGTCAAGATCTGTGAAGAGCAATCGCGAGAAAAAGCAAAAAAAAGTACGTCAAATAATGTATTATTTACAAAAATTAGTTTCTCCATGAATATATAAAATTAGCATTTTCCTTGCATTAAACAATAAATCAACACATTCGACAACATTGGTGTGATTTAAGCTTTATAGATTTCTTGGTTTTGGAGTTATTATGCACCTACACACATACCCACAAACACACAAACACATGTACATACAAACAAACTAATACATATCCTATATTATTTATATGACAATTAATTCCCATTGTCAGGCTTCCTATAGTTTAAGGGGACATTTAGTATCTATTATTATTATTATTATTATTATTAGCACCGCGTCTTACTACCCGTTCGGGTTATACGCACTTACGCTAATGTGCAGTGGTAGGGTGATTGTGAGATGAAATGGAGGACCTACAGTTTAACGTGGAATCCGAACCACGGTGGAGGCCTGGCATTCATCACATTCACAAGTTGTGATTAATACACATCTTGTCAGAGGTGAAGGAAGGGTTTGGCATTCAGATAAATCTATGCCGGGACCGAGGATTGAACCCCGGACCTTCAGCACAGAAGTCTGACACCTTACCCCTAGACCACCAGGTCACCCTTTAGTATCTAAATATCAATTATGAACGAAATATATAATTCAAACTCTAATCCTAGATACAGTTAGATAAAATATTAAGACCCAATTTTTTAAGTTTGGAGATACATAATACGTCAAAAGTCAAAAATTCTCAAGATTGCAATACTTTCTTACCCGCATCGGTGACCGCGTGGTCTAACGCGCTACTCTCCTGTAGGACTAGACTGCCAAATACGGGGAGATCGGGGTTCAATCCCGGTCGGGTGCACTGATTGTGGTTTTCTTAAATGTTTCCACTCTCCCTTCACATAAATGCGGTTACATTTCCTCTAAATTAAGCAATCCTAATCCATAAACCATTAGTGTACATAGGCGTATAGCCCAAATGGGTTGTAAGACGCGGTGCAAAAAGAACCACTTTCTCTACTCCATAAAGGGGTGATAGAAGTTGTTTCTTTATATTGATCCTTTTTTGTTTTCTGCTCAGCGTCTTAGTAACCGATCGAGCTATCCACCAATTTACACTAATGGA
This sequence comes from Timema podura, assembly GCA_033556935.1. Classification (NCBI taxonomy): domain Eukaryota; kingdom Metazoa; phylum Arthropoda; class Insecta; order Phasmatodea; family Timematidae; genus Timema; species Timema podura. The sequence goes on from JAVRXN010000011.1 coordinate 61,558,929, forward strand.
AGAGGTGTGAGGGAGGTAGAATTGTATAGTTAATTACCCTTACGTGGATAGATAGTGAGAAATCATTAAGGGAAAAATCTCATTATATTAGATTAGGATTCGAACCCATACCTTCCAGTCACCAGAAAAAAAGAAAAGACAGGTATCAAACTGTGAGGGCTTGGTTCATATAAAGAGGAGTTAAATTGTATAAGGTGTGCTTTAAGAATTCCACATTTTTATACTAAAAATGATTATATGTTTTATACCCTTGAATGTTTTTTTAATGTTGTTATAAGTAGTGTTGTCTAGAGGTAAGACTGACTATTATCTGAAACAAATTGATTTGAAAAGAAATACATCAGTATCGTTTATTGTTCTAAAGACTTATCACGTTGATCGTACACGTTCAAATTATTATTATTATTATTAAGAGTATCTTAGGTTTGAGTCCATTACACTCTCCTTGTGATTAGATGTGACAATTTCATAATGGGTTATTAATGTCATCATTTTGGAATCCTTAAGAATTGTTTCAGAATTATTAACAAAATACTGAGAAATATTAACAGGTTTTATAATTATTAATTATAAAAGTGCAACTAGATCTACGTTCACGTAACCCTCCTCGGTGGCGAAGTTAGCTAACGCGCTAGTTTCGTGTTGAGATAGACTACCGAGGACGGGGAGATCGAGGTTCGAATCTTTCTCCTGTGAATTGGTGGGGGGGGGTTTACCTAAATGGTTTTCCACTCTCCCTCCATGCAAATGTGGGTTCACTTTATCTATATTCAACCTTCCCAATTCCTAACCAACTATAGTAATTATTACTTAATCGTATAACCCAAATGGTTAGTATGACGCGGTGCTTATTATTATTATTATTATTATTATATTTTCACGTAATCATACGTCAAGTCATGCGATCGGCAGCCGTCACTTTTGATGGCTATTATCAATACCCATATAAAACACAAAATATAATAAAATATTATTAATGTTGGGTGGAAAAAAAATATGTTTGTTTTTCTAAAAGGCTCTTCCTATGAAAATAGACTGTATAATATTTTATAATTGTTGGCGCAATCCCGCATGTTAATATCTTACTTTTTAATATAAAGGTCTACGCAGTAAACCTACTTATGTGATATTGATTGTTGGGGCAATGGTTTTTATTTACCACCATGGAAGTGTACCCACATTTGTGTGAAGGGAGGGTGGGAAACCATTCAGAGAAAACCACCCTCGCTATACCCAACCGGGACTCGAACCCCAACCTCCCCGTCGTCAGTGGTCCGATATATTGTGAGAGTGACGCCTTAAACCATTCGGCCAGCAAAACGTGGGTGGCAATACCATTGTGTCTGTTTTTATTTAGCACATCATAATTAAAATACCTAAAACATCTAGGTAGATTTTATTTAATAGCACAATGAAATGTAATAATATTCATGGAAGATAAACAGTATTTTTAAAAAGATCTGAAAGGGAGTAATATTGATTTATAAAGTTGTGCTTCGTTGCTTGTGAAATTAAGTGGAAGGACTACCTTGTAAAACTTGAGAAGCGCTATCAGCGCAACTCCTAAGAAACGTCCATATATTGAACTATTTGGACTGTTTAGCCGACACCGAACTTGAGTTGCGGTGTTGTCATATCTGTCAAATTTGGTCTAAAAGAGTGAAGGGGGAGCGAGCTAATCTGTTGTTTACTTGGGTCAAGTTTCTTGGAAGGGAAAAGCTAGAGTGCGGCTTTTATCAAGACCACACCATGCAGAAATCTGCTGCTTTATTTTTAGCTTGAACTAATATAATCAGTAATATGGTTTTCTTAATATTTCTTACCTAGCGGAAGAAAACATTTTTAATTTGACGTTCTCGTATTAGACTGGTTTGCTGGTGACGAGATTGGAGTTCACATCCCAGTAGTGTATATTGAGGGTGTTTTTTTTAAAAACAGTTTTAAATACGCTATTATTATTTATTTATATCACCACGTCTTACTATCCGTTCGGGCTGTACACTTATGTAATAATTACTATAATGTGTTAGGCATCAGGAAGGTTAAATTAAGAGGAGGTGCATCCATATTTTCGTGGAGTGAGAGCAGAAAACTATTTAGGAAAAACCACCTGTGAGCACCCGACCGGAATCGAACCATGATCTCCCCGTCTTCAACATGTCAGTTGAACACGGTGAGTAGCACATACTATTGGACTTGATTTATGGTGGTGGCATGGCGCTTAAGCATTTAAAAATAATAATAGATTGTTATAGAATATATTTGAAATTTGATGTAAACCATCTTTCATCTTCAAACTAGAGTATATCAGAGGGAACCAAACAAACTGGAGGAAGACACATTTTGATGGGGAGAGGGGTGGAGAAGAAATTGGTGGTAATACCCCGCCCTATCAAACCTCCCCCTTCCCAGTTCACCCTCAATGAGTAACATTGGATATACAACTATCGACAGACACACCATAGAATGTAGATCATTTCCTCAGCATCTGACTTAACCCAAGCTATGAGGGGTGAGGACAGTGTCTGATGATGATGATAATAATAATAATAATGGTGATAGAGATATCTTATCAATTAACATAAAAAGTGTTTATTTTATTATATCTTTTTTCATGGACGCAGAAAATTGGGGGTCAGAGATGTACCCTTCTTTAAAAGTGTTAGAACCATTAAAAGGCAGGGGGCCACACACATACGTATAAAACATAAATAAGAAATTGTGTTTTTTTTATTATTTACTTTAGTTTCTTATATTACACCATCCAGATACTAATAATAATAATTATTTTAATATAAACTTAAAGATGCACTAAAATCTCCTATTGTAAAACTAGCTTGACCTACATTAGCTTGTAACATGTACAAAGGCGTGACTATGCAGTAATGGACCCACGGTGGGTGCCCCCAAGGAAAAAATACACCACCGTCCCTAAATCTTATGAATAATTGTAGATCATAAAAAAATATTTAGACATTTATTATTGGAATTATTTTATAATACGTAATAATATAGAGTAGGTAGGTTAAATTTAGAGGAAGTGTACCCACATTTGCGTGGAGAGATAAGAGTGTAAACACATTGAGGAAAAACCACTCTAAGTGCATTACCATACAGCCATAATATTTGATAAAATTGTTGCTGAAAAGTTTCAATATAATGTAAAAAACTTAATCTGAATTGAATAAAAACAATATTAATAAATATTATAAACAAATCTATAGTCAATTATCAATATTAACACTTATAGAGGCTAAACAAACATTGATCTCTGTGAAATTGTCTACACTTTCCTCCAAGGACAAGCTAAGGGTTGTAGCTCAACAGACAACATAGCTAATCCCTTTAGCCTTTATTGATTCATGTGCTTCTTAAATAATTTTTAGTAAAGTTTTGAAAATGACCTGACAGCTGTTTCTATTGATTTTACAGAAAAATATGTACATACATTTTTGTACAGCATAAATTATGCGCGATAAAATGACTATTGAGTAATTTTTGATTGAATAATGAGATCTTTACGAAACAATGATAGGCCTGAAAGACAACGCTTTCATATATTAGCAAATTAATTTTGGGTGGGTGGACCTGCGTGATGGGCCCTATTTTGAGCGTGGGCCTGTGGCATTCTGCCACCCCCCTATAATTACACCAATGAACTTGTAGTTATCAAGAATTTCAAACTCTATTAACCTATTTTTATTAATTATATTCGATAATCAAATATAGCTTTATACATTTATACATATTTTAACATGTATAACACTCGCTTTGATGGCCTCATGGTCTAACGCGCTACTCTTACAGTAAACTAGACTGCCAATGATGGGGAGATCAAGGTTCTAATCTCGGTCGGGTGTACTAAAGTTAGTTTCTCAAAACCGGTTTTCCACGCTCCCTCCACGCAAATGCGGGTACAATTTCTATGATTATAGCCTTCCTGATCCATAAAACCACTAAACTATTTTTGAAAAAAAAATCTATTCACAAATTCTCTGTTTATTTGACAAAAATTTTAATCCAACCATTTACTTCAGGAACTGAAAGGAAATATTTTGACCAGATTAAATAATATTATATACATATATATTTTATATATAATATAATGAAAATCAAAATATAATATAATATTATATTATAATATATATAAAAATATAATATTATATTATAATATATATAAAAATATAATATTATATTATAATATATATAAAAATATAATATTATATTATTAAATAAATATTATATATATATATTCAAATTTGAAGATAGCATATAGAACAATTTTCTGCAAAAAGAAAGATTTTATTTTTAAAAATGTATAATTTTTATAGAATAAATATTACACTTATTGCCTGTACTTCAAAAATTATAAACACTAACTCTTAAAATAAGTATTTGAAATTACAATAAAACATAAAGAAATATACTGCAAGAAAATGTTTTTCACCCAATTGTATAGAAAATATCCATCCATCGATTTTGACCAAATTTGATAGGCTTAAACACAAGTTTTACATTGAAGCATGATCATTTTATAATCTATTTCTCCCTTATCAATCACTTTTGTGTCAGGGACGTTCATAAAATATATATACACATCACTAGCTATTTTATAATTTTAGCTACACACATTATATAATAATAATAATAATAATAATAATAATAATAATAATACATCCATTCTACAACTTTATACATTCAAAGTCCTTCATCAAAACTTCTGCAATGAACACAACGTTTTTAATTTTATTAGGGACCTGTGCTACAAATTTTGGTTGAATTCCGACCGCGTGAATTGAGGTGTTTTTCCTCGTGATTGCTCATTTACTCCACGCAAATGTGGGAACACTTTCTCTTAATTACCGTATTTATTATCTACCCTACTTTATTATTGTAAATTTACGGATAACATCAAAGAATATTAAGAAGTGAAGCATTTCTAATACCACAAGAACAAAAAAAAGACATGGAAATAATCTTTACACTGCACACTCTTATATATATTGAGTAACATCCTCCTCTTAGCATTTGTGTTCCCCCCTACCCTTCCTCTCTAAAGCTTACGTTATTTCCAAATCTTTGACTATGGCACGCGAGGGTGCGAGAAAGTAAAAATTATATTTGTGATGAAACTATTTTGTAAAATAATAATTGTCAAAATTAAATATGTATCTGTGTTAATGTTATTAATTTTAAAAGCGCGGTGGTCAAGGCATGTTCAATAGTCCCCCCACCCCGTTTCATTATCCACCTTTACAATTGATAGCAAAATAGTTTCAAGACATTTATCTATTGTGACAAGTGTATTTCTTGTTCAAATTGCCAATAGTCCAAAATGATTTAGTTAGCCCCGTATTATCAATACCAAATTATTGACTCTGTTTACAGATCAGATTACCAAAGGTAGGGCCAAAGTGTTTGATTGGTACACCAAAGTGAACCGAACCCGTGTGGGTTTTACGCCGATGTAATAATTAAGCTAATGTGTCAGAGAAGGGTAAGGTTGCTTTTAGATGACTTACACTCACATTTGCGTGGAGGGTGAGTGGAAAACATTTTAGGAATAATAACCTCATAGCACCAATCTGGGATCGAACACCAATCCCCGTCCTCAGCAGTCCAGTTTTTTGCAAGAGTAGTGCCTTAAATCATGAGGTCACCAAAACGGGTCATGTAATTATATTAATTAGGTATTCTACGCACGAAATTAATGGATGGATTTTAAACTACAGTATTAAAATTGTATTTTTCATGCAGAAATGATAATAAATTCATGACACTTTTTTTTATCCAATTCACAAGAGTAGAACATTTATTTTTCTTTCGTCTGGTTGAGAGATAAAGTAGTTTTTTATTTTATTTTCTTTGATCTCTTTTTACAGAAATGGCTTCCATTGCAAAATACGTGGTATTCACACAACTGATTTAATAAATGAACGCAGTCGAGTTGATATTTTTCCTGAGAACATCTGCTCGTCACCGTGCAACGCTTGGCATCACTGCCATGAGTTTTATCGAGAGGTTCATTTTGTTCAACCTTACACCGCTAGGTCACAGGCTACTGCACCACAACACTTTTTTGAATTAAAATAAAACTGTACCACTTTATTTTAGTTTAGGACAATATGTATGCTGAAAAATGAAATGATAATTATTCTCAATCATATTTACTCGGTTTATACTTTGTCTGCAGATTTTTTAAAAAACAACACTAAACCAAGAAAATACGATCATGCAAAAATTATTTAAACAAAGCTGCTTACAAATATTTAACTTTTAACTGGCGTTAAATTATACTAAATGATAGAGAAATGTGTTTATATTAATACAATGAAAACCGTTTTAGCCTAGGTCTTCCCACATTTAAATGACAAGCCCAGTTTGTTTCATGCAGTGATCTTTAAATTATTTTTTAAAACTTAAATTTGAATTGGCTGGGTAGATAGGAATAAACTATAAACCATGTAAATGAATTGATCTTTACAGTAGTAAAAATCTGATTAAAATATGTATAATAGTTTTCTTAGTAATCATGTACAGAGAAATCGCCTTAGAAACCGGCCGCGCTCATCTCTCATGGTGATCCATCCCCTTAATCGAGGTAGATGATACACACAAAGTTATCTTTTCCATCAAAGTAAAAGTTTTCAAACTTTCTCACGGCTAATAGCTTCTAAGAGGGACGGGAGAATAGTGGGAGTAGGGAGGGAGATTTATTTACTAGATAAAATATCACCCGCATCGGTGGTCATGAGGACTGGATCAGAGGATCCCAAACTTCTTAGACCGAAGGAACCCTTGCACACGAATTAATACATGCTGGAACCCACATAGCATTTCCTACGCTGATATTATGGATATTCAATAACGATAGTTACCCACTTCTATGGCCACATGGTCTAAGGCACCACCTCTCAGAAGATTAGACTGCCAATGATGGAGATATATATGTTTGAATCTCGGTCGGGTGTATAGGGGGTGGTTTTTTCCTAAATGATATTCCACACTTCCTTCACGCAAATTCCAGTACACTTCCTCTAAATTTAGTCTTCCTCACCCCTAGCGCGTTTAACTTAATTAGTACATAAGCGTTTAGCCGGAACGGGCAGTCATACGTGGTGTTAAAGATAATTGGAGACAGTTAACTTTTCAAAGTATTTTAGAACTTAATACATAACCGAATAAATATTTAAAGAAATTGTACATTTCGCATCTACTTACTTTTGGAAAAGTTCCACTTTCAAAATGCAAAATTTAAATCAATATATTTATTAATGGCCCGGGTGAACTTGCTTTTTTGATCATAAAGTCACAAAGTGGTTCAATATTTGAAGTTATGACTATCAACTGTTTAGTAGGTGCAGATAATCTTCTATATTTAGCCTGTTTATAAATTTAGTCTTTGAACCAGTATACAAAGATTTGTTGTGGAACGCATAAAAGATTTCAAAGCTTGGTTCTTCATTTCAGAGTATTCTATATAGATATTTCAATCCAAAATTTTATAATTTCTTCCCCCCAGAAATTTTGATTTTAAATTATAATGTGTTGGAATTTCTATAAGTTTTTATTTCTCTTTTAAAGACAATAATTATTCGTTGGCACTGGCAGATGGATGTGTTGTTGCCGTATCGACTACCATGCAATATCATTAGCTATGAAGTATAAAACAAACGTAAAATATCATGTCATGCTCTGGCTGCACCTTTAGCAAATGTCCTTTATTCGGGATTTGAAAAAATTGGCAATCCTAATTACGAATGCTATTTTATAGTGTGAAAACTAATTAAGAATGTTATAAATTTGCCTCACGAAGCATGAAATAGCTATGGCGGAGACCAAGGTCACCTCGAAAAGGAGTTTGAAAAATGCTGGACTAGACGTAAACTCATACACATTAACTTTATAAAATAGGGGGAAATAAGAAGTGGAGGTTCAAATATTTTCTGAATGTAATGGAGTTTTTTTTTCTTAAATAATTTACCATCCTCCCTCCACGCAAATTATTACAAATTCCTCTAAATTCTGTCTTTCTCCCCTTCATCCCATTAGTGTTTCTAAATTTAGACAAATCGAAAGGGTAGTAAAACGTGGTGCTATAAATAAATATATACTTTTTAATTATTTAAAAAAATTTGTTTGTTATAAGTATTCCATTGCTAACATCTTGAGAGTAAAATTATAATTTTAAAGTATTGAATATAATCTTGACTTTCTTATTTAACATTTTAATTGAGATAATTACCACTTGAACACATTTACTGAAGTTAATTGAAGTCGTAATTTACAAAGTCATAAAATAATAAAAATAATAATAAACATGTTTATTTTATTTAGAAATTAAAATATTGGAAAATTTTCATAACAAAGTTTGTTAATTCAGAGCTCTCAAATGCTCAAATGGTTGACCAACAAAAAGACTCTCGAAAATTATGGTTTAGATTTGTGTTGAAAAAAATAATACTCTACCCTTCAATTGTCTTACTTTACTATCAACTAATCTCCAAACAGTTTTGTTTAGTGAAACCTTTCTTTCTAAAAAAAATAAATAGTATCCTAACATAACATCGCATAAACATGGCCAATGTTTAAACTTTATTCAGGGAAGGGGTACTTTCACATGTTTCAGTTGTTTCCTGAAGTTGCGTCCATTCACGGACTCTAAAACTTGATAGCCTCCTCAACATTTATTACACGCGGACAACCAAGCCACTGACGTCACGTCTAGTACCAACTTTCACAAAAAAAAACTTTACATAGCGTTCCCCTCTGTTTGGTTTTGATACTAGATTGCAACTCTTGTAGAGTGTTTAGAAATCAAGCTGAAGACAACTTGAAAAGTAGGCCCTTAATATATAATATAACTTTATGTTTTATGATAAAACACACGTTTACTTCTTTTTTTATATAACACCACGTATTATTATTAACCATTCGTGTCTTATATTACTAACAAAGGAAAATTGAAGTTTGAATTTATTTTTTTGTATCTGTCTCATTCTGTAAGAAAAATACGTATATTGGTTTATACACTAAAATCCTTTAGAATTTTGTATTGCAAAATTATTTGATATATTTCATTCTAAGTTGATAAATCAAGTTACCAACACAAAATACAATTTAATTACTTCAGACTTTTTCATATGAATGTTAATTTGTAATGTACAACAACAGCTCAGAGTGTCAATAATAATTGAACATAATTGAGTATTTTAACTGTCAACAGCTATATTGGCGAAGCAGGAATATTTTTTTTCTGTGTAAAATAGAAGCCAATATTTTTTTCAACGCTAATCAAACCTTTTATTGTTTTTCGTTTGTTTTTTCATGAGTACGCATTTATTCACTAAACATGGTCGAGCTAAGTACAATGTGTTTGTCAGCTGGTGCCGCACCTTAAATACCGTACACACGTGTAATAGTAGGCCTATAAAAATATGATGAATATATTATATCCTTTAAGTCTATTCTTACTACATAAAATAGGTCTACTACTAAATTTAAGTTCCTTAAATCTATTACATTACTTTTGATTTAATATTTAAAAACTAATCTCGAGTGAATTTCATAGCTTATTTAGTAATATTTAGTCACTATAATATTATTAGTTGTATTAGTAATAATAACAGTAAAATACAAATTAGCCTACATTCAACACAAGAGTTATATGGGGTGTGAGTCAGGAGGGTAGTTTAGAGTAGGTTCACTTGCCCTAGAGGGGAAAGATAGCGTGTAAAACTACCCTACTTGACACCCATCAAAGATTCGCAGCCTGATGACCTAGTTCACAGCAAAACAGACAAGAATGGACTGAGAGATTTTTCTACGTGGTAGCCACCGCAGGTAGAACCTATTTAAGATATTTGTACATGTTTTTAAACTACACGTGTGAATAAGTGAGAAATAGTTTCCCACTCTCTCTCCACGCAAATGCGTCTTCATCCCTTCACCTATCAGTGTAAATATGTGAAAAATATTTTAAAATATTAGTGTTGCTTGCTAAAAAAAATTGTTAAAGTTCCTTAGAAATATTTGTTTTAAAGCTATGACGCACCAATTTTTTTGGAATCACAGCAATTTTTTAAAAACCAAAATAAAAGTGAAGTTGGAAATAATCTTTGTCTGAGCCGCTTCCATGGCCGCATGGTCTAAGACATCACACGTGGGATGGACTGAACTGTCCATGAAGGGGAGATCATGGTTCGAATCCCAGTCGAGTGTATTGATGGTGGTTTTTATTAATGGCTTTACACTCCCTCCTCGTAAATGCGGGTACACTTCCTCTAGGCTCAACCTTCCTCATTCCTAGCATACTATCGTTACTATTACATTTGCATGTTGCCGGAACGGGTAGTAAGCCACAGTGCAAACAAAAGTTGCCTAGTCACCCAACTTTGGTTGCATCTTTGAATAAAACTTTTTAAAAAGTTGAAAAATGACAACTGGACGCAGGAATCGACACAAGTACCGCGTAATATTCTCTTGTCCAGGTGTTATTTTTCAGCTTAGGCCTATATTAAATCTAACAAAAACAAAAGTTTCTAGAATTATTCACATAATGTCTCTAGGTGCAAGATTAGAGCTTTATTTCGATTATTTTTAGTGACATCCTCTCTTTCGGTGTGTGCAATTTCAAACAAAGACGTCACAAATAAACGTTCACTGAACCTTCGGGTCAAAGTCAGGTCAGAGGACACGTGCGCGAACATTGACGTCACAGGCACGGACACGCGTGCATGCGCAGACCCCTTTGTCTGAATATATTCTCTGGTTGCTGTATTTTATTTTTATTTTTATCTCGGGCGTAGGGGGTTAAAAGGGGTGTAATCCCATGGCGTAAGCAGGAAATGTATTTACGATTATCTGTCCGACCACGCTGGCTTCCCACGTGTATAATTAACAGCAAACTACCCAATATTTACATGTTTAGTAATTAATATATTCCTACAGTCATGTACGACTAACAAAATAATACCAGCTAATGAAAATGTATTTTGTCTTACTCTCAGAGTTAAATGTAATGGTGAACCCAATTTTCTAGATACATTTGAAAAATGTCCAGAGATAATTAAGATGGTCAAACTCGCTTCGGTGGCCGTACGGTCTAAGGTGCTACTCTCGCCAATATACTAGACTGCCGATGACGGGGAGATCCAGGCTCGAATCTTAATCCATTGTATTTAAGTTGGTATTCCCAAACTGGTTTTCCACTCTCTCTCCACGCAAATGCGTATACACTTCCTATAAATATAGTCTTCCTAATCCTTAAAACGTACATAAGCGTATAAGCTGAACAGGTAGTAAGACGTGGTGGTAAAAAAAAATTAGGATGGTCAAACTTTCTATTTTTGTACTGTGTCTTACTACCCATCCAAGATATTATACAACATTGTTTTAATTTTACGTTTACCGTGTCAAACTGTCCCTTCGGGCTATCCAAATTTAATTACACTAGTGGAGAAGGCATGACAAAGGTATAATTTACAGGAAATGTACCCGCATTTACGTAAAGGAAGAGTGTGAATACATTTAATAAAAAAAACACCCCTAGTACACCCTTTCATGATCCGAACTTTTACCTCCCCATCGTTGTCAAACTAAGCTACATGAGTTTTACGTTTAGTCCACGCGCTAGTTGAAGCGGGTTTATCGTTGTTAAGCAATACGAAGTAGTGACCGTCTGGTTGTTAGTAGCTCCGTTTTACCAAAAGGAATATAAGTAAATGGGTTTACATATTCATACTCAGCACCCCTTGCTCTCAGATATGCTGCAGTGCGGTACTTAAATTTAAAAAAAAAAAGCAAATAAAAGGAAACTGTGGCTGAAAGCCAAGCCACACAAAATGATACAAGAATGGGGTTAAGTAATTCAAAAAAAAAAATGCATATTACTGCCTGCTGAACTCCTTTAAATGTTGATAAGATTTTGATTCCGGAATACGAAATAAAATAAGTATATGTGTGTATACAATAGTTACACACACATACACATTATATGTTTAATTCAATGAATTATCTAGACAGTGAATATAAATTCATGAATAATTTAACGTTTGAATTAATTAAATGTATACTCCCATGAAGGTAAATGTTTCTAAAATATGTATAAATCCCTTGTCATATTCATGTGTGTCACATATAGCCTATTACTTACCGAAGATAAAACGTATTTATTCACACCAGCGTATAAAATAATATTACTAGCGAATATGTCACACCAACCAGGTATTGATGTGAAAGACTAACTTTCAACGTTGATTCTAATATTTTTAAATTCAAAATAATTTAATGAAAATTTACTAAGCAAATTAAAATGTTTATAGTAATTTTGGTTTTAAGTTTTATTTTAAGGAGGATTGAATTCATCAACAAAATGTTTTATGTACAGTTAATACGTTCTATCTAAAAAAAATTGTTGTTTCGTTAAGGTAATGTCATGAACATAATTACTATACTCTGATGAGGTATTATTAAATAATCATCCAAAATGTTTAAATTAATTACAACTGAAACTCGTTTTTATATAACATTTTAGTGTGTACTATAAAATGTTGATTATTAATAAATTTTTACCCCTATAGCTCTATATTTATATATGCCTGTTTTAAACTTGAAACATGCTCAAAAATTATTTTTCAGTTATCTTCGTTATTAATAGGTTTTTTATCCACTATTTTGACTATATTGCCAATAGTCGCTGCTATAAGACGCTTGAGATTATATCGCTCATTGTGCTATAAATTGCAAATTTGTAGACACGAGTTGATTGAAAATTAATACTCAAGAAAAGTATCATTTAATTTTCGAAACCATATTAAAAAAAAAAAATAGAACCGCCTTCCTTCCCTTCACACTTCGCTTCCCCCCTCATTATCGTAACATCAGGGAATCAGGGAGAGCAATTTATTTTACTTAAGACAAATTGCTTTTCCTATTTCCACGAAAACCGGCCTTTTAGTTTTAAATTTATGGCTTTATTTGTCGCTAATTTAAAACGTATTTCTTTATATTCTTAATTGATGATTGCTTCATGTTCCCAATATTTTGTTTGTAGTTTAATATTATATATTTTTAATTATAGCCAAGAGCTCTTTGCACCATGGGGATCTTCTAACAACGTAGGACCTGCTTCTCTTGTCGAATTATTTAATGCAGTGGTTTCCCAAAATGTGCTTCGCCCCATTGATAGTACCTAACTGAGGTATGAGTTAAGGTATGAACTAGACGTCACATCATGATGTGGTTTTGGGTGTTCTATTTTTAAATAAATGGTTTGACACAATTGAATAAACTTTCTCATATTGTGTATTTTAACATCCCCACTCCCTTCTATTTCCTTGAGCCCCAGTTTATAATTGAATATTATCAGACTTGTGTAGTTATTTGTTGTGTATTTGTTTATATTAGTTTTATAAATTTTGAACTCCTCCTCAACACCCTTTTCCAATTCACTCCTAAAAATTTCATAAATATTTATTTGGATAGCTGAAATTATCTACTGTTATCGCAATTTTAATTTTATTCCTTACTCTAAATTTGTATAACTATAAATCCTCCCTCCCCTAACTCTCACCACCACACATTTACACATTTTCTAAAATTCAATTTAAAAATTTTAATAATTCAAACTTTTATGTTTTATTTGGATTGGTCCCGATATCTGATTAAAGTATTTCAGTTATCTACCACACATAGAAGTAGTTTAGTGCATTATTTTTGTAAATGTAGAAATCCTCCCTCTCCTCACTCTCCCAACATTTATTCAAATCCCAATTAGAAATTTCAAATTTTAAGATTTATTTGACTATCTTGACCGGACTTTATACCTGCTTGCAAAATTTAAATTTACGAATACAGCTAAACTTTTTTTTAAAACCTCTTTTACCCTAGTTCCCGGGCTTAGATTTAAAATTTAAAATTTCCAGACTCTTATGGTTATTTGGCATGACCTTTCTACTTTCCTTCATGCCAAATTTGAATTTTATATTACACTTGTGTGAGTAGTTAATTCCATAAGATTTGGAAGTTTTGAACCCCCACCCTATTTTCTCCAACACACCCTAAACATTTCATATATCAGGTTTATTTGTTTATTTAGGGTTGTCTTTCTACTTGTCTGGCAAACTTAATTTTCCTCTATTTTTTATATTTTTTCGTAGACACCCTCCTATCCCTATTTCACAAGGACCCATTTTTACATTAATCTGGTGATATGGGGTAATAATCCGTCTACAATCCTACCAAATTTCAGATTTCTGGATCATCTAGAAGTGCCCTATCTATATAGGCCTATACATATATATGTATATATGGGCCTATATATACAGTATGTTCGGAAACTCATAGCTCAAACTGCGCATAGAGTTTGTTTGAACCAAAAGTAATACAAAAACCCTGTACACTTACATCCGGAAAACTATGCTATTACAATTAAATTGTTTTCAAAGTTTCAGCGTACAGCGCCTGGAGAGCAAAGCTGTCAAGCATGAGTGTACAAAAAGCTGCATAGAAGCTAGGCGCACGGCACTGCACATGTAATAGTGGCAAGCACTTTATGTGATGTAGGATATTTAATGATGACCTTCATAAAGTATTCCTATTTATAGAGGGACTGGTGTGGTGTTTACTATTAATTGCGGTATTTTCTGCTGCCGTGCTCCAAGATATCGAGGTGTGTAGTGCCGCGTGCCTAGCTCATATGCAACCTGTTGTACACGCATGTTTCAGTAGCTACAGTAGCCCCATGGCTTCTTTGGTGCTGACTGACAGTTCACAGCTGACTTCTGACAGTCAACATTTAGGTATATACCTAAATTTTGACTGTCAGAAGTGACAGCTGCTAAACACATGTTTTTTTGCAGATCATGTGGTTCGGCGTAGGAATACATAATTTGGTTTGGTAGCTTTTCAAAGCCGTCAGCTGTCAGCTGTGACCTGTCAGTCAGCACCAAAGAAGCCATGGGGTTACTGTATACTCTCCCGGTGCAGTATTAGCATAGTTTTCCGGATGTGAGTGTATAGGGATTTTGATTTACTTTTGGTGCAAATAAACTCTATGTGAAGTTTGAGCTATGAGTTTCCGAACACTCTGTCAAGATATTTATATATATAAGGCACTTCGATACTTTTTCTGGTTCGAACGAAATCTTATATCCAGTTTCACGGTTGACTGGCCGTGAAATGGGTTCATAAAAGAATAGGACAGGATGGATACATTTCAAGGGAATGCGCAGGTCTTCTCCTGGAAATAGAATGTAAACTAGTCTGGGAACAATTTTGACGACTGTTCCTAATCAGATATCAGTGTCCCATCCGCCCAACTCACTTAATGGCGATTGCTACACTGCAGGCATCGTTTCCGAACAGATATAGAAAAAGTGTCAATAATTTAATAGAATGAAATTTTTATTTCGATACCAATATTATTTTACTTGATACTCAATAGATTGAATCAGTACCGAAAGAAACAATAATTTGACTATTATTAGAGCTGGGTTTAAATCTATATCTCTCAAATCCAAAAATTTAAATTTTCTTTCGAATATAGAATCTAAATTCGAGTCCTCGAATCTTAAAAACAAAATACAATTTTAGCTAAAGTTAAATGATCTAGAATTGACTTTATAAAAAGTTTATTTTTATCTTTCACCCACCTAGTCTTTATAATTCCTTTTTACCAATTTATCAAAATTTTTATTTCAAGTCAAGGTCTTCATAATTGTATTTGAGAAGCATTTTTGAGAATCTTAGAGGATTCTAGGGGTTTGAGAAATCAAGGATTCTAGAATCCCTACTCTAGTCTAGTAATCTTTAAAACTAGACATTGTTAACCTGGTTGAAGTTTATTGTGATTTTTTATTTTTCGGAAATGAGATAAACAAATAGCAAGGCCCCCTAATTTACAATATGTTTATTATTAATATTATTATTAGGGATCTAGTTTACGTTAGAGTGATCGCCTTTGTGGTCTAGTGGTCAGAATTTCTGGCTACAGATCCAGAGATCCGGGTTCTTACCCCGGTGCTTCCAGAATTGGCTGTGAAGCAGTGGGTCTGAAACGGGGTCAAACTCAGACTTGTTTAGGCAAATTAGGAGTAACTTGAATAAATACGTATCATTTCCGAGTTATAAAACTGAGATTAACTGCTGGAGGACTTGTGCTGACCCCATGACACCCCCTATCCAAAAATGTTAGCCCTGTAATCTATAATGGCAGATCCTTGGTCAGTATAGCTCGATCATGGGCTCAAGCCATGAAGTTTTTTTATGGTAACAATTATATCCTAATTTAAAAGTTTTTATTAATTATTGCTATGTAAGTAGACCTACACGAATTATAAGAAAATAAAATAAAATTCCCCACTTTTTATTTCGTTTCCAATACCTACTGTTATCAATACTTTTCTTTCAATACAATTATTATGGTATCTATACCATACTATACGTACCATACTTACGATACGATACGATACTTTTCGTTCAATAATACATCCCTATTCCCGAATCATAATCTGGCGTGCTAGCCACTCGTCACAAATAAAAAAAACGCGTGTCATTAGTAAGGTCAGTTTCTAAATTGAGGGCTGAAGTCAACTTGCCACCGAATAAGTAAAGGTTAACGTTGTGTACTTTGTATTTAAAAAAAAAATAACAATTTTGGACTAATGTCCTTGGTCTTCACGCAATGTGAACACCTTCGTGTTACCTTGCCCTCCAACAAAATGGTCGCCTTGACATATTTACTTGCCCCCCCCCCCCTTGTACCCAATGAAACTGACCCTGGACACGTGGATCCGTAGCCTACCTGTTGACCTCTGCGCATATTGATCCATCTTCACGTGGTCGCCGTTGAGTAGCACTTCCCTCCCGGTTGGAATCAACACCTGGTGGCGGACCTACGATACATTTAGGCCACTTCTAGATCGATCCTTTGTCGAAATACAATTTATTCCCTCAGTGATTAAGCTAAAAGTATTACGTTGTTGTTTGTTGTTGGGTTTTTTGCCTGAGAAAGGGTAATGAAGGATTATATTGTGATATCAAATTGTTAACTTTGATATATTTTTATTCCCACTTCAGTGGCCACATGGTCTAGTGGATTAGACCACCGATGATGGGGAGATCAAGGTTCGAATCTTGGTTGGGTGTATTGAGGGTGGTTTTCCGTCATCTCTCTCTACGCAAATGAGGACACTTCCTATTAATATAACTTTCCTAGTCCCTAAATCCATTAGCGTAGTTAGTACATAAGCATATAACCCGAACGGGTAGTAAGACGTGATGCTAAAAAAATATATGGTTTGTCGTATATATTGATATTAGTGACCTTAGAATGACAAGGTTCTAACTAACACTGAGATGATTCTGAGTAAATTAACCTGAAACTTTAAAAGTTGCTTATATTTTAGAATATTCGTTTAATCTAAATGATATTCTGGAATTCAATCATTAGTAAATACTGTATTATGAAGGTATAGTTACTATTTTGTTAATTATTTGTTTTTTCAGATAAAGTTGATGCCATTTTGCACATAAAACCTTGTCTGACCCTTATTGAGGTAATCTTTAACAAAACAAGGTATTAAATTCATTTAGAAACTTGTATTACAAACTATTGTAGCCCAAACTCTCGGCTTAGAGGGGCCCAAATACAAATAAATGAAAACAACAAAAGGATAAGTTAAGAAAAGTAAATTAGAGTGGGCAGTGAGAGTAATTATTTTGAAGATGCTGGACCCGTAATACGTCCCAATAAAAAAGGAAACACGGTCCTCCTTACAACAAAATTTATATATATATTTGATTAGATAAAAAAGAGAAAACAAGGAGGCGAGGTGCCAGGGTAGTATGTTCACTTAAAACTAGGGATAACCTGGATTAACTAAAATATTGCAAGTCATAAATAACATTTTATTATATGTATTAGAAACATTAACAATATGTAGATATTCAGGCGTAACATTACTCATAATAAAAAAATATTACAATCTAATGTTATAGATGACCTTTTTCAAACAAATCCTTGTCACATTAATTTAGAAATATAATTCGTAAGTCAAATAGTTCAGATTAAACTCACTTTTTACGAATGTCATACTTAGCGCATAACCTTATTAAATTTGGAATATTCTAACATAATGTTCTTACTGAACTCTCCAAAGGTAGATCCTTAACAAGATTAAATGTGAAATATGATTCATAAGTTACATAATTAAGTATAAATTCAATGTTTACAAAAAACATACTTAACGCATAACATTACTAATTTTAGAATATTCTGATGTAATGTCCTTACTGAATTCTCTAAAGTAAATCTTTAACAAATTAATAGTGAAATATAATTCATAAGTTAAATAATTCAGTTTAAATTCAATGTTTACAAAAAACATACTTAACGCGTAACATTACTAAATTTAGAATATTCTGCTATAATGTCCTTACTGAATTCTCTAAAGTAAATCTTTAACAAATTAATAGTGAAATATAATTCATAAGCTAAATAGTTTAGTTTAAATTTAGTGTTCAAGACAATGAAGAATAATATCAAACTTTCCTAATTTAAAAAAAATAAAGCCGAAAGAGAATTTTGATTAATTCCAGAATTATCCTTATGCCGAAAATGAATTTCTCCTTACATTTTTTTTATGAACAAGTCCTTGAAGCCTAAGCTTCGTCCGTCTGCTTCCAGACCTGGCCTAAGAGTGACGCCATAGTTTTCTGGGCGGTCTTTTATACGGTGCAAACTTCATGAACACAAGAGACAGGATCCACAAAGGGAGGGGGGGAACGTGCGTGACCATGGAATCATCGGTATTATTCGAGAAGCCGAACTCGTGTATTCTAGAACGAAAATTCTCTTCTTCTGGGGTAGGCGAAGGTTGGCAATATGCTAGCGAACTCTAGCGGGGCGTGTCCGAACTCTTGTTTCACACAGGCAGTCGTTGACCGGTTGAAGTAGGGGCTGGATGTGTTTACGTTTTCTCGACTGTAGCCGGGATGGTGATATTGGGTAAGTAATATTTTGATGACTCGTTGACTAACATTAGCTTGTAGCCATATGAATGCTACAAATCTCCCCCTCTTGATCAGGTGAAGGTGTGTGTGGGGGGAGGTAGGGGGTGGCATCCCCGACTCTCTCCTGCGCCATGGGTTGAAGAAGGTCCACAGAAGTACTTCCATCGCTTGTTAGACGTCGTGATGATCGCCGGCCATTGCAGTCCCATCTATACTCGGTGGGTCCCAGTAATCAGTAAGTAGCGTCTCTAGCCGTCCGCCGTCCCATAGTGGACTGGTACGTCATTCGCCAATGCGCTGACTTGTACTTCAGCTCCCAAGCTGACTACAGATGAGGTTGCCGATGCCTCCTTCTATGTCCCAGAGTTGTTTCCCCTCGGCCATTCATTCGGCCACGCACATAAGAAAGGAAAAAGGTGTATGGAAGACGCCGGAACACAGGAGTTCATGAAGCTGCACATAAGAGACACAAGTTAGAGTTCATAAAACTTAGAGTGACACATTTGAGTCTTAACGCAGGGTCTTCTTAATCTTCTCGAAGATTACCTGCATCCGTTGGCCACATGACTACCTCCTCGCTCTCATCCGAGGATATAAGAAAACAATACCATTGCACAAATAGTCACAACAAACTGTTTCCTCTTGTACACAGGGTTCATTATGCTTCGCACGAGATTGTGGCCACCATCTTGTACGTCGTCGGACTGGCTTCTCCAAGATATCTTGATGAAGTCCCACACAACATTTAATGTCCATTTTTGCCTCGGGCCCGGGCTTGCATCATGGATAAACTTAAACCTACGAGCTAACTTATAACTAAATATCAATAACACTTAACCTAAATCACATGACTTGCCGTCTGTTATCCCTAGTGACTCTTAGGTCAGCGCTCTTTATGTGGCTGACATGAGCGCGTCTTGTCTCGGAAGCGTCGGCAACTTTCTGGAGGAGGACCGTGACAGGGGTGAGAAACTTATTCAGCTCCCATGGGCCACACCACCTGGGACACAGCTTCGCTGATCTTTTGTCGACCGCGGAGCTCAAGGGAAAATTTTTACACAGAACAAGGTCGCCAACTTTAAATGAAACGGGAATCCTACCTTTATTATATACATTAGCCACCCTCCTCTGTGCCTTCCTAAGGTGATCTAAGGCACTTCTACACTTCTCCTCCAGGGATACCTCATCACTATCCTCTAACAACGGGTGGATGTCCCAGATATTGAAAAGGGGGTGAATCAGCTCCCGTCCTAGGAACACAGAAGATGGCGAACATCCGGTCGATTCGTGGTAGGCAGAATTAAATGCCATATTCAGGAAATCTAACTCCTGATCCCACTTCAATTGATTTTGACTATGAAAAATCGTCAAGGCTATTCCTAGATTTCTGTTAAAACGTTCTACGTGGTTAGGCCCCGGGTGGTAAGGACTGGTGGTGATATGTCTAATGCCCCACTCGAAGCACATGTCATGAAAAGAGACAGATCTAAAACAGGGTCCGTTGTCACTAACTATGGCTCGGGGAGCCCCAAAGAATGCCCAAACACGCCGACACAGGGCGTTAACAGTAGTCCTAGCTTTCATGTTACGTAGAGGAATCAACATCACGAATTTAGAGAAGGCGTCAACCAAAACGAGAATACAAGTGTTTCCCAGAGATGACCGGGTGATAGGCCCCACATAATCAACGAACACTTTCTCCCAGGGGCGTTGGGCTACATCGGCCGAATGTAGTCCAACCCTGGAATTATGGGCTGGTTTGGCCATCTGACAATCCTCGCAACGATTCACCCAATCCTTAACGTCCTGATATTGTCCAGGCCAAAAGAACTCTCGAGAAATTTTCCTAACTGTCTTTAATACACCAAGGTGACCTCCAAATATAGAATTATGAAAATATTTCATTAACATGGGGCGTACAGCCACAGGAACAACGACCTTCCTGCCTTTCCCTTTAGCCAGGTTGATAACAAGCAAATCCTTCCATATCGAATATTGCCCCACTTGTTCCCCTTTTTGGATCCTATCCATGATTTCACGGCACCATGGGTCACTTCCCTGATGATCCCTGATAGAAACAAAGGACTCGGGGATTGACTTTATCACACATGAAGCTGGCATAACTTCCTCTGAACCAATAGGGTCACGGTCTTCCGCCATGCGTGAAAGGGCATCCGCAGTAACATTGAGTTTCCCGGATATGTGATGGGTCGAGAATCTAAATCGGGACAACCTCCAAACCCACCTTCCTACTTTACCTAATTGCTTTGGATGGTTCCACATCCAAGCGAGCGCCTGGTTATCCGTATACAGTTCAAATTTTCTCTGTTCTAAATAATCAGCGAACCGTTCTATACCATAAACACAGGACAAGCATTCTTTCTCATAGGCGCTGTACCTCCTTTCGGCCTCGGTGAGTGTCCGGCTAGCGAACGCCACCGGCCTGACACCCTCCGAAGTCCTCTGGGACAGCACAGCCACTAGCGCAACTGCCGAAGCATCAACATGAAGAAGGAACGGCATAGAAAAGTCAGGCATTCTCAATACCTCGGGTGAGATGAGTTTCTCTTTTAAAAGATTGAAAGCACGAGCCTGCTCCGCCCCCCAACTAAAGGTAACACCCTTCTTTTTTAAGGAGTTAAGGGGCGCGGCAATCTCAGAAAAAGATGGAATGAACCTAGCATAATACGCGCACATGCCGATGAAACGCATGACACCCTTAAGATTCCTAGGTGGGGGGTATTCTACTATAGGGCGGATGCGCTCAGGGTCAACGAGAAGATTTCCAGAACAGATTACATAGCCCAAATATTTAATGGAAGACTTCGCCCACGTGACTTTATCTGGGTTGACAGTCAAGCCTACTCTACGCAATCGACCTAATACTTCCTCTAAATGCTTCACATGATCACTCATAGAGTCGCTGTACACACATATATCATCTAGATAATTAAATACGTACTTAAACTTGATATCAGAAAGGACGTGATCAAGGACCCGACTCAAAGCTTGTCCACCTATACTACAACCCAAGGGAACACGATTAAATTCATACTGCCTCCAAGGGGTGACAAATGCCGTATATTTCTTTGATGACTCGACCAGGGCGCATTGCAAAAAACTTGCATTAAGGTCAATAAGACTGAATACCTTCGCTCTACCTAGGTGCTGAAAAGCTGAGTCAATACTCGGCATTGGGTAAGGGTCGAATTGAATTTTTTTGTTTATTTTCCTATAGTCTACCACCAATCTATAACCATCCCCTTTCTTGGGTATAATAAATGCGGGACTGGCATAGGGAGAATTAGACGGACGTATGACTCCTTTGGATTCTAGATCCTCAATCAACTCTCTGAAAATCTGCATTTTGGGGGGGGCACACGTGTAGGGACCTGACCTCACAGGGACGTTGTCCTCAACCACAATCTCATAAGGTAATACATCACATTTACCAAGTCTGGGGGTAATAACATCAGAAAACCTTGAAATAATACCATTAATAATATCTTCGTCCCTATTTATGATGTACATGGAAGAAAACTTAGAGGAGCGACAAAAAGCAATTTTATTCCTTGGGGAGAACCCAAAAGTTAATTCTCCCAGACTCGAATTAATTATAGCTCCAGTTTCCCACAAAAAATCGTTTCCCAATATTATATCGTAGGGGAGGGCCGGTACACAAAACAAACTTCTTTTCCAAGAAAATCCAGCAATTTTAATGGACAAAACTACCTTCTTTCTAGCTAGTAACAAATCCCCATTTCCCACAACGAATGGCTTCGTAACTATCCTTTCAATAGGAATTTTCCTCAACCCAATTATACTATCTAGAAAACTAGAGTTGATAAAAGATCCACTAGAACCAGTATCCAGAAGGGCCGATCCGGTATTTGACCCAATCGTAACCACTACAACAGGAGGAAGGGGACAGGTCTGTTTATAATCCTTACGCGAGATGGGCCCCTTTTCAACATCCCGCGTTAAGCGTTTCCCCCTAAACAATCACGTTGGTAGTGCCCAAAACGACCACAACGAAAGCACTTAATATGAGATACATCTGCCCTTCTAATAACACCAATCGGCCTCCGGGACTGCCTAGCTAAAGGATCAACATTAGAGGGAGCAGTAGCTGAAGCCGATACCACCCTATTTTGAGGGGAGTTATTATGAACTCGCGCTGGGTAGTCTTCGAGATATTCTTTTTCTGCTAACAATGAACCCTCGATATTAAATGCCAAAGAATATAATTCTGTCAGGGTGGTAGGTTTGTTTGAAAATACAAAGTGTCTCCTAGTTAACGGCGAAACATTCTCTAAAATAATCTCTACTACTTCTTCCTCGGCGAGGTTTAAATTTAATATCTCTGCGGCTTCTGAAATAGCCAGGACGAACAACCGGAACGGTTCCTGGGGCCGCTGAAAGCGCCGTACCATTTCCTTACAAAGTCTCTCCTTCTCTCTCTTTGAGCATAAAGATTCAAGGATGCGGCCCTTTACTATATTCCAAGGAAGTCCTAATTGTAAACATTCAGAAACTAGGTGTGCTAAAAAACCCGAAGTTCTCCCTAAACATAACGTCAGGAACTCAACATCATCCACTAGTCTAAGTTTAGCAACTCTATTTGCCTCTAATAGGAAATTAAATAAGGCCGAACAAGACTGACCGTCACAAACTTGAAGTAGCTTTAAACGCTCACCTGCCACCTTACTCTGAGTTTTCGAGGTGGCCGTAACCTGCTGATAGTTAACAGAAGCCCTGGGGGGAGTAACTTGCTCACGAGCCCTATTGAACTCTAAAAGATCTGATTTGCCTGGCTCGGAATCTTCCAGAGGGGGCTGGCTAATGCTTTGTCTAATATTAATATTATCAGTGTCGCTGGACTTACTGATACTTTCTGACAGCAGGGACCGCAATACACCCACAGTAGCCTCTGGGGGGAACGAGATGCCTCTCTCCTTGAGCTCCCGGCGAAGATCCACTGAATTCAGTCTGTATACATCTGATCTGCTGTTAACCACGCTCCCAGGTGCGGTGTCCATGTTGGATGATAAGTTCATGAAACAAAAGGTCAAAGCATTAATATTATATTGAACGCACACTTGCACGCACTCTATAGCAGAGTAGCGCAGCTTTGTATCCCAAACTCTCGGCTTAGAGGGGCCCAAATACAAATAAATGAAAACAACAAAAGGATAAGTTAAGAAAAGTAAATTAGAGTGGGCAGTGAGAGTAATTATTTTGAAGATGCTGGACCCGTAATACGTCCCAATAAAAAAGGAAACACGGTCCTCCTTACAACAAAATTTATATATATATTTGATTAGATAAAAAAGAGAAAACAAGGAGGCGAGGTGCCAGGGTAGTATGTTCACTTAAAACTAGGGATAACCTGGATTAACTAAAATATTGCAAGTCATAAATAACATTTTATTATATGTATTAGAAACATTAACAATATGTAGATATTCAGGCGTAACATTACTCATAATAAAAAAATATTACAATCTAATGTTATAGATGACCTTTTTCAAACAAATCCTTGTCACATTAATTTAGAAATATAATTCGTAAGTCAAATAGTTCAGATTAAACTCACTTTTTACGAATGTCATACTTAGCGCATAACCTTATTAAATTTGGAATATTCTAACATAATGTTCTTACTGAACTCTCCAAAGGTAGATCCTTAACAAGATTAAATGTGAAATATGATTCATAAGTTACATAATTAAGTATAAATTCAATGTTTACAAAAAACATACTTAACGCATAACATTACTAATTTTAGAATATTCTGATGTAATGTCCTTACTGAATTCTCTAAAGTAAATCTTTAACAAATTAATAGTGAAATATAATTCATAAGTTAAATAATTCAGTTTAAATTCAATGTTTACAAAAAACATACTTAACGCGTAACATTACTAAATTTAGAATATTCTGCTATAATGTCCTTACTGAATTCTCTAAAGTAAATCTTTAACAAATTAATAGTGAAATATAATTCATAAGCTAAATAGTTTAGTTTAAATTTAGTGTTCAAGACAATGAAGAATAATATCAAACTTTCCTAATTTAAAAAAAATAAAGCCGAAAGAGAATTTTGATTAATTCCAGAATTATCCTTATGCCGAAAATGAATTTCTCCTTACATTTTTTTTATGAACAAGTCCTTGAAGCCTAAGCTTCGTCCGTCTGCTTCCAGACCTGGCCTAAGAGTGACGCCTAAGTTTTCTGGGCGGTCTTTTATACGGTGCAAACTTCATGAACACAAGAGACAGGATCCACAAAGGGAGGGGGGGAACGTGCGTGACCATGGAATCATCGGTATTATTCGAGAAGCCGAACTCGTGTATTCTAGAACGAAAATTCTCTTCTTCTGGGGTAGGCGAAGGTTGGCAATATGCTAGCGAACTCTAGCGGGGCGTGTCCGAACTCTTGTTTCACACAGGCAGTCGTTGACCGGTTGAAGTAGGGGCTGGATGTGTTTACGTTTTCTCGACTGTAGCCGGGATGGTGATATTGGGTAAGTAATATTTTGATGACTCGTTGACTAACATTAGCTTGTAGCCATATGAATGCTACACTATGAATTCAAATAATACAGTATTGTAGATATTGTTTGAGTTGATGTTTATTTTTTATTATAATAATTATAAAGCATAGGTAGAAAAATTAACATAAACATTACATAAAAAAATTGTTTTTAATACAAACTCAATTATTTCAACTATACTCATGGTTCATGCTTAATAATATTGATAATGTAATTTCTCAAATAATAAAAAGCTAATAGGTATAAATATTGATCACTATTATATTATTGTTGTCCACCCATAGCAATGTTCTATTTTATTTTCAGGATTGACTTATTAGTACTCTCTGTCCTGTAAATGTATATACTTGAACGTTTCTTTTATTTATTTATTTTCTTCTGACATATTTCGTACTTTATTTAATAATTTAGGTTGAATCTATAAAACTCCTTGTGGCTGAGTAGGAGAAGTTTGCATCGTGGGCTTAAGACATGGTTTATCAATGAACTTAATGTTTACTTTATGATACTTTTTTCACGATAGGATGTCTTGAATTTTACTTCGTGCAAAACTTGGGATAGCCTCAAACAAATAACTTTAGAAAATGGAATGATCTTGTAACCAAGCAGTTTTTCTGTACCACTAAAATCCTTGAAATTGTGTTCTTGCATCTAGATAACTAGTACGTTTACTGAAAATAGTAAATAGAAACAAACTGTACCAACACCCAATGGAGATAAAACAAATCAATTTTGAACATTATCTTTTCAAGAATTAATAGCCAGAGCTATTATTTATGCTTATTAGTGGAAATTACTCCATCTAGATATCATATTCTGAAAATTGAAAAATGACACCTGGACACGGGAATCAAACCCAGAGCCAGAGGTCCCGGGTTCGATTCCTGTGTCCAGGTGTCATTTTTCAATTTTCTGAATATTATATTTTCAATTGCGATGTGTGCATTGTCAACTTCTTACACACATGAGTGTCCCGGAACAAAGTACTTCATAGTCACACAATTAAGTTGAAGGTTTTCTCTTAAGAAATCCATAACTGCATTTGCCATAACGCTATTACGATATTGTGGGACACACGAATCATTCCAAGTGACCAGCTCGTTTATTTCATTTTCATCTAAAACAACATCTAATATCCTCCTAAAGGCGATAGCTATGTCATTTCCAGATCTCACAGCTAATGCTTCATTCCAAATTGCACAGTGGACGGTTTTTTGTTATAGTGAAATATGCTGTTAGATTATAAACATTTAGTTTTTATTTTATAAAAGAAAGAGCTAATGCTAGCACGAGGACATGTTATAACATTTTTCAAATCAAACAATATTACTGGCAGCTCTCTTTCTTTGTCTAGTAACCGGTCTTGGAGCATAGTCTATTTGTTTTCAATATGATTCTGATACTCAGTCTTAGCTATTTGAATAATACGTTTCTCTTGTTTTGTTGTTTTATAAATTTCACAAAAATCACAGCGATCATTTTTAGGTATATGAAAGTCTAAATTAAACTCAGTTGCAAATATCATTCTATACATAGACAGTTTAACAGGTTGAATGTCATTATTCTTACACATTTCAATGTACAGATCATACAACTTGGTTATATTTAAGCTAGCATCAAGATACTTTTTTATTTGTACTAGCCCTACAATCGTGTGATTCAATATTTGGAAACGATCTAATGTGGTCCCTAACACAATCCTTTGTAACTTCTGTAAGTTTTCGAAGACTTTTATCAGATTTACCTCACATATCCTGTTTTGGTACATTTGTGTTGATATTTTTGTACTTTTGAACGTTATATACAGGTTTTTGTGAAATATTTAATGTACTCAATTAAAACTCTTTACAGAACTGAATTTTTTTTTGTTTTTTACAATGAAATAATAACGAAATGTCTGTTTCCTACGGGATATAGTGTCATTGGTTCGTTTTGGTCTACATGTTGGTACACATTCAGTTGTCTCTAGTATAAAAATGGTGCTTTTCGTTGGAACCCAAAGTGTAGTAAGATTTTAATTGACCTTTTTGTTAATCGTATGGAAGCTTTCCTCCGTACTTAAATTTACATTTTGAAAGGCAGTCTTTTTTGTTGATTTTTACACATTTTTCAGCTACTTTCTTATTTCGCTTACTAATATAAGCTTTTTCCAGATTGGTGATTAGTTTTTCTAATGTTGCATTTCCACTTGGACGGGTTGAACACCTTCTTACAAAATTATTTTGAAGGTGTTGAAATGCTTGTAGCTGTATTCTGATGTTGCCTGAAAGAGTTAAAAAAAAATTCAAAATCTAGAGTTTAAAAAACACAATATTACATGTATGATTACTTTATTATTATTAAGGTTAATATTTACTAACTTAATATTTTGGAAAAATTAAAACATAATTAGCTTTAAACTAATGTTTATATAATATTTTACTTAATTGTATAAGGCATACACACATTTCCTTTTTATTGCTCTCTTCAGAATATTCCGCAACATATCACTTATTGGATTCTTGGTTGCAGATGTGCACGATTCTTAGCGTTTGTTTTGTTGTAGTGTCACATTTGGGTTAATTTGTAGTCTGAAACAATGTTAATTATTTTATTGTTTAATATAAACAAATTTAAAAGTGGTTCAGATAATACTAATACTAGGCCTACTTAAAATAATTAAAATATTAACTAAAATAGCATTATAATAGATATCTCTTTATTTTAATATGCCTATTTAATTTAAAAGTTGATCATAATTAGAACAAGGACAATACATATAATAGCTAGTATATGAGAGTTATGTTTATAATCATACATAAACAAAGTAAAATAGTGAATGTATACAAACATTTTGTTATGTATTTGTAAACTAAAATCTTCACTTTCACTTTCTGAATTATTGCTGGATGGTGTTGAGGGATTATAAGATTCAGAAGAATTTCTGTCTACTTCAAAAATCATATTATTGACACGCTCCTTTTCCTTTACATAACTTATATTTAATTATATTCTGTCTCAAAAGTGTATCTCAATAGTAAACAGGACCAAAACAAACATATTTTTAAAGGGCTGTGATAATTTTGTTTTGATTGCAAGAAGAAGATCTAAACGGAATCGTAAATGGGTAGATGTAAAATAGTGGACCCATGCTAAAAGAGGTTATAATAGAAAGAAATCATAGATAAGATAAGAAATAAATCAGTTAGAACCTTGTGAAAACAATTCTAGTATGAAAAACTTAACAGATAGAACTTTGGCATATTTCTAGTTACTTTATTTGTCCATAGATGGCATTGAAATTTATAATATAGATAGATAGAAGTAAACACAAACTTTTCATAGAAATAAGTCTATTTACCCAAAAATGTAAGTTAGAACCTTGTCATTCTAAGGTCGGCTATCTAATTGACAACAGAAAGATTTTTTTACTAATTTAAGGTTCAAACATAAAATTGAGGTTTTATCCTAAATAGTTGAACTAACTTTTTGTTTTTAATGTTCTGAAAACATTGGCGGTAGCCTCAATTCTAATATAAACTACACATTATTTATAAAAACTAACAATACTAAATTATATGCTTAAAACATAGTTTATTGTTAGTTAAATGTTATTTTTAAATATTTTTTTTAACTTTAGGACTTGGGCAGGTCATGGTGAGAAATGGCTCAATCTACAGATTTAAAGCTGAAAGACAAGGGTAAAATAAAAGCTAACCTCTAATTTGCACTCATTTGCCTAAATTTCTCCTCTCAGCTCACTCTTGTAGAAAACGTGACGTAATTGCCAAAATTATCCATGCATGGAATTAATTAATATTTTTTAAATGTTCCCTGCCTACCAAAAAAAATATTATATTTATCTAATTTTCCAAGAAATTTG
Source organism: Timema podura (assembly GCA_033556935.1). Lineage (NCBI taxonomy): Eukaryota > Metazoa > Arthropoda > Insecta > Phasmatodea > Timematidae > Timema > Timema podura. Next base: position 61,588,361 of record JAVRXN010000011.1, read on the forward strand.
GCTCAGTTGGCAGCGTATCTGTCTACTAAGCTAAGTGTCCAAGTGTCCCGGGTTTAATTACTGGCGAGCTGAAAAATCTACCATCGGTGAAATGTGAGATTCCTCTTTCACAGTGATGAATTAACGGCCGGGTGGGCTGGATCTAAATCTAAGCTAGTTTATTAGTCGTGACCTGATATAATCAGTCGGTTCAGAAAGTGCACATTAAATATCTCAAATAAATAACTGATTTTTTAAATCTAAGAGATTAAATATTCTGTTCCTCCACGGCCCCTCCCCCCTCCATAAAATTATAATAGTTGAGAATAAATTAGACAGAGTGAGAGAGAGAGAGAGAGAGACAGAGAGCTGATAGAGGAGTCGTTTTAAAGAAATCATCGTGGTATTAAGGAGGGAAATATACGTTTTTCTTAAAATTAGGAACCAAAAGCTCAAAATTCTTGGAAATGTGATCACCTTTGGGAAGTAAACCATTAAATATAAAGTAGAGTAAGGCCTTATTTCATAGAACTTTTTTCCCAACCAAATGTTTTGAATACATTTTAATGTGTCAATTTACTGCAATGATCCAATATCTTTCTATAAAATTTCAAAACATCTCGACAGAATAGAAATGCATAGTTAGTTCGTATATCTTATACACGACTTGAAGAACCTTTTAGAGAATAAAAATAAGTATTGTAGACAACATGCGGGACATGCAGCGTGAATGGTAGAATATAGAACCGTGTTCAGCTTATTGACTGGCAAACTCAATGGGAAGAGACCATTGGGAATGATAGACGCAGATGGGAGTATAGCATTATAATGGACCTGAAAGAAATAGGGTGTGATGAGGTGGACTGGATATAACTAGCTCAAGATAGATATATAGTCTAGGTTGTACGCAAAACCATATTGCACTTTTGAGTCACAGTTTGGAATTTTGCACAGGTATTGCTGACACCTAAAGGAACTAATCTGGAAGTGGATCCACACAAATTTTCCCTTAGTATTCAAAATGGCGGCCTTTTTCAATATGGCAGACTATATGTAAGAAATCTGCTATTTCTATTACCCGGCTATCATTAATCTATTTTTCACTGAAAAATAAAAAAAATCGGTAAAAATTACTTATTTCTTCTGAACATGTCAGATATTATTTTAAAATTACAAATCTAAAAAAATTCGCCTTCTACATTTGTTACCCCCCTTTTTGTATCCGTTTAACGTATTGGTAACCAAATGACAAGCAAAAACGTTACCAACTCAAGGTTTTGATAGCCATTTCTTTTAAATTAGGGCGTTTAGAGTTAAAATTAAGGTTCCTAACCTTTAATTTCGAATTCAGCATAAAAAATTAGGTAAGATATGTCGTAATTGTAGAATCAAATGCACGAATCTGCTAGAAATAGCAGAGTTCTTACGTATAGTCAGCCATATTATAAAAGGCCACCATTTTGATTCTTAAGGGAAAATATTTGTGGCTCCACTCGCAGATTAGCTCCTTTATGTGTCAGCATTAACCGTGAAAAGTGTTAATCTGTGACTTAAAAGTGCAGTATCCTTCTATTTCTTATTGCATACCGCCTAGACTAAGGATGTAATGAGGGGGACTGGATAGAACAAGCTTAAGATAAAGATAGGGTGCAATGAGGTGGACTGAATAGAACAAGCTCAAAATAGGGATCAATGGCGTACTTTTGTAAGTGTGGCAACGAACCTTTTAGTTCCTAGTGCATAAAGTAAGTGTAGACAACATTAGTCAAAGTTCACTAAATTTAGCTTCCAGCAGTTTAGATTGACGCTATCTGTTGAGATGAAGAGTCACAGAACACACCTCTTGGTGTATAAATGGATAGAAATAGAACTAGAAGCTTATTGAACTCTCAGAAAACGGGTATTTTAACTGACAGGTTGATTCGAGACTTATGAATATATAATGTGGCTCCACCATATGAGTGAATCGATTACAATTATTGAAGAGTACAGGGTAAAAAGACTCAAAGTCAAATTTTAACTCATTTTGAATAGTACTTTCATCTGTTGGAAACAGACAATAACTGGCCCCATTGTCCAGTGGTCAGTGCATCTAGCTACGAGCCTAAAGGTCTTGAGTTCGATTACCGGCTTGTACCTAGGGTATTTTTCCCTTAAGGGAAATAATCCCAACGGCCACCAGGATTTGGTTGATTAGGCTGAATCTTCGGTGGTCACGTGGTCTAACGCGCTATTATTGTGTTAGACTAGACTGCCAAAGACGTTAATATCGGGGTTTGATCCCTGTTGGATGCATTGAGTGTGGTTTTCCCTAAATAGTTTTTTACTCTTCTTCCTAGTTCCTAATCCATTAGCGTAATTAGTACTTAAGCGTATAACTCGAACGGGTAGTAAGACGCGGTGCCAAACAAATAAATAAAGGATATACCTTAATCATCGCTACCCTCTTTAGTCCAACCCTTAAATAAACTCGATTATTTTTTGTTATTTTTTCAGCGCATCTTAAAATCAGTTTAGGTTGCACGCATGTGTACTAATTTCGTGATTGTTTTAGAGATGAGGAAGGTTGGATTTAGATCAAATGTACCCATATTTGCATGGTCGGAGAGTGAAAAACTATTCTCAGTACACCCTACCGGTATTCGAACACTGATCTCCTCATCATCAGCAAGACTGTTCCATTGCGAGAATATCACCTTTGATTATAATTTGCCCACCAAAGTGGGTATCCGTGATGTTAATTGTAGAAATAATAAGAGTTATCTTGACGGTTTTATGTTAAAGCTACTCTAACACGTTGAGTAATATAAACAGTAATAATAACAATTGTATATTAGGGAAGCCTTAATGGCACTTTATTCCTAAACAATACGATAGTGATTTGACATTTATGTTAATAGTTTCACAGTAGAAAGGTATAGTTAAGTATAAATAGTGATAGACACATAGCGTAGCTCTTTGTGAATTTTTATTCAGTACAGTCTTACTAACCATTTAGACTATACGCATATGTAAATTATTATTACTATTATTATTATTATTATTATTATTATTATTATTATTATTATTAGCACCGTGTCTTACTACCCGTTCGGTTTGTACGCACTTACGCTAATGTGCAATGGTAGGGTGATTGTGAGATGAAATGTAGGCCCTGCAGTTTAACGTGGGATCCGAACCACGGTGGAGGCCTGGAATTCCACACATTCACAAGTTGTGGTTAATACACGTCTTGTCAGAGGTGAAGGAAGGGTTTAACCCTGATCTCCTTGTTATCGACAGTCTAGTATATCACGAGTGATACCTTAGACCAGTGATTCTCAAACTTCTTATTCACGTGGACCCTATAACCAAGGAACAGCTGATTCGTGGACCTCTTAATGTTGGATAAATAATTTTTTTAAATATATAGATATTTATTTATAGTATATAATAGGGATAAATTAGTCATAATATATCTTAAATGTAAATATAATTACAATATAAATTAAAATAAAATAAATGTAGGTATTACAAGTATTTGTATATTTTTAATCACTGATAATTTATATGAGGGATGAACTGATTGTGTGACTTTAAATTATTATTGAAATTTGTAGCAATTTTAGTGACCATCTCCTTAAGTCTCATTCCACACTAATACAATCTCCTTTCACAGTTTTTCATATCATAAAGATCAAAAAAGGCTTGGTTTCACAAACAAGTTGTTAGAAAAGGCATAAAATGTTTCAGTTTGAGTTTTTTTAACGTTCGTTGCGCTGGGTGACGAGAAAACTAATATAAAAGTGAATTTCTAAATTCTCTTCTCAAAGATGTTGGCACAAGAGGCGTGGCCAAACCACCACTTTTAGGCCTCACTTTCTCGCTGGGCTTTAATATGGGAAGGCATCTCCATTGGGTTTACTACATACCAACGATGTACCCTTTTATGTAAAGTTTTATAAGATCCAAACAAAGATCTAAAGGTCTGTCACAAATTCCCTCAAAGATCTCACGAACCTCCTGGACGAGCCTCGGGGACCCCTGGGGGTCCGCGGACCCCACTTTGAGAATGTCTGCCTTAGACCATCCGACGGTCGAAGCGAGTTTGTAGATAGTTTCTGAATAATTTTGAACTCGGCTGTACTATATAAATTAGTGACATATTATTGGCTGTCACAGTCTATAACATACGTCATTAGAAAGGACAATAGAAGCTACCGTAATTGTTTACTTTCCCTGTAACGTTAAAAGCATTTTATGTAGACAAGCAATAATTAATTTAGTTACTGATTTTGTCAGGGTGGTGTGATTTTTGATGTCACATCGCTATGTGTTTGCTTCCAATAGTGGTCATTTCAACAAAAATGTGTAGTTATTTGAGTCGTATGTACTCCTGTCTCCCAGTAATAGTGTTTATTAAATAATGTTTTTGATATGTATTTTACTTTTCCTAAACTATATTTCAAATGTATCAACTCTGTATTCATCTGTGAATCATACCTTAAAAAGTGATTTCATTCTCGATTTCGAAACTTATATGAGCGTCATAGAAATAATTAGAACCCATTTTGGCATCAAATGTGTTAACATATTTTATAATACAAATATGTATGGATCGGGTAGGTAAATTTTCAAACCATTATTTCTCGCAACAAATTAAAAGAGTAAAGTTGTTTTATAATGCAAGCTAAATAAATTTGTTTGAAAATATTAAATGTGTTTGTTCTTAGAAAAAAAATAGGAAATTCTATATAAAAAGTTGCTCTCATTTCAGGTAAATCTCTAAAGAGAGAAGTTGTTCAAGCAATCAAGAAAGTGTCCGACTTAACTTTCCCTATCTGGTATCGTCCGGAAAATGAATTGCTTGAAAACAATTTATATTTCGGTTGTGAAAGACCTCTAAACATTCTAGAGCTCAAAGAAGAGACTGATACAATTACCATATTAAATCAAGTTAGTATTAAAAGTATTGAATTGGTGAACTACTTTAAGAAAGTGTTATTCAACCATCTCGTAATGTATTAAGAGCGACAAATATTTAAGGGGAATTATCCTAACACCGAGGTATTTCCCATGGGGATGGCAGTTTTGAAGCTTCTAAACCGCTAAAATAATAAAACTCAAGAAGGTGACCTGGTGGTCTAGGGGTAAGGTGTCAGACTTCTGTGCTGAGGGTCCAGGGTTCAATCCTCAGTCCCGCCACATATTTATCTGAGTCCCAAAACCCTTCCTTCACCTCTGACAAGGTGCGTATTAATCACAACTTGTGAATGTGAGGAATGCCAGGCCTCCACCGTGGTTAGGATTCCACGCTAAACTGTAGGTCCTCTATTTCATCTCACAATCACCGTACCATTTCACATTAGCGTAAGTGCGTATAACTCGAACGGGTAGTAAGACGCGATGCTAATAATAATAATAATATCTTAAAATATTTCGTTGTGATTATATTGAAAAAAAGAATGGGTTAATTCGTTTAAGGAATATTAGAACAATGTTTCTAAAGACTCATTCATAAACCACATAAAGCTGTTGGGAGGGAGGAGGGACTTTAATGTCTACATGGTTTTACTTGAGAAGGGGAGGGGGTACATACCACAGTGTTACATTAGACAGATCTTATACTTAAATTCTAATGTTGGAAATATAATAATTGATTGTTTTTGTTTTTATCTTTTTTTGTTTTGTTTTTTTAGCACCGCATCTTACCAACCGTTCGGGTTATACACGTTTATACAAGTCACGTTAATGGTTTTTAGGGATTAGTAAAGTTATATTTATAGCAAATGTATTCATATTTGCGTGGGAGGAGAGAAGAAAAATATTTTGGGAAACCCACCCTCAGTACACCGAGATCCGAACATCGATTTCCCTATCATCGGCAGTCTAGTCTACTGTGAGAGTAGCGCCTTAAGCCATGTGGTCACCAAAGTGGATTTCATTGTTTAGTAAACATACTTATTGATAACTTCCTATTCTGAGTGTTATTAAATCTGAGTCCATATTTTAGTGTAACAAAGGCGTATCTACGAAATATTAGTATTCACTCTTGATGTGAAAAGCTACGTAGCACAGGTAGGAAAAAGGTGACAGGCTAAATGTCTACTTGGTTCTATATCGGGGGGAGATTATCTAAAAAGGTAAGAAAATACCTTACGTGGTTTATGGATGAACCCTGAGCACTGGCCTTGATCTCAGAACCGCAAAAGCTTGCGTGAAACGCCGTTCTAAACGAGCTAATTTCACATATCCATGATTTTTCCAAAAAATATAAAATTAAAAACCCTATACATAAGTAGTTCCTACTATTTTGTTTATAATATCTATTTCTCAAATATAAACCTAATAGTGGTCTACTTTCAGTCAATATCAGTGCTAAGAGAATTAAAGCGTTTCTTGCACTTGGGAAAGTAACATAATAGAAATATTGATATAAGACAATTGAAGAACTATTGGCCAGATCAAAACCATCCATATTATTTACGTAGTTTAGTATGTTAAGCTACGCCCTTGGCAGAAAAAAAGTAAGGTAATATATTAATGAAAAAAAAATTGCATTTAAAGTAGATAATAAAAAGTGATACATATTAATTTTAATAGTAATGTCATCTTGACATAATATTTTAAGTTGTGAGAGCCATTAATTTTCCCCAAATGTATCTATTCCTCTGCGTACAGACTAAATAAAATGTATTTTTAATATATTCAGGAACGATCGACTTTAAATCATTATGTGGTTGACCTTAAGGACACGTGAGAATAACTCTTAACTAATTTTTGGAGTGAAATATATTTTGTGATAACAAACCACTTCTTAAATAACGCAGGTATCCTAAACGTCTGCAACACGTTTCTGCATTATGGTAGGTGAGACCCTTAAAATATTAATTGGTCAGAGTAAGAGTGGTCATTTAACCAAATTAATAAATTCTTATTAAAGAATGTTACACACAATAAAACTAGTATCACTGATACAAGATTGGCATAACATTTACGAATAGGTTTGGTATCAATACCAACGTGGCTATAACATATTAAATTATTTTTATTTCTTTATAAGGGAATTGTTTTAAGGTTAGGGTAAAAATCGTGATTATTATTTTACTGGTGCCTCTAGCTTAACACAAATGCCTTAAAAGTTATGATGACTGTGGGCCAGTTTTATTGACATGCTTAGTACACCTAAAGTGTGGCACTATAATAAATACACGACAAAACCTACCTACACTAAACTCGAATGGAATGGGCCAGTTTTGCATATGGAATTAGACCATGCCATTCTGGCCTAGGTGGGCGACGTCATGTTATACTATTATAAAGCCACAGGGCTGACTCACTCACTCACTCACTGACATTAATGTTTACCCACTTCCAGATGAGCTAGAAACTTGAAATTTGTCAAACTTATAGCTTCTAGCCTGTACCCGACGGGAAAATTCCACAAACCCCCGAAAAAAAATTCAAAATAGGGGAGCAACTTTAAAGTCAGTGTGGACCTTTCTTTGGAGATCTCTTGTGGCTAAATGGTAAGACCTATCAAAAAACGGATCGCACCATCAGTACGAATTTGTCAAGATCCACAAGGATGGTTCCTATTACTTTTTGTCGTATCTATATCGGTTATACCTTAGATAGAGATAGATTCTTTGATTTTATGTACATTTTCCACATTTTTCACATACATTTTAATTTTATGACGCACTTATGGGACAGCTAGAACCATAAAATTTGGCAGGCATATTAACACATTTAATTTCCATAAGCTTGCCAAATTTGATGATTCTAGCTGCCATATAAGCATGAAGAAACAAAAATAATGTGTGAAAAATACAATACGATACCGGTAACTTTAAGTTGTTACGTTCAAAAAAACGCTGGAATTACATTAGTTTACATCCACTTGTAAATAAAACTCACTGTAGGGTTAGGGGGTGGAGCCCCCGACGAGCAAAACGAGTATTTAGTATAGCGCCGCACTTTAGGAGTGCAAAGTCTGACTATAAAACTGGCCCTGTGTTAAGGAAAGACATTTATTATATAATACTAGCTGACCCGGTAACGTTGTTTAGGGGTTGGTGATAAAAGGGTAAAAATTTAGGGTTGTATGTATTTTTTAATGCGACATAATAAAAAAAATAAAGAAATTAAAAAAATGTCTAAAAATTAAAGAAAAATGTTAAGGGTGGACAACCCTTATCACTAAGGGGTATGAAAAATAGATGTTGGCCGATTCTCAGACCTACTCAATATGCTCACAAAATTTCATGAGAATCGGTCAAGCCGTTTCGGAGGAGTACGGGAACGAACATTGTGACACGAGAATTTTATATATAAGATTTTAACTCAATTAACATTTTTCAAACTTAAAAATATATGTATGGGTCTTTAGTGGTCAAACAATAGGTGTACTGTAATTGTATAAGTATGATTGTATCAAATGTGATATCCAGGTAAAGTTAGTTTGGATTTCCACACCTCACACGCTTAATATATTACGACCCATCGGGTATATTTTCATATTTTCACTAAGGAGGTAGAATTGAGGAATATAATAATTAATATGAAGTGTAACCGCATTAGAGTGTAGAAAGTCTGGAAAAGTATTAAGAAAAAAAATCTCACGACACCCGATTAGGATTCGAACGCTGACCTTCTCCTCACCAAAAAACCATAGAAAAAGAGGCTTGCGTCTTTTTTCCCCATGTCTGCCGTTCCCGGTAAGTTAGTTTGTGCGTAATGTACTGATAGAATACTGATTTTACAAATAATAAGTTAGATCGCACATAGTTATTCTATGGACTTAAGAACTTGAAAGCTCATTGCCGCACTTAAAAAAGTACTCCACCTATCCTTATCCTAAATTAGTTCTATCCAGTCCACCTCATTACAACGTCTCTTTTTCAGACCCATTCTAATGTTATTCTCCCATCTGTATCTAGGCCTTCCCAATGGTCACTTTCCATCGGGTTTACCAGTCAATACTCTCTAAAAGGTTCTAGATTCTCCCTTTCATGCAGCATGTCCTGCCCACCGTAATCTACGATATTTGATTTACTTAGAAATATCTTGTGATGAGTACAAGGTTTGTAACTCATAATTATGTAACCTCCTCCAATTGGAATAAATATATTCCTAAAATAGCACAGAAAATAGAATTTTCACGCGTCTAACAACCCTTTCTGAATGTCCTCATTTAGTTGCAATGGGGTGAGAATGGAAACGATATAATTTAGAGAAAATAAAAACATACATTTTTTTAGTAGGAGAGTAAAAAAAATCCTGGGGGAAAAAAAACCTTTGTTCACCCAGCTGGTATTCAAACCCTAACCTTCCTGACACCAGTAAACGTGACTGGACGAGCTTAAAGTCTATTCCACGTGACACAGATACAGGTAAAATATAATGATATATGTGTTACCTTGGAATAAACCTTTTGACTTTTTCTTTTTTACAGGTCTCTAAAACGAAGCGGTTTTGCTCTCCCGTGTGGCTCCTTATTTTTAGGACAAGGCTTGACTTGTCCTATTTGTCAGACATCAACATCCCCGTCAACTGCCTGGTTCTGATATCAACTGTGATGCCAAAAGGAATGGAGCTGAGTGAAGTCTACAGAATCTCCGAAGAACACAACTTTAAAGTGAATCGTGTCTTCAGCTGGAGTCCACCGAACTTGGTCCACGACCTTCATCAACCCTTAGGGAGGACCCTCGAGAGTAGAAGGGACTTGGAGAGCCTGCGACTTCGAGGGGTTTCCATACATGTACGAACAGCAGAGTCAGAAAAACCCTTCTCACGGTCGATTAATCGAGAAATTAGATACAAGACAAAACGCTTGAACCAGAAAACGTATCGTAGTGCAGATTTCTCCATTTACCTGACAACAACGAAATCGGGATCAATATATTAGTTGTTTTTTTTTCATTTTGAATTATCTTTCAATTTTGTTGTATATTTTAGAATCTGGTAAAACTCTTTCAATATTCTTAATTAGCTTCTTTTTACTTTCTCTCTATCTTACAGGTAGAGAAAGTATTGTGATCGTCAAAAAAATCGAACTCGAGATTTTGATGAATTTTGACGTTTCATGACTTCCTGAATCCGAAAAAGTGGTTTTTGAATTTCCGTCTGTCTGTCTGTCTGTCTGTCTGTCTGTACCTCCAACTAGAGCCTAAACTATTTTACCGATTGAGCTGAAACTTGATATCTAGGGTTTTCATAGGGTTGCCCCGAGGGGTTTTTGGAATTGGATATCTACCCCTAAAATTAAGGGTAGTTTACTGAAGGGAAAAAAGAGAAAATGTCGATTTTCTCAAAATCAGCTCTAACGATTTTGATTAAATTTCATTTATGAACATAAATAAATATTCCAAACAGAATGGCTACTCTCAATATTTCGGCAAAATCGTTTTAAGGGCTCCGGTCTGATGCGTAAATTTACATTTTTTATAATAGCTCCGAAACTATTTGAGATATGAAATTACTTAGCATTACAAATATGTATATATATTTATAATACAAATATTTTATTCGAAACATATTTTTATAAAATCAATAACTTTCAATATATACGCAATTATATATATATTTTTAACTTTTTGGGCATTAAAGCTTAAGTATTGCGACCGTAAGAAAAACTAACCTGAAATGTTGATGGATGTCGACGTCTCATGACCCCCTGAACCCTTAAAAATAGTATTTGCAATGCCGTCTGTCTGTGTGTCTATTAAAACTTAAAATTAAGGGTAGTTTACTGAAGGGCAAAAAGAGAAAAAGTCGATTTTCTCAAAATCGGCTTTAACGATTTTGATTAAATTTCATTTATGAACATAAATAAATATTCCAAACAAAATGGCTACTCTCAATATTTCGGCAAAATCGTTTTAAGGGCTCCGGTCTGATGCGTAAATTAACATTTTTTATAATAGCTCCGAAACTATTTGAGATATTAAATTACTTAGCATTACAAATATGTATATATATTTATAATACAAATATTTTATTCGAAACATATTTTTATAAAATTAATAACTTTCAATATATACGCAATTATATATATATTTTTAACTTTTTGGGCATTAAAGCTTAAGTATTGCGACCGTAAGAAAAACTAACCTGAAATGTTGATGGATGTCGACGTCTCATGACCCCTCGAACCCTTAAAAATAGTCTTTGCAATGCCGTCTGTCTGTGTGACTATTAAAACTTAAAATTAAGGGTAGTTTACTGAAGGGAAAGAAGAGAAAAAGTCGATTTTCTCAAAATCGGCTCAAACGATTTTGATTAAATTTCATTTATAAACATTAATAAATATTCCAAACTAAATGGCTACCCTCAATATTTCGGCAAAATGGCTTTAAGGGCTCCGGTCTGATGCGTAAATTAACATTTTTTTAAATAGCTCCGAAACTATTTGAGATATGAAATTACTTAGCATTACAAATATGTATATATATTTATAATACAGATATTTTATCCGAAACATATTTTTATAAAATCAATAACTTTCAATATATACGCAATTATATGAATTTTTCTAACTTTTTGGACATTAAAGTTTAAGTATTGCGACCGTAAAAAAAAAACTAACCTGAAATGTTGATGGATGTCGACGTCTCATGACCCCCCGAACCCTAAAAAATAGTCTTTGCAATGCCGTCTCTCTGTGTGTCTATAAAAACTTAAAATTAAGGGTAGTTTACTGAAGGACGAAAAGAGAAAAATTTGGTTTTCTCAAAATCTGCTTAAACGATTTTGATTAAAATTCGTATCTAGGCGTTGATTAAGATTATAAATAAACTGGCTATTTTCATTTTCCTATGAAAATGATTTTTAGGGTACATTACAGAAGCGTTAATTTCCGTATCTCCACAACTATTGGAGAAACTAAACAACTTATCATTGCAAAATTGTAGGACTATTAGAAATAAAAAACTTTTATTTGACATATATTTTTATAAAAAGCAGCAGTTTCTGAGATATTTGCAAATATATTAATACAATTTTGTGAGCTTTAGTTGTAAACATATACTACTTAAGTCTTAACGCAATAATACTCCAATGCCATAGAGTAATTAAATATAAGTAAGTATCTAAAAAAAGTATGTTATTTTTCCTTAAATCTCTTAGGAGAAATGTTTGCATAGCAATGATCTATCTCCATTTTAGACTCAATAGTCAATATTTACATTTTTTATTGGTCAAAATGTATAAATGAATAATTAAATATCAATGCGATGACTTGAAGATCTGCAACACCTTATAAAATGTTAAAACTTTAACCAGAATCGAAATTTTAATACGAAGTGTTGACCCTTGTGGAAGACATTAAACTGTTAGAAATGCTCTTAGGTGAACAAAGATGCGCCTCTTTTCTCATTGATTATATATCATTGTATATTATTTTATGCGTGTTCTTATGTGGAGTGGTGATGATACAATGTACATTATTCCGTTCAGAAATCTTACGAGTTTATAGAAAGAGAGAGAAAGTCTGTGCGGTGCCCCGTACCATTTATTTTTTACTATAATATTGAAGACCGTGTCACAATGTGACGTGTGGCTCGATTTTTCTTACATATAAATAGTTAGGTGTTATCCGTGGCGTCATACGGACTTTTACTTGACAACAACAAAATTGGGATATGTTTAATATTTATTTTGTTTTTTCATTTTAAAATAATAATTTTAAAATTTCTTTTTATTCCTTAAAATGTGGCACTGTTTTCAATTCCACCGGTTTTTTTTTAATATAATATAGAAAACCGTACCACGATGCGTCTTGTTAGAGTTAGTGGGAGTGGAGGAGAAACGAGAAAAGGTGTTTCTGCAATTTTTGTAGCAAAACAATGTTTTGCCCAAAATAAATCAAATACTCTCCAGAAGAAGCATAGAGTTTGATTTTCTTCACGCGGTTAAATCAACAGTTCTTGAATATTTGTCATGAGCATAGCGGCGTTTGGTGGCAAACTTTTTAAATGAAGAGTAAAAGTTATTATGAAATTCTATAACACCCTTACTTGACAGATATTCAAGAACTGTTGATATCATCATGTGAAGAAAATTAAACTCTTATGTTTCTACTGGAGCAATATTTTATTTATTTTGGCAAAAAAAAGTTTTGCTATAAAAACTGAAAAAAACACTCTCCTTTTTAGCGTTCCCTTACAGCCTCCTCGTAAGAGAAATAATTACACTATAGTTTATTTCAAATAAATTGGTATTTGAAGTAAGCAATAATATACAAAATCACACCCCTATCACTTTTTATCTGGTGGTTAAACTTTTCGAGAGTTTTGAACTAAGTGAATAAAATATAGATCTTAGTAGATATATTTAGTTTAGTTTTATACAAATTATTATTATTTTATTATTATTATTATTATTATTATTATGTGTTCTGTCTTACGACATGTTCATTCCATTTGTCAGTGAACTTGGACCACCAATGCTCTCTGTCCTCTGTCTCCTCCTTCAGCTCCCAGAATTTTCTTCTTTCCTACAAGTCATCTAATATTTGAATCTTTCTTCTTCCTTAGCTACGCTTTCCCTAAACCTTTTTTCCTAAGGATGGGTCCAATCGAGTTTGATTTGCACAGAAAAATAACATCCAAAATGGTTCTCTATTCTCACCCACTCTTTTTAGGACTTTTTAATTTGTTCCCCTGTCTGCCCTACTTGATCTTCTAAAGTATTCTCCAACATCACATTTCTAAGATCTCCAATTTTTTTTTAATTTTTTTTTTTCCATTTTCCAATGAGTTCAAGGTTCTACTGCATACATTACGATGCTCCAAATGTAGCATTTAATCAGTTTCTTCCTCAGTTACAAACTCAACTTGTTGGTCATCAGTAGACTCTTCTTGTTGAAAGTTTCCTTGGTCATGGCGAACTTCGACCTAATTTCCTTGGTGCAGTAGGAATTCTTTGTCAACAGACTTCTTAGGTTTTTAAACTTCCAACCTCTGGCCTCCAATTTTGATTTTCAGTGGCTCTTCTTAAATATTTGTCACTTATACTACCTTGCAAATCTCGAACAGGAACTTTTAATTTAATTTATAAAGTTTAATTTCAAATTCCGCGATACCCATAGCAAATATTAAGGAATCATTAAGGTAACTATGGGCTTAAAATAATGCTAAGCGAATCTACTTGAGCGATATTGTATTTATTTTATACTAAATAAAATTTTCTATATAAACTATAAAAAATCCTTATCTTAACTTTCGTTCCCTTCCGTACAGCCTTAACAGTGAGTGAATTCGATTCCCGTGTACATGTGTCATTATTTAACAAATTTAAATTAATTGAATTGTGGTCTTCTCCATTCGGACATTGCATTAATTACATTGATTTTCACCCTGTGTGTTGATATTCATTGAAATGATAGAAGATAATTCCACAAACCTAGATTTTAATTCATCAGTTAAGCTATGCAAATGAATATTGATATATAATGCATGTGAAACAAATGTTACAGAATCCACCTTCAGTCACCTTGGATTGGTTTAATGGGAACGTATCGGTCGGAGGATTTGTCGGGGAGGTTTGGGAAATCCTAGAGGAGTCACTCAAATTCAGGTAATCTTTTTTAACTGTCGTAGGGAGAATTAAATTCCTTACTTATTTTGTTTTGTTTTAGTGGTGACTAGGAGGTCGTAAATTGAGCCTTGGACGAGTGTTATAATATCCCTCCGCTTCTCATTACCCGTCTAAGCTTTAAACATTTAATAGCACCAATTGAGTAGGGGTTGGGAAAGTAGTATCCAAAGGAAATGTGCCCATAGTTTCATGTAGGTAAGGTGAAAAACCATTTCTGACAAAGCAGCCTCAGTACACCAGTTGGGATTTGAATTCTGACTTCTTCCATCCCCGGCAAACCAAATTAAGTGACTTAGACATTTCGCCTGCATGACTGCCAGTACGGGTAACAGGGTTTAATGGGGCAGGTTTTTTTCGCAAATAGTTTTCTACTTTTCCTCAACGCAAATCAAGATACATTTACTATAAATTATACCTTTCTAATCCATATTTAATTAGAGGAAATATGTGGATAGCCCTGACGGATAGTAGGAAGTAGGATATATTGCTAAACATAAACGTTCATTCCAAATCTTAATAAAGAATAAGTAAGCCAAACAAAATATTTACAAAAAGCTAAGAAAGCCTTATAAAAATGTATGACATCCCATCCTACACTAATTTATTTATCAGGCTTACTATTATCAAAAGATATTTTATGATTAATAAAACTCAATGGTACGTCGCGTAACCTCTTAGATTCTTCGCGAAACCATGAGGGTAGTTTTCAAAAACTTCAAATTAAAAAATATTTATTGACAGACCACCATAATAAGACTATGTTTTAGAAAAAATAAACACACAACCTCATTTGTTATGTAAAATACTCCAAAAATACCCATTTTGAACAAAATGGTAAGGGGTCGTCCATAAACCGAGTAACGCTCTTTTCTTACCTTTTTAGCCCCCCTCACAGCATGTAAAATTATGTGGATATTTAGACTAGCCCGCCCTCCCCCCGAGGAAAAACCTCTGCTATATTTATACAGACATAAAGACATCGAGCTCTAATTTCTCACCCGCCTCGGTGGCGTAGTTGGCTAACGCGCTAGTCGTGTTGAGCTCGACCGCCGAGGACGGCGAGATCGAGGTTCGAATCTCGGTCGGGTGAACTGGGGGTGGTTTTTCCTAAATGGTTTTCCACTCTACCTCCACGCAAATGCGGGTTCACTTCCTCTAAATTCAACCCTCCCAATTCCTTATCCATTAGTGTAATTAGTACTTAAGCGTATAACCCGAACGGGTAGTAAGACGCGGTGCTAAATATTATATTATTATTATTATCTAATTTCTCAGGTTCGTGAGGAATAACTTCTGCTATATTTATGTTATGGATGTCAGGTTTGCGATATGAGTAGGAACAAGACGGCACTACTATGTGCTGACTAGGATGGCCCTTTTCTGTAGGGGAGCTACATGATGATGTTAAAGTGCCCACATCCAGTGCTTGACGCTGAGGGAAGATTTATTTCTTAATATTGTGCACTTTTTTTGATAGTCGTATTATCATCATATGCCGAGCTATTTAAACAATTCCAGACATACAATTTTTCTAAAATATTTTTTAGATTAAGCTACAATTTTAATTTAATTAAATTATCAATACCTAAACTCATGTTTCGTTACAAACATCGATCCTGGATCCTGGCTCTCGAAAAAGACTAGATGGCCAATGAAGTGGAGATCGGGTTTCGAATACCTGTCGGATGTACTCAGAGTGGCTTTTTCTAAATGGTTTTATATTCTCTCTCCACGTTAATGAGGGTAGATTACCTCTAAAATTTACCCTTCCTCATTTATGCTCCATTAGATAAATATAATAAAAAATATATAGAATAACTACAATTTGACTATACCACCCTTAAAATGTATACCTACTAAAAAGGTAGAAATTTAAAGAAAATCTACCAGCATTTGCATGGAGAGAGAGCGGGTAATAATTTAGGAAAAGCAACCCTTAGTAGACCTGACTGGTATTCGAACCTTATCTCCCCAACATCGGCCATTAAGTCTACTGGGAGAATGACAATTTAGACAATGTGGCCACCGTAGCGAATGTATAGTAGTTGCATTTATATACATACACACTTGATATATCAGAAGATAAAAGGTATAGGCTTAAATACACCTAACTTTTGAAAATAATTAATTGTAATTTTGAAGCTTTACTTTTCATAGCATGCTGCTGGTACGAGGAAATAACACTAATGATGGACTCCTTAAACTTTCCTTGAGATAAATTCTGTACTTTTGCTTTTTACATTTCACTACAACAACTTTTTGAGATTCTTGCACTGGATTTTTTTTTTCTGGGTATCGCTTTTTATACGCAAGCAATGACAAGTCTTCTCTTTTTGAAGAAATGATTTTTGTTTTTGTATAAACACAAGCGATTATTCATGGCCTATGTAAAAGAATGTACAGTAGGCATTTAAATTATACTCAAATTCAACTATACTTATAAACTAAGGCCGCTTTGACTGAACGCTGTTATCCAACTAAAAGCACGTGTGGGGGTCAGTAGATTGTACAAATCTAAACAAATGCCGTGAGTATAAACATGTCACTGTCATGCAGATGAAAATATGTATTTTCGAATGTGCTTGGAGTTCGTAGTCTCGGGCAGACAATGCCACCTAAGCGCATTCGGAATATTGATAAACAAAAAGTGCTGAGCTTGCATTTTCAACGCTACAGATATTCGGAAATTATCCATAAGTATGTTTACCAAAGGTTAAAATATGAACAATAATATTATTTCTGAACATTATAATTTGAGTATAAGATCTGTGTTACGTAACACTTTGATGTAACCCATCCTCTCTCCATGAATCAGCATGTAGACATTAGAGCTCACCCCCCCTCCCCACTCAAAGCATTACGTGGTTTATGGACGACCCCTAAAAGATAATCTCTAAAAAATGTATCAGTCATTAATTACCTAACCTTAAATCAATTTATCACCAAAAAGATAAATATAGACCTGCATTGCTATTTATCATGTAAAACGCTCCCCAGATATTATTATTATTATTGTTATTATTACTATCGAACTAAATAGTTTTATCCATTTTCGAAAAATTTTGAGTTGTTCCCGTCATCAATCACCTTAATTTTATATATAGAATTAAAATCACTAATTATTCTTCTCAGTGTGATCATATAGCATTTAAATATCAAGTTTGAACGAGATACATAAATCGTTTTGACAAATATACTAAAAAACAAAACTCTATTTTTTGGAGTTTGAGGAAATATAAAAGTCAAGATCCATCAAAACTAAGAGATCCAACATTTTCCACGATTACAATACTTTTTATACATGAAAAATTAAAAATCATTCACTTTATTTGATTTAAAAATATTGAACATGTTTAAGTTTGCCTTGTTAAATACTAGTATATTTTCAGCACGGATATCACTATCGTGGATGGGTTCGGTTTTTGTTCACCCAACGGAACCTGGTTGGGGCAAAATGGTCCAGCGCAGACGCGAGAAGCTGACGTGGTACTCATGATCTTGAAGATGACGACTAGTCGGATGACGTGTGTGGACTTCACCACGTCTTGGCTCAAAGTCAGGTAATGTTTTTTTATTATAAAAAGTTTAATTCCCAGGTTTGCCGAAAACAGATAGCCAGAATCTCTGTTTGAGTGGCGCTGAAATCCATACGGTCCCAGAAATATAAGTTGACCCACTTCGCTTTGCAATGCAAACTAAAAACAGCTATATATCAAAACATTTTATTTCATAATAAGTAAACAGATATTTTTATTGACTATATTATTTAAATTGAAAAATTAAACCTGAACACGGGAATATAATCCGGACCGTTGGTTTAGTACATCAATGACTTAACAACTTAGCTATCCAGGAGTCGTCTCGTGCCCGGGATCAATCTTCACTCATATTTTAAGGCAGATTCTGTAATGGACGTGAGGAAATCGTCAGCTACACAAGCTACCAATTAAGATCAGGTAGCTTAGTCACCTTTGACTCAGGAGTAATTTATTCTGTCAATAGTACAAGTATAACTTTACGAATACGCAAATCATGATGGATTAAATATCCAAGCTAATATATTTGTTAGTTATGGTTATAGACGCATTTATATATAATATTATATAATTGTCATAGCGGGTGTTTGAAAATTATAGTGTTTAGCTGTGTCGTGACACATCTCAAACACAATGATAAAAACTCTCTTCATATAACGAGTTATTTCCAACCTTATCACAAAACTCAATGTAACCGTCATATTTCCTCTTGCTCTACAGCGCATGCTCATTGATTTAGTCGTTTTGATTTATAAAATTCGAATTGGATCTCTCAAGCAGATTTAATCGAGCATAGCCTAAAGAGCTGAAGCGATTCTAGCTCTCAAACCAATTTGACCAGGCGCATCATGCTGAAATGTATTGTTTTGGTTACAGCTCATCACGGGATCACGTTTATATTCTTATTTTTAATCGAACTTTAGAATATACAATAAATGAATATTTATCGACCTTTTTGAGCTCAAACCCCAATTTTAAATTTTCCCATGGTTCTCCCCTACTTCATTTTTTCATAGTTTTATACAAACATAGTGATCTTAATTAAGATAGAGTAAAAAAGAACAAGAATCTTGGTCCGTATTTTTGCAGTTTTTTTAAGTTAAAATAAAGGTTTGCAAAAATAAATTAAAGGTCTATTAGGTGTATCACTTAGTTCAATTTTCTACACACACTCATCTTAAGAGTTCTTGAATATTTGGCATGGGAATCGAGGAATTATAATGGAACTTTTTCTTCTAGATTAAAATGTTTATGTTCAAATTCCACAATGTCCATGACCTTCAAGAACTGTTGAGATTACTTCTGTGTAGAAAATTAAACTACAAGTATCTAGTCTACTAAAGCAATATTTTATTAATTTGGTTCAAAAAAGTATTTTGATAAAAAAACCTGCAGGACCTTAATTTTCTCTAGCTTCCAGCACTCTAAAAATATTTACTATATAAAATTGAGGATATTATACAAGTATGAGTTGCATTTTAGTGCTATTATTATTATTTTTATTATTATTATTATTATTATTATTATTATTATTATTATTATTATTATTATTATTATTATTATAAGTTTTGTCTTACGACAGGTCCATTGCTTATGTCAGTGAACCTATACCACCAATGTGGCCTCTGCCTTCTCTTTCAACTCCCAGAATTTTCTTCTTTCCTTCAAGTCATCCAATATTTGAATCCTCCTTCTTCCTAAGCTCCTCTTTCCCTCAACCTTTCCTCCTACGACGCCGTGCAGAAGACGGTTCTTCCTAAGGATGTGTCCGATCTAGTTTACTTTGTAGCGAGGAGTCACATCCAAAATGGTTTTCTTCCCACCCACTCCTCTCATAGGACTTATTCATATATCGCCCTGTCTGTCCACCTGATCTTCTTATGTCTTATACATACAAGAAAATATATAAATGAACAATCTATTTGAAAATACTCGACGTTTTAAAAGTGAATTGGTAGCGAGCTTAGAAAAGAAACCTAAAAATGTATTAACTATTTAAAAAAAAAGTCTCCTAAATTTCCTCGCATATAAAATTAATTATATTGATGTTTAACTCTTGCATACACCTTTTATGAACTTAAGCTAGTGAAAGTCATGATTAAAATATTTATATTTCTAGTCACATAAAAATGATATATTATTTAATTCTGATGACCCACCTCCCCTGGAAACTTACCCATCTTCCCTTCCCTCCCCCTTGACACCCCACTGCCCGATTGGAAGCCACTGAGTAGGTAAGAAATAAAATCCAGTTCAAGGTCATTTAAAATAATACAAAAAATTTTACTCTAAATGCGAAATTCGATAACGTTAAGATTCATGTTTTTTTACAGTTTCTTTACTATTAAATTTTGACACAATATTGATTACTCAAAATAAACGAGAAGTAAAGGTCAAGAAAGACAATGTTATCTAATTTATTTATTTTCAGTTTTAAAATCTTCATCAGAAAACCAGAAAGCGGCGCAATGAACTGGAGTCGTGTTTTCTCTCCGTTCGAACCGAGATTATGGGGCCTCATTCTCTTCACGGTCCTATTAACGGGGCTTACACTTGAGATGATCAACCAATGGAACTTCCTTCGAACCCATGACATGAGAGAAAAACTCACCACGCGTTTGCTAAGATGTGTCCGAGAGATTTTGGTTGCCTTGGCAGTGATTGTTTGTCAGCAAGGTAAACTGCATAAATATATTATGATTCATAGAAAAAAAAAATTTTTTTGTGAGCCACAGGATTTACTAAAATAATTTACACATATTTATACATCAAAAAATATTATTTTCCGTTGTTCACTTTTGATTGATATTATCGATACATATAAAATAACACTTATT
Organism: Timema podura; assembly: GCA_033556935.1. Classification (NCBI taxonomy): domain Eukaryota; kingdom Metazoa; phylum Arthropoda; class Insecta; order Phasmatodea; family Timematidae; genus Timema; species Timema podura. The sequence continues at coordinate 61,609,293 of JAVRXN010000011.1, forward strand.
ATGAGCGTTCCCAAATCAGCACACTATCACGTAGAAACTGAATATTCGAGCACAAATAAACAAAATAACTTCAATTGAGGTGGTAGAAAGCCGGTAATACCCATTTATATTATGTGACAATGTAATGATTAATATATTAATGTTTTTTTAATCTAACCGTTTCAATTGATATATTCAAACAAATTCTTTTAGTTTATCTAATAATTTTTTTTGATGAGATCTCCTTGATATTTTTGTCACGGTATACCAGTCATTTACTGTACTTTAACTTAAATCTTTAAATCAAATGCCACTTTGATACATCTCATTGGCAACCACTAGTAGCTCTCGAATTTAATTCACTACTTATAATCCTCCCTCTATAATTTTAATTCACTTCTTTATACCCCGTGTTACCTTGCGGTAAACAACCAAGGTAAAGTGCAAATACTATTATTTTTATGTTCTCAGCCAATGAAAGATCTTCTGGTCCCGTTAAAAGCCGCTTTGTCTTTTTTCTGTCCCATATAACCGGAGTGGTGGTGTTGGCCGCTTACTCAGCGAAAGTAGTTTCGTTGATTACAATTCGTCTATTCCAAATGCCGTTCACATCTCTTCAGGGACTTTACGAAAATAAAGATTATGAATTGGGAATGATTGGTGGAACAGATCTGCACCGTATGTTCTATGTGAGTCTAACAACGCTTTTTTACATAAAAAAAAGCATCTTGATGTTTTATCTACTGTAATAAATTGTTATTGGGATGAACATCTCATCTATTTATAAATTTAAATTAATGTTTCCGGGCTTTAGACACGTTGAGGGAACAATAACTTTCGACGTTTCGTTTGTAGTCACAACAGCCGTAATCTAGGATGCGTTATGAAACAAATAGTGTGGACAAGAATTTAAGGTAAACCTATAAACATTACTAGTAGTTACACCCAAACCAATCAGAGGTAATATATCTGTTGGTTGGTTGGTTGTTTGGGCCAACAACTCCGAAATCATTCACTTTGATTCAGACAACAGCATCGAAAGCTTTCAGAATATCGGATCGAGATTCGAACCTAGATCTCTTGTTCAAGATGAATCAAAATTATTATGATTCTGACGCCTCCCCCCCCCTCCTCCCCCCCCATTCCGCCCTGTCTAAGGCTATACCTCCACTAGTGGATCATCAATTTAATTCACTCCTCTCCACTCTCCCTTTATGCAAATGCGTGTGCATTACCTTTACATTCAACCTTACTCATCCCTTCCACACTATTGTTAATAGTAGATATACGTACAACCTGATCTGGTAGTAAGTAGTATGCGGTGCTAAGAAAAATTTCAATTAATGGATAATTGTTCTAACAGACTGCTGAGGCGGGCTTATTGAAGTCTGTGTATGACCATCACATGGAACACGACATGAATAAGTATTTAAAAAATATTAATGACGGACTAGAGGTGTTGTGTGGCAAGGAAAACTACGCCTTCTTGGAGGCGATAGAATTCATACTGCCACTTACTCGACAGATGAACTGCAGCATTATAAGCATCCCGGAAGTATTCGCCAAAAACAGTTTTGGTTTGTTGTTCAAGAAGAACAGCCCATATCGCCAGTTCATCAATTATAAGTAAGTTTTAGATTATTTATTTACAATAATTCTTTGTCATTGACAAAACAAAATTATTAGTCGGCTTTGCTAAGAATAAAACCAGATAAATATTTGTGATGGCTACAGTTTGTGATTAGTAGCTTAATCAATATTTTACTAGGTATATTTAACGTAAACTTCATAAATAAACTAATTATATAATCATGCGAGCTATACATTATTATAATTCTACCATATATTATATATATAACAAACACCCAGTGCCTTACTGTTAATTTATTTATTTATTTAGAGTATATAATGTGCACCTGATTATAATAATCAGTTCAAACTAATTCTAGACGAGACAATAAAACCACTCTTTAAGACTGTAGCTTTTCACTGTGAAAGGGGAAACCCCAATTTCATCAATCATATATTTTTTGTAAATACCAGGAATTGAACGCGGGACCCTTAACTCAAGAGAGCGACGCGCTACCAACTGATCTCAGGTGTAGCACTATTAATGATGATTAATAAATGGGAAGGGAGAAAACCTCAATTTGACCAATAAATTGTATTTTAATCATGTCAGGAATCAAAGCCGAGTTTCTTAAATTAGTATAACACCTTAACATCTGAGTTAAGGTTTCATAACCACTCGTATAGTGGAAATATATGGTATATTCTTTTCCATAATATATATTAAAAATTATTAATTTGAAAGAAAAAAGGGATTTAAAAGAAACATAGAAGGGCTAAAGTTTAATTACATTAATTTTTTCAAACTAGACCAAAGAGGGTTTGATGAAAGACCAAAACAGCTACTAAATCTGTAAATTTAATATATATATATATATATATATATGTGTGTGTGTGTGTGTGTTTGTGTTTCCGTCCAAATCCAATTGCAGAACAGATTAGATCGAACTAGGCTGAATTGGTACATCCTAAGAGCCTCAAGATGAACTAGTTTAGCCTAGTCTAAATTCATTAATTCTGAAATTTGGCCCTAGATCATAGAATAAATTAATGTAGACTAAAATTGTATTAGGTCAAACCAGGCTTAGGTTAAGTTAGCTTAGGTTGGATTAGGTTAGCTGACAAAATTTGCGCGTGAACTGTGAATGATGAAACCTGTCCAAGGTCGATTCATCGTATGGTTTAAGAAGAATGAAAACTAGTACTGCCTAAAAACATCAGACTATATCGGTTTATCCTGCAAGTGGCAGGATGTATCAATTTTGCCTAGTCCAATCTAGTTTGTCCTGGAAATCGGGTTTGTACGGGAACATATATACATATAAAATATGTATTCTTGCGTTTTCTAACATAAATAAATTGTCACAGAAGGATTCTGCTAGTAAAAATGTTTAGCTATTACAAACATATATTTTGCGGCCTAATTTGATATTATTCAAGTATATTATTATTAAAAAAAAAGAATTGTAACCCACTTCGGTGGCCGTGTAGTCTAACGTGATACTTTCGCAGTAGACCAGACTGCCGATGACGGTGAAACCGAGGCTCGAATCTCGGTCGGGTGTACTGAAAGTGGTTTTTCCTAAATAGTTTTCCCTCTACGAAAATGCGGGTACTTTTTCTATAAATATAACCTCCCCATTTCCTAAAACCATTTGCGTGATTAGTACATAATAGTATAACCTGAATTGATATTAAAACAAGGTGCTAAAAAAGTGGTTATGGTCCATACAAAGTGACAGCTTCAGATATTATATAGACGTACTACCGATTTGTTATTCGCGTCATATTTTCAGATTTCTTCTTCTTCAAGAATGGGGCCTACTGAGTAGAATCAAAATGAAAACTCTCCCCTTGACGCTTGAAATCCCACACGAGGAATGGTCCGCAGTGGGCCTTTGGGAGATGGCGCCTATACTTTACTTCTACATGTTCGGAGTTCTGGCTTCGATGACAATTATGGGACTGGAATGGTTTATTCCTTACTTCAAAAACCATCGAGCTCCATAAGCTAGTTCTAATTGTTTTATATTTTTTATTGGTTGTATTTTTAACTAATTAAGGTAGGCCTATTTTTTTGTCCAAAATAGGATGAAAATACTTGTAAGTGGAGGAGGCTACATAACGATTAGCTACATACCTTGTACTCATCACAAGACATTGATAGGATAATCAAATCTTGTAGATTACGGCGGGCAGGACATGCAACACGACTGGGGGATTCTAGAAACTTGTTAAGGTTACAGGCTGGTAAACCCAATGTGAATACCTAGACGCAGATGGAAGGATAACATTAGAATGGATCTGAAAGAGATATAATGTAATGAGGTGGACTGGATAAAAATAATTCAAGATAAGGATGGATGGCGTACTTTTGTGTGACAGTAAAACTTTGAGTTCCTAATGTCATAAAGTAAGTAAGATAGTCTTATATACTTGCTATATAGTAAGTTTATTATTCAAAAATGATTATTAATCGGAGTACTAAGGTGACCTGGTGGTCTAGGGGTAAGGTGTCAGATTTCTGTGCTGGTGGTCCGGGGCTCAATCCTCGGTCCCAGCACAGATTTATCTGATTGCCAAACTCTTCCTTCACCTCTGACAAGATGTGTATTAATCACAACTTGTGAATGTGAGGAATGCCAGGCCTCCACCGTGGTTCGGATCCCACGTTAAACTGTAGGTCCTCCATTTCGTCTCACAATCACCCTACCATTGCACATTAGCGTAAGTGCGTATAACCCGAACGGGTAGTAAGACGCGGTGCTAATAATATTAGGGGTACTAATAATCACGGATGCATTTTAAAATATGTAATATTTATGTTTTAAAATGAAATTATGTATATTGTATTTAAAACTAATAGGAAAACACATTATTATTTATTTTTATGTTGTATGTCTTTCGATGTCCAAATTGAGTCATCCATCATGTCCTGTCAGCAGCTTACATTTGATATCCTGACACGTCATCTCATTTCCTTGTTTGAGGTCACCGATCAGTTGCATTCATTGTCTTCAGTGTTACCTTTTCTCCTTCCACTTTGTCTCCTATGAAATCACTCAATAAGTAATTTATTATCATAATATGACCCATCCAGCTGGCCTTTCCTCGTATAGTCATCTATCTAATGTTTCTTTTTTTCATTTACTATTTTAACCCTTTAAACCATCGCTATTGTATTTGTTTATTGTAAAATCTATTAGAGGATAGAGTTTTATATTAAATTTTAGTTTTACCTTGTAATGTTTATCAGAATGAGATGGAGCCGAAATTTGAGCAAAATTTTGGACTAGAATAGCTGATTTATTAAGGCTCAAGGAAAAAATCTACTTTTTGAAACCCCGCTTCGGTGGTCGACTGGTCTAAGACATCACTATTGCAATAAACTGGTCTGTAGATGACTAAGATAATGTGGTTCAAATCCCAGTTGGATGTACTGAGGATGTTTTTTCACTCTACCTCTACAAAAATGCTGGTAAACTTCCTCTAAATCCCTAGAACATTAGAGTAACGAGAACATATGCATATAGCCTGAATGATTAGTGAGACGAGGTGACAAAATTTGATTTACAAATGTGCATAATAACTGACAGTCACACACACATCGGTGGACACGCGGAATGAAGCGTTAGTGTCGTATTGTTATTCATATGTTCATGAGGTGGGGATCCATATTCTGTCAGGTTGTACTGATATACTTTTCGAAACACCTTTGTGAAAGTTTAGTAAGGAGAGATTTATCTAGTGATGTGAGAAATCAATCAAATAGAATAATTAAGATTAACTAGAACAAAGTGTTAATAAAGTGTATATAATATTTAACAAGAAGAGCAATACAAGAATTATAAATCGGAAGTCATAAAGAAATGACAATCCTAAAAATATCCAATAGAATAGAGAAAGAGTCCTTGTTACGTTAAAACACATTACCATAATTATTTATGTCTCTCCCTTACAGGGTAGGCAAGGGTAACTGTGAATATCGCTCAGAAAACAACAACTCCAAACTTAAACCATCCTCACTAACTTCCTCCACAACTCCCTATCCTTGCATACTCCCTTCTCTTCAACAACATACACACAACAAGTCCATACATGATTTTTTATTCTTAGGACTCTTTAATGTTTCTCTTTTTCACACATTCGTCGACAACATCTAGCCACGTCTTACTTTACTTTACTTTTGATCACTTTAAAACATAGTAAACATAATAAAAAGTAATTAGGCTTATAAAATTGAATATGTATTGATTCATTATAAGAATATTTTAAAGCAGTGGCTCTCAACCATTTTTTACCATAAAGCACATTCAAGATTACAATAAGTGTGTTAACCATTTTTTACCATCCAGGTAGAGCCCCGTAAAAACGGTGAGACGCGATAAGGCGAAAAGTGCTATACAAAGATAGAATCAAGTATTTTTTCCTTTGATAGTTTTTAGATATGATTTACAATATTTTTGAAAAACAAAATAAAACTAAATCGTCTTGTCACACGAAATCCTCCTATAAAACGAAATAACGCCGCTTTTACAAAAACAAAATCTTTAGTTAATAAACACGAAATTAAGAAGAAATAAATCAGAAATTTTGACCATGCTGTAATTTGATTAGTATTTTGTTGTAGTGTAAGCTAGCTTTAGGCTACAGAATTGTGAAATATGTAGACAAACCTGACAAATAATTTTAAAGCAAATATATAAGGTTACAATAGTGAATTTTCATTTCGTGTTCATTTTCTCAAAATGTAAATAAGACTTAAACACCTCTGATAACATGTCATTTTGAATAAACATGAAATAACACCGAAAAGTGAGATTTAAAAAACGAAATTTAACTAAAAATAAAACCATTTTTAAAGGGATTTACATATAGCACATTTAAGGCTACCAGGAGTGTGGTGTGGCGGGCACCAAATTTATAGTTGAACAAAATAATAATGCACATTGCTCATTATACATACAAAAATATTGTCATTCCAAAATAAGTGTGAACCATATTATTATACAAATGATTGCTTATTTTTAATTAGAAAATTACAAATGATAAACACATACATATGTAAACTTAAACAAGTTTAGCTAATATACAGTAAATTTTAATCAAACTAAACAACTATTGTAGTGTTAAACTTACATGTGGGCAATACTAATACAGATTTAAATCTATTATAACATCTTTTTTTGTGTGTTTTTTTCAAAATTACAACTGTGAGAAGACATTAAAAAGATTGACGTGACATTCTATTATAAATCTCATTCTAAAAACATAACAAGTTTGGTCAAACAGTTGTGGGCAGATGCCAAAGGGCTGACGTGCACTATGGTGTCCACGGGCATAGTCTATTGAGGACTCCTGCTTTAGAGTATTACAGGAGTGATATACTAATATTATATTTAGGAATTTGTATGATGTTAAAATACTAATTTAACATTTGATAGCATTGGTGGTGAAATAAGGAAAATTTAGTGTTACAAGGTGGGAAAAATAAATTAAAGATATGGGAAATTGTAATCATTAATAAATAAATAAAAATCTATTCTAAGAATTGATTAATTCATTTTATCTTAAATCCTTTTCGCTTTGAATCAGAAGACTGCGTAGGCTGCCTAATTTTTTTGACAACTAGTTTCAATGAGTTATTAAGGTTTGTTTTCACCAATAGAGAGATTAAGAGCAAACATTTGCTCGTGTTCACTTTAAATGCTCCCTTTGCTTCCATACCGGATCGAATATGTGTTTTTTTCGCAGTTAATCCATCGTTTGACAGCGAGCGATCCAGTTCAACTAATTATGGATTGAATATGGCTGATCTAAATAACAAGCTACTTTGTGCAGTTACTTACTCCGATTTCTGTATTCTGTGTTTGTATCGACATATTTGTATCTTTTAAGAAGAGTAAACTTTAGAATAGAAATCAGTTTTTGCTATAAACTTCTTCTCCGCCCATTTCTGAAGTAGTTTTCAGCTTCTGTACTCCCCTTCTAAATGAAGCAAGTAGTGATTGAATCTTAATTTTAATGTCTGATTTTTCAATCTCCAACATATTGGCTAAATCGGTCCAAGCATCCGCATTCTTATTTGGATAGCATTGTACAGCAGAGTTTCATAAAATAGGCCAGTCTCTATAGGCATCTATCAGTTTTAAAACTTTTTCATTTGACCATTCCATCACAAAAATAAATCGGTACAACTGTAAATAAATAACGCAATTAAATACTTAAAATGAATAAATCAATAACTACATAACTTAATTGGATATTCACAAGAAAATTGAAAATTCCGTATCTAAAAATAAAAATCTAGGCTGCACTGCACCGCAAGTACTTCAGCCATTCAATAATCACCGTCCACACCAAACTATCAAGAACAAATGTTTTCTTTGGTGTACCGCCAACCCCCCCGATCTTTTCTGAACACGAGCGAGCGAATGTTTGCTCGCTTGCTAACCGGTACTCACCAGACGAGTATTGAGTGAGAATGCTTGCTCACTCTTGTTTGTTCTTTTTACCCTTTTGGTGAATACCCACTTTTACGTCATCCTTAGGTCTTTATGAAAGAAATACAAACAAATCATGGTTAAACCATAATTATAATAGCAATGAAGTGATAAAAACAAAATCAATTTCATGATACAGGCTTAGAAAATATTAACTATGAATGGAACCAGCTTCTGTGGCTGAATGATCTAAGGTGTCACTTTGTTTGTTGTGAAAGTTTTGACCGCCAAAATTGACAACAAATTAACATATGGTCTTGCTGATTATATAGTTGGGCGAATGGATATGTGAGAGTATATCTGGTTACCTTCGCAAGCCGTAAATTACCATCACTCCAGCGGTGAATTTACTTTAGATTCAAATCCACACACAAAGACAAACCAGCAACAGGTTTCATCTCTACTTCACATAAAAATACATTACAGAAAGTTTCCCAGGACTCTGGTACAAAGTTCCGGGCATCAACAGGTAGCCAGTTAAACGCTTTTATCAAAACCACCCGCCCTCCTCCTTCCTTGTCTTACACGTGTTGTAATACCGTTAAAATAAGGGTGAGATTTAACGCAAATTTTACTTGGAGGGAGCGGTATTAGCACACTACTTACAAACTAATATAAGTTAGGTACTTATTTACTATATGGCATTAGGAGCTCGAAAGTTCATTGCTGAACTTACAAAAGTACGCCACCTATCCCTATCTTGAGCTAGTTATATCCAGTCCACCTCATTACATCCTATCTCTTTCAGGTCCATTATAATGTTATCCTCCCATCTGTGTCTAGGTCTTCCCAATGGTCTCTTCCTATTGGGTTTGCCAGTCAATACCTTGAACACAGTTCTATATTCTTACATTCACGCTGTATGTCCTGCCGACCGTATTCTGCGATAATTTATTAACCTAACAATGTCTTGTGATGAGTAAAGGAATGTAATGGACCAAATATATTATTAAGCAGCTTGTTTTCGAACACCCTAGATTTATTTTCATCGTGTAAGGTAAGAAACAACATTTCACACGTCTCGAGAACAACCAGTAAAATTATGGTTTTGTATATTCTAATTTTAAATCCCTTGAAAGCAGGCGAGATGTTAAAAAAAACTTACCGACTAATTAATAATATGCATTTCTCTACTGTACTCATTTCTTAATTTCCACTCTAATACCATTATTGCTATTTTAAAATAGTTCCCAAATATTTAAACTCATTAACTCTGCCGATCGATACGTTGTTCGCAGTAATCGCTAAATTATTATCCCCAAGCTGTGGCTTCTTTATAATCATCTTTTCAGCGTCCACTTCTAAAACTATTTCCTTAATTAAGCCAGGTGCTAGATCTTTAGAAACAGAATACTCTATACTACCAGTGTCTGATTTGGAGTTATTGGGGAACCGGGGCTCTAAAAATATGGAGGCCCTAACATTAACTAATAACATTTCTTTCTTACGATTTAACGATTTTTTTTTCTTCAAAAAATTATTGGTTAGAATCTAAATGTTAAATAGAATATTTAAATAAGAAACTATTTTCATCACAATACTGTATAGTTATTAGATTTGTTGAAAACAATTTTTTCTATGTATATTTCGTTTGTTCTCACCCGGAATCGATTCGAGATTATTAAGGCGAGATAGAAAGAATCGCGTTTTTAAAGTCCATGTTTTTGCAGTTTTTAAAATGTAAAACAATTTTTTTGTCCAAAATAAATAAAACATTGGTTCAGTAGATATGTTTATTATTTTTATTTTTATATAATAGTCTCAATAGGGCTTGAATGATATGAAATTTATACAATTCAGTGGTACGCCACGAACCACCTGAATTATTTTGGACCACAGTTTGGGGGAAAATTGCTCTAAACAATGCTTCAACAATAATTGTAGGTCAATCACCGCGGTAACCAAAATTATCACCTAGCGTTTGTAATTTTTTTCGGAAGCCAATTTCACAAGTTTAGTTTCAACATGTCTTGGAACAGTGGATCTCAGAAGATGTTCCATTTATCGGGCGTCAGTATCCTCCCTAACCTAAAAGTAGTGTTGAAAAGCACGTGTCTCGAGTCATCATTCCCGTCGGTACGTAGATTTGCGTACACATTACCTGAGAGCGGTGCCGTTCCAAAGGAGATTCCCACTAGGTGAGACCAAATTCTAAGATAATCGGGTTTGGCCACTCTTTTATTCTAGTCATCAGTAACTATAGTCAACGAGCGCTAGTATAGCTATATATTGGCACACGCGCAATTCAAATATTGTAGAGAAGTTTAAACCAGGTTTTTCAGTTTATGGCTTTATGTTATAGTGTTTTGGCCAGATAAAGTAATTAAAATTAAAAAAGAGGTCCTACATATCAATATATATATATATATAACATTATAATAACTGTTATATCATGATTACAAAGGCATTTAAATTTGTTTGATAATAAGGATACTAATTAAATTTAATGTATATATTTTTCACTACTTGATGTAGCGCAACATTTAAAAGTAACAATCTAATTAAGGTATATGTAAAAAATTATATATATAATATAATTATTATCTGGTGCCAATATATGTATATGATTATTTATATATATTTTTTAAGTGATAAGCTATCTTTGTTAACTTTATATTCGTAATACTCCCTATAAGAAATAAACATCAACATTAACAAAAATAATAAGAGCTTGTTTAGACTTAACCTGTGAATTTTCTCTTCACTCAGTAGAACATTCAATGACCAGGTATCAACGAAAATACGGCATAATTTTCTAACAAATTGACGTTCTTAAAAGCTAGAAGAAAATATTAAATCTACTTTCACGTTTCCATACGTCAAGTAATGTGAGCTGAAGCTATCACTTTTGATAGATGTTATCAAAACACATAAAAAATAATAATAATAATAATAATAATAATAATAATAATAAAATGTAATCTCTACTTGGACCACAAAAAATATGTTTGTATTTTTTAAAAGGGGATTAAATGTCAAGTAGTAAAAAAAATCACGATTCATTCCAATGTGAGCTATGAGCAGAGTTTATCTATAGTAGAATTTTTGTAGGAAGAATTTTTTTGAAAACACAAACATGTGTTTTACCTTTATCACTGGTAACACTTTACTTTTACTATACGAGTTATTTTTATAGGTATTGAAAACCTTTATCAAAAGTGACAATTGAAGACCACATTACTTGACGTATTAATTCGTGAAAGTAGATAGTAGTCCTATTATGAAGACCTAACTATTAAAATTGGACCGTGTGACTGATCAAATGGGGGACCGGTAATGTGATAACGTAATCACAGGTACCATTTTAACAAGCTCTTATTACCCTGACAGCACCCCAAATCACGAATCTACCACGCCTCACACCCCCATCCCTAAAACCACCTAGATTAATCCGTCCCTAAATACGTGGTTCCAGAGGTATCAGCCTTAGTATATTCGCCCCTAGAGCTCGTGCTCCACTTAGTCCGGAGAGCATACATACCTTCCCGAATTCATCAGCGGAGGACAGCACTTCCCTTAACGATTGGGCAACGGTCCTGCGTCCCAGAGTGCCATTAGACGCTGGAGAATATCGGACGCTATTGAAAGAAGAGACGTTAGCTGATTGACCCCAGATAAATATATTAATAGGCCTGTATCTAAAATAATCATATCTATTTCACGGATACCTAATATTTTCAATCGGACTTATACTCGTGTTGTACAGTTATTTTATTTGTGTACGGTTTCACTAATCAAATTAGTAAAATTCTTATGATGATTGACTGTTACGTTGTTTTTAATTGTACTGTACGTACATTTTTGGAAGCAAATTCTAAATCAGCGAGCTTAACTAAATTTATTTTTCCATTTCAATATATTAGCTTTCCATGCTTATTTTTACTTTCTGCTAATCCTCAGAGAAGTATTACTATCGTCAAAAAAATCTGGAAATGTTGATAAATGTCAACGTTTCATGACCCCTGAAACCAAAAAAAGCTATTTTCGTGATGTCGTTTGTCTGTCTTTTTGTCTGTATATCGGACTATAGCTGAAACCATTTTACCGATCAGACTAAAACTTGGTATCTACTATTTAGGGTTTTCCTATGGCTCCCCCAAAGAATTTTTGGAGTAAATATCCAACCATAAATTTAAAGACAGTTTACTGAACGTGCAACATGAGATTAAATAATTTTTCTCAAAATCTTCTTAAAGATTTTTATTACAATTTGTATCTGTCCATTTTTTAGCATTAAAACCCAAATTGTAGTTCTTGTTTTCGTATGAAAATTACTTTTATGATATTTTATATAAGTGAAAGTGTCCTATGTTGTTCATATATCCGCAACTATTTGAGATATAATAAAGCTTGTCATTGTAAAGTTGTGGTAATATTAAAAATGAAAATATTTTGTTTTGGAATAGATTTTTATAAAATCAATAGTTTTTGAACTAGAAGTAAACAAATATAATTTTTTATGGAGCGCTTTGAAATATGGATTTGATTGTTATGTTCTTTGGAGGACAAATGTGTTCTTTTCTCAATATTTTTGTAACAATCTATATTACTTCATTTAGGGTTTTTTGGTGGAGTTTTCCTGCAACAATGTATATTATTTCTTCTTACAAATCTTACAAGTTTTTAATAAATGTCTCTAGTTTAATATTAAATAGAGAGAAAGGCTGTGATGAGCACCGTACCATTTTTTAAATATCGAATGACATGTCTACATAGTATCATTCTTACATATGTATAATCATTGAACATACATTCAGAGACCATTATATTTCTAGGCGTTCAGTTTTATTTATTTTTGGCTAGCGTGTTAAGTAATTTAGTTTCATTGAGATCATTATTTTTTTATTTATTTTATTTTATTTTATTTTATTATTTTAGCTATTTTTATTCATTCAATGAAAATGTACGGCTAGGCCCTACACATAAAAAAATATGCACATTAATAGTATATAGATTGTCATGACTTTTTGTATAGGATAGTAAAAGTTTGAGTTCAATTTATAACGTCTATAGATATCTAATTATGAAGTTAAAATATAGGGTAGAGCTTTTCTTGAAATATAAATATGTATTCATCCTTTGTTTACCCTTTAAGGTAGCAGACTCGCCTTCCATTATTTCACTGTGGGATAGCTTATAAAATATTCTTAATATAAATATTCGTCACCGTAAAATGCTACCTTTTGGGGGTGAGTAGTCTAATATAGGTATTTAATCTAATCTCATAGGTTAGTATGAACTTTTATGGTGTTCCAAGGGCATCATAATATATTCCCTCGTACATAATGTTCACACAGTCCTTGAGAATCACTAACTAAGGGTGTGGGGGGGGAACTAGTAAACTAAATTGCAATTCAAATAATACGTACTTGTTAGAAGCCAAGGCAGAGTACTCTAGTAGGAAACATGCTCAACTGAGACTTTGAGGCTGGCCAAGTATTTATAGTTCAGCTCTTGGCGGACAGATGGTAGAAGTGGTTCTTCAACAAGTTTTCTCTACCAAAATGTTATTTTAGTATATTAAGTCAATGATGATTATTTTAAATCGATTGATCGATTGTAACGTAATAAATCCATATTTTTAATAGCATTGAAACTTTAATACTATAAATTACATCATCACTGAAACAATAAATTTAATAATTTTGGTAAAATTTACATTAGAAATAAACCCTAATTTTTATTGATAGGCCACTTTCAACATTCCTGAATATTAAGAAACTAATAAATATTTACGTAGCATTTATGATTAGTCGTCGTTTGAATAGTGATTAATACTTCTTGTGGCTCACTATCTCTATATTAATTAACTGTACTTTAAACATTAATTAAACGAATTAAGAATATAATGCAATAAATGTAATATTTATTTTTCCACCACTATGACAATGAATTTAGGCCTACAGTTTCCAAATATCTGGCTTTTTATGAAAATCAGATTGCACGTGTATAATTCGATTTAAAATACTGAAATCCAATGTAATTGTATTAAGCTATGAGCGTTGACACACAAAAAATAACCATTACCTTTAGGAAATACTGAGCAATGAAGCAAATCATAACCACCGTCTTCAACCTCCATACTTTCATCCTATCATCATTTAAACATCAACCAAATGACACTGACAGCTCCCGATTATCATCCACAGCAAAACCCGAGCCCTGCAACCTGCGTCCGATCTTCTGCTTCAATATATATATAGATCTTCAAATTAGATACTTCACTTTTAACATTTCTTTAACTTATGAAATAAAACAATTTAAACTATTTTTTATGTTTACAAAATTTCATATTTATTTTACTATATATTTGATAATAAAAATCAAAGTGTAAAAAGTGTACATCTGGATGAAGGAAAGCCGTAGAACCTTTCAATGCTCGTTTACATCACTTTTGAAATGTTGAAATTGCTGTATTAATACAAAGATAATCTACTTTTGATGAAAACATTTAATACTATTTTTTGTATAAGCCATTAGTGGTTGATTAGTTCTTGAAGGTGCCTGTCTAATCAGATTTTCCGTACATCTCGATTTCTTAAAACTGACTCACCAATTCTAGTTAGATTAAAGTGTGCAAGTAAAGGGCACAGGTCACCCGCCTCGGTGGCGAAGCTAGCTATCACGCTAGTTTCGTGTTGAGTTAGACTGCCAAGGACGGGGAGATCGAGGTTCGAATATTACTCGGGTGAACTGGGGTGGTTTTTCTTAAATGGTTTTTTCCTCCCTCACGCAAACTCGGGTTCACTTCCTCTAAATTCAACTTTCCCAATTCCTAGTCCATTAGCGTAATTAGTACTTAAGCGTATAACCCGAATGGGTAGTAAGACACAGTGTGTAGTGCACAGACTATTTAGACACAGCCCATGTAACTTATATTTAGTTTTGTAATTAACACACGGAGGATGAAACGTCCCACGCCACAGTGTGTGTTTTACATGTGTTTCATCAAGCTCCACATACGCTTGGAGGCGGAAACGCATGTTGGTTAAAACACTTGTAACAAATCCAGACCAGCTTCATTGGCCGAATGGTCTAAGGCATCCCTCTCGTATTAGACTAGCCCACTGATGACGGTACGATCAGGGTTCGAATCCCAATTGGTCTACTGAGGGTGGTTTTTTCCATAGTGATTTCCCACTTCCTCTTTCACGCAAATGTGGGTATATTATCTCTAAAATGCTTCCTTCGTCATCCCTACCAACACTAGAGTAAGTATCATATATGCGTATAACCTTAACAAGTAGCAATACGTGGTGATAAAAAAAATCAGGTGGTAAGACGTGGCACTCGCCCTCGATCTTTTTTGCGTGGATGCTCCTTGTCTCAAATCTTGACGCTGTCACTCCAGGGGCTTAGCATACCCCAGAAAGAAAAGTCCCAGAGATTCAAGAACGTAAGTGTGGAGCTCATTCTACGGGCTTCTGCGACCAATCCAACGGGGAAAGTTGTCGTCCAGACAATCTCGCACTGCTGTGGCGTAATAATCCTTCTTGTATGAACAAGGCAGGCCGGTCATCAAGGGCGTCCAATCCCAGCATCAGTCAATCACCCAACATCTGCAGATACGCCTCATCAGTCAGAGTTGCTTCGAAAACGTAAGGGCCAATTATATGGTCCTTCCACAATCCACACGCCACACCAAACCATAATGCGATGGGATTCTTGTTGTTTGACGGGACAATACCAGTGTGGTTTTTCTTGTGACAAGTAACGCAGATTCTGTTTGTTCACTTTGCCGTTGACGTAAAAAATTAGCTTCATTGGAGAAGATATGCTTGATAGAAAATTCACCTTCCTGTCAATCTTGTCCAGAAGCCGTTGACACATCTTCGGCCTGCGGTCAGGGTCATATTCTATCATTTTAGGCAGCATTAGTAGCTTGGGGGGGGGGGGAAGCATTTCTCCTTCAGGATGTCTCGAATGGTTGACCGTGTAATACCAATCTATTTGCTGGTTTACCGGACTGACTTCTTTGGACTGGTAATTAACTTAGCCACCACCAACACCTTCCCAGACCTCTTCGGGTATCTTAAACATGGAGAATCCATGATAAAACCCATAAGCTCGAACTTCTCCAGAATATTCCGACAGTATTGTGAGATATGTTTCTCAGTCAGAATATAATTATTGAATTAGGCAGTATCTCTCTGTGAATACCTCACACCCGCACAAGAGGATTTCCAGACGTTCTATTCCGACAGATTATTTGCTGAAACAAGGAACTTTACGCACATTAGAATAAGAAAACCCCTGTGAGTGGAACTTTTTCGGCCATCCTGCAGGTTATTATGCTATTTTTAAGGTTTCAACACAGAACGGATATTTATTTTAAAAGCGAAGCTGGGTGGAAGGAAATGCGAATTAGGATAAATATGGTTTCAGTGTGATAGCAAAAAATGTTGTTTACAAAGTAAATTAAATAGTTCTTATTTAGATTCGTATAAGTAATTTTGTATACAAATTAGGCTAAACTTCAACAGTTATTTAATAATGGTTATGTGCATTATAGAATTTTAACAGTACATGTAACTTGAACGTTTTTGTTCAAATGCTACTTTGTCCATGACAGATATTCAAGAACTATTTAGATTACTATATGAAGTTAAAGTTAGACTAAACGTATCTACTGAAACAATAATTTTTTTATTTTGACCAAAAATTAAATACTGTAAAAAAACATAGTACAGACCTGAACTCACGTTCCCAACCATCCATCTTAAATTACTATCAAATAAACTGAAATAGTATATATATCTGGACACGAGAATTGAATCCGGGAACTTCGGCAATGTTATAGCGCTGGGGCTCTCCGGGATTATCACATTCTCAAGGTCGTTACCACTCACAGTTTAAATAAACATCTGATTACATTTAAGTTGCTTCTAAATATATTTTAAAACAGTCTTATTTCGTAAAAAGCACTGTACCTAATCCAAGGAGTCACCCACAGACATTTTTAAGGGAAATCATTTGTAAAACAACAATAATGTATGTACAGTACTTCAAGCGTATCTCCTTGGCCTACTTAGCGACAGATGGAAATACCTAACCAGCGCTGACCACGACTATTCTGATGAATATGAATTAGTTTTAAAGTTCAAGTTTGAGGTGTACCATGAATTTATTTTCGCAATTATGATTGAGGGAAAAGCTATCATAGATTCTCTGTAACCATTAGTTATTTATTGTATACATGGATACATATTTTGTTTTATCCTTGACGTGTTTTATACAGAATTTCAAATTATAAAAGCACCATCCCACTTTGACCCTAAATGGGAGGTGATAAAAAAAGCATGATTTGAATACAATTAGGCGATTAAATCGTCACATGTTCATAAATAATTAATCACTTTCAATCATAACATAATCATTTTATGTGGTCGGAATCCATCCAAATTTCGAGCTTATAAAGACCATTTTAAAATAACCCCTTTCTGTGGTCACATGGTCTAAGGTTGGGGTGGTAATACTCTCATCCAACTCTCCCCTCCAGTCTCTTTTCCAACACTTCTTTTCATCTCTCTCTACCTTCAGACAAAAAATAGTCACATTTGCACTAAATTGTCTTAAATTTTCAATCTGAACACTTTACAACTTATGCGTCCGAGGCAGTTAGTTGTAACTTGTTGTCAAAGTGTAACTTACATGTATTGAATAAACTTGTTCAAACAGTTTGTGTCGTTTTAAAAGTTCGATTGAGCAAACTACTTTGTCACTCTTTACACATTGTGGCGAATTGAACTTCTCATTCGCCACACCTGTGGCTACATTGAAAAATTTTATTGCCCGCTTCTGGTCTAGGGCATCACTCTCGCAATAGACGAGATTGCCGATGATGGAAATATTGTAGTTCTAATCCCAGTCCTGTACTGATGGGGATTTTTACTAAATGGTTTTTCAATTCACTCCCTCTCTCCACGCAAATGAAGCAACACTTTCTCTAAATAAACCTCCCTCATTTCTAGCACATTAGCGTAATTAGTATATATGCGTATAGCTCGAACGGGTAGGCAGATGCGGTACTAAATAAAAAACTTAAGAATTTGCGACGAACGCTTCGACATTTGCAAAACAAGCTTTTTCAAGAAATAATAAAAAAAAATTATGGGATAGTAATGACCTGATTGTCGTGATAAATCTAAAACTTTGAAAAATTCAGGATGGCAGTTACAATATGGCAAACACTGCATACAAATTGAGTTTTAGAGAGCTGAAATTTTGTATGTACGCTATGGAGCATGTCCATCGTTGTGAGAAAAATACAAAGTTTGAAAAACCCAAGATGGTGGACGCAATGTAACCCAATAACCTTAAGAGCCATGGACACACATTTTCTCTACCTCCTACTACGAAAAATCTAAAAATATTATCAAAACAACAGGGAATTTATAATATATCTCAAAAGTGGTAGCTGCAGATTGGATGGATTGATGTAATGAATAAATAATAATATATATATATAAAGTTTATATATATATAAAGTTATATATATATATATATATAATATATATATATATATATATAAATAGCTTTTTATAGATTTCACATGTTAATTCGTAAGAAAATTGAGGTATACCAACTGTGTAACAGACACGGTCGAGTGAGGACTAGCTTCTAGTTCAAGTTTATTATTACCGACAAACACCCCAGGACAAGAGATATAAAAATAAACATTCCTACAAGGGTTGCACAGTCATCCAAAAAGAATAATTGAGGAAGGGCCTTTTTCTAACAATCACTATTCTTCTTTTTATTCTTTTTTTTTTTGTCTGCGTAAGGTTTCTACTTAAACCACGGTCCAGATGAGTTTATTCGGGGAATTTTTAAGAGAATTTTAATGACACCCGTATCACTATTATGAAATGTGAACATTGTTTTTTTCTCAAAGATGCAAGTCACCAATCAGTATTCTTTTGTTAACCAAGTTGCACCGAACGTTACAACAAAACTAACACTTTATAACTTTTCATCAAATCACTCACAGTACAGCCAACAGCTAAATCATAACTAATAGTGTATTGAGGTTTTTACTCAACTTTACACGTCTTACTACCCATCTGGTATTTACTTGAATGAATTGGATATGGAGAAGGTAGAATTTAAAGGAATGTATTCGCATTTGATTAGAGTGGTAAAATATTTTAAAAAAACATCTCAGCACATTACAGTTGGGATACGAACCTATGCTTCCCCATCATTTGAGAACCAAATCAAACGAAACTGAATCATGTGTGTGCGTTTTTTAAAGTTTAAAAATTGAAAGCATGTGCATCGTTAGTAGGGGGTGCCCGGAGAGTACTATCTACCCCTTGCATGCAATAATTTCAAATGGAAAATTATTCTTAGTAGGCCACCGTAAAATAATCGTGAATTGTTTTATTGAGAAAATTGAAAATCCACCTTTGGAGCATATGCATAAAATATGATCAAGGTAACTTTTTTTAAATGACTTATAGAATTAATTTCACTATCATTATTATTTGTTTTATTCATTTGTACCAAATATTTTTTTATTTTCTAATTTAAAGTGAAAATGGGCTCTTTCTATATTCCCCTAATAATTAAGATAAATGGTCAACCTGTTGTGTAAATTTGTGTTTCAAGTGGGTTCCTAACAACCAAGTTAACGGCCCTTATGTAAAATATTTATTACATGTAACAGTGCTTATTCCTTAAATTATATTACTTAACTAGTTTTTTAATAACTTTAGTTTGTTGCTAATTCGTTCACTATAACGAAGAAGTTTATGATCTAACAAATTACAAATAACCATATAAAAATATCTATAATAATCAATATTAAAATATTGTGATTATATTTTTTATATTTTCACAATATGCTGCTAGAGTTAACAAATTATATCGATTATAGTAATTGTGTTCATTTAAAATGAATTAATAAAACCTTTTTAAGAAGTTGAAGGTAGGGAAATGAAATTATCTTTTTTTAAAAAGATCAGGAAGAATAGCCAAGATATAGATTATAAATTTGAGGAGCTCAAGTCGTAGAACATTGGTGCGTTAGGTCCAAGGTCACAGACAAGTTATATACAGCAGATACTCAGCCTTACAGGAGTTTCACAGCGCTCCTTGAGCCAGGTCGAGTCCTGAGGAGTGCTAGTTGCAGTTTTCAGTCATAACAGCACTTACAATCGAAACAACTCACTTTCATATTGTTCGACACAATAGTTGAGAAAATATCAACACCACCCCCTTCTCCCCCACCCTCTCCAACTCACCCGATTACCCGCTTACCCCCTTTGAATGAACAAACCTTTTCAGACAAGGAACTAGTCGACGGTGTTTGAAGTTGTTTACAACTAAGACAATTTGAAAACATTCGCTTGAACAAAAAAAATAGGACCATTATTCTAAAGTTTTATTTATAATTTGCAGTTGAGTAAGCTCGTTATGGGGTTTGGTTCATGGGAAGGGAAGGTGGAGGGGGGGGGTTTGAGCCATTAACTGAAACTAGCTCCTGAAAGCCAGTTTATTGACACTAGAAGGCAGCTTTTGTCTGTTCTTAGTAAAATCATCTTTAAAGTGAACTATTTTGTAAAATTCCTGCTTGATAGCGATTTTGTGAAATTTGGACTGCGCGTTAGCGATCCCTGTGTTGAAGGACACAAGCTCTCCTAATGAGCGCAGCCACTTAAGCCTGGAGGCTGTGGGTCTGATGTATACCTCGTCTTTGGCCAAGGGCGCATAGTTAATGTATTGGATAGATAACTTCTAACCAAAATTACATCACCTACTACCTCAACGTAAGACGTACTTGACTACTCTTAAAGTTTGTACCGAACAAAAAAGGATATGAAAGAGGATAAATAAAGCCATGAACTTGTCACCAGTTACCCACACAAGGCACGTTGCAGACTTTTATAAATTATTTAATCCTGGTATTATTTAAATGTATCAATGACTAAGATGATTATTTACAACGTCACTTTATAAGCAGCAATAATGGGATTGTCGGTTTTAAAAATCCACCTCGATTTAATTTGTAATCAAATTAAATGAGAATTATGGTTTTTCTTTTAAAATGATCTAGTTTGTAATTTTTTTTATGATCTAATCAATTGTTTCAGAAAATTCCCCTTAAATACCCCCTATTAATGCAATATTAAGCTATCAACATCACTAAGACCACTATTTGGAACTCAAGAAAAATACTCGTTGATCCTTCATTCGCCTCCCCCCCCCCCCCCAGCCCCCCTTGTCTTACCACTAGTCTAGGCTATCCGAATGAGGAGGGTGGAATAAAGAGAATATGAACCCGAATTAACGTGATGGTAGAGCGGGGAACATACCACAAATTCACCCGACTAGGATTTGAAATCTGATCCCCCTATCATGGGCAAACTAGACTAAACGAGTTTGACGTTTAGTCCTCATGCCCACCAATACGAGTACTAATCATAAACATACATACAATATGTATCACCGCATCTAAATACCTGTTTGGGTTATACGCATACATGATAACTCGCTTTGCTCGTTGAGTTGGGTTTTGCCCATTGAGTTTTTTTTTTTTTTTTTTTGGCAAGTGGATGTAAACTAATATAATTCCAGCGTTGTTTTGAACTTAACAACTTAAAGTTATCGGTATTGTATTGTATTTTTCACACATTATTTTAATTTCTCCATACCTATAGGGCAGCTAGAATCATCAAATTGGTCACGCTTATGGCAATTGGATTTTCCAATTTGCCTGCCAAATTTTATGATTATAGCTGTCCCATAATTGTGCCAGAAAATTAAAAAATATGGGGAAAATGTGCAAAATTTACCTAAAATAAAAAAGATCTAGCTCTATCTAAGGTATAACCGATGGAGATACGACAAAACGTAATAGGACCAAACTTGTGGATCTCACCAAATCCGTAGTTGCTGGTGCAATCCGTTTTTTGATAGGTCTTATCGTTTAGCCACAAGATACCTTCAAAGAAAGGTCCTCACCGACTTTAAAGTTGCTCCGCCATTTTGAATTTTTAACTTTTTGGAATTTTCACGTCAGTTACAGGCTATAAGTTTGCTATAAGTTTGCCAAATTTCAAGTTTCTAGCTCATCTGGAAGTGGGTAAACATTAATGTCAGTGAGTGAGTGAGTTTGTCAGCCATGTGTCTTTATAGTAGTATAATTATTCTAATGGGGTAGCGATTATTAATGTTGAGTTTAGAGGGAGTGTAGCTGGATCTACGTGGCGGAAGTGTGGGAAACTATTTAAGAATATACCACCCTAAATACACACCCTACCAGCATTCGAACCCCAATCTCCCCGTCATCAGTGGCGTGGTCTATTGCGAGAGTGACGCCCTAGGGTAGACCATTCGACCACCGAAGAGGGTATAATTCTATCGAATCTAAGAGTTCCATGCTGTGTATAATACTATTGTCAGAGCTGTACCTGTTCTAGAGATGTTTAAACCGTGGAAGGTAACATTAAAAGCAATGCACGTCTCACACATCTTGATAGATACACCTGCCAAGCTACGGTGGTTCTTTTATTCAGTATCTTTTTTTAATTTTATTTTATCTTCATCTTCTTATTTTCTTTTTTGTCTTCTCGTTGGTTGAGGTGTTACTGCACTTTCCCTGACCTGTCAAACGACGTCTTCCCTCTCCAAATCCCCCTCCGCAAGTCTCACCCGTGATTCTTCCTGTCCCTTACCCCCCTTTAAAGCTACCCACTCATACACATCCCTTTCACTCTCTATGCTGGCTTGCTCAGTGTAACCGCCTTAGGCTCTACTGCAACAACGATACAAGACGCACTAATCAAACTACTTTATTCTTACCGTGTCTTTTAGACTGCTTTGGCTAACGCGCTAGTCGTGTTGAGCCCGACTGCCGAGGACGGGGAGATCGAGGTTCGAATCTCGGTCGGGTGAACTGGGGGTGGTTTTTCCTAAATGGTTTTCCACTCTCCCTCCACGCAAATGCGGGTTCACTTCCTCTATTCAACCTTTCCAATTCCTAATCCATTAGCGTAATTAGTACTTAAGCGTATAACCCGAACGGGTAGTAAGACGCGGTGCTAAATAATAAAAATAATAATTTTAGACTGCTCTAGCGAGTCTTAAAAACATTTTTTTTAGCGCTGAGTCTTACTGCCCATTCGGGTTATACGCCTATATATTAATTACGATATTGTATTAGGAATGAGGAAGGTTAAATTCAAAGGAAGTGTAGCCGCATTTGCCTGGAGGGAGAGCGATAAACAGTACACCCAACTGGGATTCGAACCTCGATCACCCTGTCATCGGTAGTCTAGCCTATTATAAGAGTGACGCCTTAGACCATGTGGTCACCGAATTGAGTGTGAGTCTTGAATGATTTTTAACCAATTTGCTAGTTGTTGGAAAACCATTTGTAATCTATTGATCAGTAAACTTTTGGTTGCAAAACAAACATTATTACTGACCTTAAACATTTTATTAACTGTTTATTATTATTAAATGTATTTTAACGTGAACTTTCTAAAACGACTGATTATATCAGTGTACGACTTATAAACTAATTTAAATACAGAACAAACACAACAACCAACCTCCAGCCGTTATTTTATCACTGAGCAAGTGGGAGCAGTAGTAGCTCTCAGAGAAAAATAATATATCTCCCCACTATTACCTTAGATCAGTGATTACCAACTAGGGTTCCTCGAATCCGCGTCCAGGATTCCAAGAGAATTCGCAAAAGTGTGCAAAAAAAAAGAATAAGCCTACAACTTGTAATTGAGTAAATAATTATATATATATATAGTAACGAGATATATTAATAAAACAATTAAGCGTTTTGAAAGTTTAGCTTGGTTATATATTCGCGTGATAATTTTTTCTTGAGCAAAGAGAGCTTTACTTGGGAGGATACATTTTGTTGAAGCGGGGAAATTCGTAGCCTGAAGAAATTCATTTGGCAACAATGAACGCTACCAGCGCTCCCGTCTACTACTCTCTAGAGTTTATTTTGTTTCTGTCGAAGCGTGCAGGTTAACGTTATTGTACATGAGTACAGTATACATTTATTCGGGGTGGGTGCGGAAGGAGGGTGTAAACACGCCGGGTTTGGGGTTGTCCATTCCTTATGGCTGAGCTAGTGACTCCTACTTCGGTGCGGTACTAATCGACTCATACGATCTCTCGAATGGGAGAATCCACAATCTACCTGTTCGGTTGTTTCTTTCGAAAATACCTGCAAGATACCTCCTCGTTCCCTGGGACACGTCCTTCCTAGGCTTGTTGGCTTGACGACCCCGACAGCAAGTTGGGCGTCTAGATTCTTGTGGGGGGTTGAGGAAAGTGATGTCCTCCACCCGGCACAGTAAGCGGAATTAGCGGTTACTTGCACATGGGTCATATCAAGACAAAGTATTGTAATCGTGGACTTTTTTACTTCAAGATTACAATGAATATTTTCGTTTTTTTTGTGTGTCCGAACACAAAACAGTGGATTTTATGATTCTGTATTTTTGTTTGTCTATCCCTGGTTACATATCCATAGCGGTTTGAAAGATTTTGTTCAAACTTGATATCTAGAGGTTGTAGAGCAATACTTTGTTGTTGTTTTTTACCCAACCCTCAAATTAAGGGTAGTTAATTAACTTCTCTTTTTTTAGCACTGATCTTAATAGCCCTTTGCATTATACGCTTATGTTCTAATTACGCTAATAGTTTAAGGGATTGGAGACGTTATATTTATAGGAAGTGAACACGAATTTGCGTGGAGGGAGAGTGGAAAGCCATTTTAGGAAAAAAATAAGTACACCCAACCAAGATTCGAGCCTCATTGGCAGTTTAGTCTACTGTGAGAATAGCGCATTAGATCATGCGGCATCCGAGGCAGGTGTTAGTTAACTGATGAGTAATTTTTTTAATCAGATTTTTTTAATGGCTCTAACAATTTTGTTTAGAATGGATATTATATATGGAGCTTTTGAACCCCAAATAACACTGGATATTTGGTTTTTTGGTGAAAATTCGCTAAAAACTAGTTTCCTAAAGAGTTATTTTAGAAAAGTCGAAATTTTGTTTAAAATCTATATTGGTGGCGTAATTGACACGAAAAATAAAAAAGTATACCCTACTTGTAATTTGGTGCGAAGATTATTTAAGGATAGATAAATGATGATTTATCATTTTTCAATTTGAATATTTAAAAAAATTGGTTTACCAATTTCGTTCAAAATTGGTAAAGGTTAATTTTTATGTCATAAATAATTATATATATGTTTTTCTAAAAAAAAGTTTCATAGTTATTTACTGATGACTGAGTTTTGTAAAATTTGATATTTTTTAAAGTATCTTTAAAGATTCTCTTCAAAATTGATATCGGGGGACTCTTTTACATAATAAATAATAATGTGTGTTTATTTTTCTAAAATGGATTAATTTAAGGGTAGTTTATTTACGACAAAATAAAGAAAATTTGAAATTTTTCCAAATTAGCCTTGAACATTAAGTCAAAATGGGAATCTGATAGTGGTTTTTCATGATAAATAAGAATACATGTTTATTTTCACAAATTAAAAATAACTAATTTTAGGCTAGTTTACAAATAAATTGTTTTTTAAAATAAAAAATTTTGCTTGGAAATATTTGAACAAAGTGGTTTAAAATTTGTATATAAAGAGTGTTTATCGTGATTAACGAGATGATGTGTTTGTTTTTATGAAGAAAACTTACGTAGGTAGTTCACTGAAAACCTATTTATTTTTAAATTGTATACCATGTTATAATAAATACACTGTGCGAGAAAAATTTGTGCGATTGTGTCTTGCCATTTACATCTTGTTTCAAAGATCTATCAGGAATAAGAAACTCAGTAATAACCTAATTATTATAACTCCAGACCAACATGGTGTGTCTAATAATAATTAAACTAGACTAGTGCCTCATCCTCGTGTTGGACTGGATTACTAATGATGAGTAGATCGGGGTTGGAATCCCGATCACGTGTACTGAAGTTGTTTTTACTTAATGGCTTCTTCTTCCTTGACACAAATGCGGGTACATTTAGTTTAAAATGATACCTTCCCTATCCCTATACTACTATCGTAATTAATGTATGTGTATGACTCGAACATCTAACAGCGCATGTCGGGGGGGGGGGGGGGGGGGGAATCCAACCCTAGCCAGTAATCAAACCAGATACACCAAGAAGAAAGAATCCAACATTTAACGTTCTTATCTGAATCTGGGACCTACATCATAATATTACTGACTTATTCTTCTTTATTTCCCACGTAAAAAGTATATCACATATATAAACTAATGAAATATACGTTTTTTAAATACTTTAATACGGTTATTCCCTTGTGAAAGTTTGTGACATTGTTCTCATAATACTGCGGCCTTGATTCGTGTGAAATATTTTGTAGTTTAGGTGTGAAATGTTTTGTAATTAGTCTACGCTTTGTGAAGTATACCTAATTATACAGAGACATGGTAGTAGTAAATCTGTCTTCAATAGAAAATATACACATTTTGTTTATTATATCTATTTGTACATTATAATTGCAAGAATATCTCTTGGTGGATTGCACTATATCGCCTGACGTTACAAGACTAGATTGCGAAAATAAGTTAAGGGAAATGCACAGGCATTAAGACTGAAAATAAACTATGTGCCATCGGTTGGGATTGAACACCATCATAACTGTGTCAAAGTCTGGCGTTCTAACCTCTCATTTAAACCCAACAGCGAGATAAATTGTATTAACGTTTTGCATTTATAAAACTAAACTAATCAGGATCTCATCTTTGTTTGTAAATTAAATATTTTTTAAACTCCAGATGTATTGATTCAGTTAATAAGTGCCACCCACCACTTGTTACAAAAATGGATAGGATGGCTTAGTTAAAAGGTGCAGCATATTTTTTTAATGTAGCCATATATGGGACGAATTAGAGGTGAAATACGCCACACCATGTAAAATTTGAGAAATTTGGCTGTTAAATTGAATATTTTAACAAAACACATTGTTTGGACAAGTTTATTCAAAATATGTAGAGCTATACTTTAAATACTCAGTTATGACTGCTTCAGACGCAAATTATTAAAACTGTTCAAATTGATGACTAAGACAATTTAATGTGAAATTTGTCAATACTTTATCTAACACGTTGCAGAAACATTAGCTGACAATCTTAACTCAATAAGCTTGCGGAATGCTTCCAATGATATGCAGGAAATGTCAAACTACAGCCAACGCACGCCACCAGAATAAAGTTTATTTTACTCTGAGAGCTATGGCCAACACAAATTCGCCACATTTTCATGGCCAATTCGCCACTTTTGGCAATTGATGACCAAGTTTCCCACCCTAGGCTTAGTTTGTAGAGGGGTTGGGTCAAATTGGTAGACGACTAGGGTTAAAATCCTTGTCCGGTTGTCATGTGTATGAGTTCATATACTCACGTCACCAAAAATGTAATATAATTGAATGGTACGGTGCAGTGCATTGACTTTCTCACTCTTTTACCTTAAAATGAAGATATTTACTCAAAGCTCATAATTTTTTGAAGTAAAATAATGGACATTGCTGCAGAAACAGTCCACTAAAGAGCATAAATGAAATTATATACAATGTAACAGAAACTTAATGAAAAAACTTCTTTGTTCAGCAAAGAGCATAACAATCAATAAATATATTTCAAATCTCAGAAACTATTAGTTTTATGAAAATATATATTCAAATCAAAGGCTTATAATTTTAATAATACCACAACATTGCAATGATAAGCTAGTTCGTATCTCAAATAGTTGCAGAAATATGAACAAAATTGAAAATTTCCCTTTGTGAAAAGTCTCAAAGTCATTTTCATGGGAAAATTAGAGTTGCCATTATGTTGTTATGTTGAACAATGCCTGGATTAGAAATTTAGCTAAAGCTGTTAAAGCAGATTTTGAGAAAATCATGTTTTTGCTCTTTACACCTTTAAGTAAAATATCCTTAATTTTAGGGTTGAATGAGTAATTAAAAAACTCTATGAAACCTTATTAAAATCCTAAATACCAAGTTCTAGCCCGATATGTAAAACGGTTTCAGCTCCAGTAACATATAGACATACAGATGGCATTGAAAAAATACCTTTCCAGGTTCAGGGGATCATGAAACTTCGACATCCTATAAAATCTCAAAGTTGAATTTTTTTGGCGATCACAAAACATTATTTAACCAAGGGGTACGAGAAAGTAAAAAAATGTGTTTGTTAATTCACGGAACAATTATTAACCTGATATTGTCTGAATGAAACCCATTTCCTGTGAACATTATTGCATTAGTGGAGCGTGACTCGTATGTAGGTGCTGTGTCAGGTGGGAAAATTATGGACAAAACCTTAATGTGGAAAATCAACTCCAATACACCCAGCCTAGTTTCAAACCCTAACCTCCTTGTCGATGGCAACCAATGTCGATGGTAGTTTGTCACTATAAGACCACTGAGCTACCGGAAGCGGGTAGCTATTAATGGACAAGGTGGGAAGATGACTTGAGAAACGACCTAAAACATCTCAGCATCCACGATGACTGGAGGAAAAGGTCACAGAACAGAATGGTCTGGAGGCTAATAAGTGTGATGACGGCGCATTATCTAAATGGTCCGTGACCGTTGGACGATGATGATTGGAATCATCCGCTCTTCACTGCGTGCTTAAAAACATCAATACGTCACAGTTAAAAAAGTATAAGCTATTATTTGGGATGATGGGAGTTAATTTACTTGTATATTTTTAGACCATAACCATTTATTTGCTATAATATATCGAAAAGAAATTTACGTTTCAGCTTGTGCCTATCTAAACGTTAGCAAAACACATTAGGACACCTTCTGGACGAAGGTTACGTCAGCTAGGCCGCGGTGAAGGATGTTTCGTGATCATCTAATGACACTGTGAGTGACGCTAAACAACATGTAAGGGGAGAAATGGTTAGAGAAGAATAAAACAAAAAGTTTCCCGACATAACAAAACTGTTTACCCAACAAAGAAGCTTTCACCTTTTGACATTTCCAATCTTTTATCATCCAGCTAGTTTCATCCTGGATGCAGTTTTCTTCACTTCCGCCGCGTGATAGATGATGAGTCAGCTGCTTTTTTTTTTTTCTCGTTTTGTTTTATCCGTACGCTCTGATGTCATTGGTTGACAAAACTGTTTGGCTTAAGGGAAAATGATATGAGACATCCCTAGCGTTTGAAAAAAAGAAATAGGTTGAGAAACTCGTGTGGTTTTTTTTTTCGAAACAACTGCCCCCGTTGCATGGTGAAGGAATCTAACCAATAAATCCTTAAGAAGAGTCAGGTGCTGACATATTACTTAGATCTACTGATATCTGTCCAAACAAGTGACCCCATGGTCTAGGGTGTCAAGTTCACAAATACTGGATTGCCGGATACAGGATGGTCTTTTTCGAACCTCAACCGGTTACACTTATGGTTGTTTTCCAAATGTGATTTATTACTGCGCTCTACACACCCTCTACACACTAATGTGGATGCATTTCCTCCAAGTTACCAAATGTATCTACGGCCATCCACAAATTTTTAAACAGATATTAATATTAAATAAATAGTTAAGTTAAAAAAAATTGTTACCAACTCTTTCAACTATTTTATTATTTATATATATATATATTTTACAAATGATTTCGGTAATGTTCAT
This sequence comes from Timema podura, assembly GCA_033556935.1. Classification (NCBI taxonomy): domain Eukaryota; kingdom Metazoa; phylum Arthropoda; class Insecta; order Phasmatodea; family Timematidae; genus Timema; species Timema podura. Next base: position 61,639,011 of record JAVRXN010000011.1, read on the forward strand.
GAAATTAATACCAAGTACATAATAATCAGAGATCATATTTTGTTTTTGGTAAATCACAGACAATGTTAATGCGTACATGAACTCTGTCATGAACAATATTGGTTAGAAAAAAAATTGTTTTTACCGGTATTCTTTGGCCATTCTTTTGCCATTTTTGGATAATATTTTATTGTTCTACATAATTTTTAGGGGCTTATCTAGAATACGTATACACGTCACATAAAACTTTTCATCCTACAGTTGTCGGATGAGAAGATAATGCTAGCTTTGTACAATAACTATCAGCGTGTTTTTAGAAAATTCACATTCCTGTTGAAACAGTGAAAAAAAGCTGAAGAGGGTTGCGTTGGAAGAGGAACCGATTACATCGGAAGCAGATATTTGAAAATCAAATTTTATATATTTAACAGAATTCAAGAGTTTAATAGCTAAAGAATTTTTGTTATATATTGGCATACATTTTCTAGTATATATATATATAGTTGTATGTTTGAGTTAGTTTTGTGCATTCATTGCAAGTTTTTGTGCATATTTTTAAGTAATTATTGTTAAATTTGAAGTATTTTTTAATAATTTTTAGTGAAATTTTATAGATAATTTTTGGCAATTTTAACTCAGCCTCTTTACATTTTCAAGTACAAGAGCAACTTTCGCAGTAGACTAGACTGCCGATGACGAGGATCGAGGTTCAAATCTCGGTTTTCCCAAATGGTTTTCCACCCTCCCCCACGCAAATATCAGTACACTTCTTATAAATATAACCTTCCTAATTTCTAATACCCTTAGCTTAATTAGTTATACGCGTAATACCCGAACGGTTAGTAAAATGCGGTGTTAAAAAGAAGTTTGTCTTAAGTTTGTTTATGTGTTGAGACTTCACAATAATCTTGTAGCCATCCTACTATATGCCCATGGTTTACATACAACACAGCCTCATGCTTGTTGTTTTAATAAGGTATTATCTTGTAAAGCTGTGTGTATCAGGTCATAGTTAACGAACCACAATAAGTATAGTAACTACACACATTATTACATACGTTACACGGTAGCTAGGTAACCACTAGGAGACAATTAGTGAAGTAATGGAGAGACTAAAAAAGGAACAGTATATTATTAAAGTCATTCGAGAACAATGATGGAGTAAAATATGGTGTGAAAAACACTCTAGGGGTACCTTGGAATGCCTCATTTATATGAATAGTTCCACAATAGTCCCAATTTTTATATAAAAGGCCTTTTTTAAAATACAAAATTTGTAAACGTTTGCTATAATATTAGTAATAAATTATATTACTGTATTGACAAAATTGATGGCTTTAGATGATATGATTTGACGTATGAATACGTGAAAGTAGATCTAGTAGGATTTCTAGCTGTCGGATAAAGAGGTGCTGACTATGAAAATTTAACTGTAGCGCTTAGTTAGGAAGGAAGGTTTAGAAAAAAAATGCAGGGTGTGTAAAGCTTCAAAAACTTAGGGCCAGTTTCATAGTCAGATTTAGTACGCCTCAAGTGCGGCGCTATACTAAATAAAAGACGTCACCTACCTGAAATTGAATGGAATGGGCCAGTTTTAGGCATGCTAAGTCTGACTATGAAACTGGCCCTTTGGTTTTGTATTGAAAATGTGTTAGTATAGGATTCGCTTCGAAAAAAAAATGTCAGCCTTGACAGTTACGAAGATTTGCCAATAAAAAGCTAGCTGCTAGTATGTGCAGTTATGTAGGCCCGATATTAAAATTAATGTTCATATGAAAAAAAAAATCAAGGTAGTTAAATTAATTGTTGTGGCAGTAGATTGATTTATCATACACATTTCTAGTACAATTTCTCTCCGGGATTCAAACCACAATATCCTCGTCCCAGGTATATCAGTCCACGTGCTCACCAATGCAGGTAACGGTTTTAAACCTAATACACAAGACACATATGCTTCGGTTTTTAACTAAATAGTACATAACTACATGAATAATTGTAATATCATACTTACCAATTAAATCTGGTACATAAATATAGATGAAGAGATCCATTACTGTAATTTCTTGTTATTACTAATGATTATTATACTTAAAAGTTACATAAATAATCACGTTTTATATAGATAATTATTACTTTCTAGTGTCCAAAACACTGATTTTAGTCTCGATTCCACCCCCTGTGTAGTGTGGTATAACATTAATATAATACATGCAAGAAAACGAATCGCGTTTGGTGTAGTCAGAAAACAGGTGCCCTTTACCAACTTGTACCGGTGGAAGATGTTATAAAACAGCTTTTTTTTCTTGATTACCTAACCTTCGATCTTTTTCAATAAGTTACCTCTGTAATTGCGTGACCTTCCTTGTGACATACGAGTATGGCTGGGTATCTTTGTCAGTGCTAAAACAAACTAAGGCCGGTCTTATGACTACCGCATAAATATTGCTGTCGGAAGGTTAAAGTTATCTACCAAATAAAGGTTATCAGACACTTTAATATTTTACTCGTATTATGAACTGAATTTATTTATTTATAAATCTATTTTCATGCAGAAAACGCAAGGTTGGTACTGTTTTTACTGCTGCGCGCATGCGTATAAGCCCTGCTGATACCGCTACAGCCTAGCAAGTGGTGACAACGCTCAATATTTGTTTAATAATGGCGGCTAAACGAGTGCGAGTAAACAGATGGCGTCACGTGGATTCAGAAGCTAAGATGTCTTGCAAATACTAATTTCGAGGTCTGCCAAAATGTGGGCAATAGTTGGGTACAACGTTTACAAAATTTAATTTATTGCACTCACATTTTGATAATTTGTTCTTATATAAATATAACTCTACAAATAGATTGTCACTTTATATAAAAGTGGGAAGTAAATGTTCTAACTTTATATAGTTAGAGCCCGGGCCTGTGCTTACTAAACACGTGAACCAAGATTTTAACCTAAAAACAAATTCTGATGGGTGAAACCTCATTAAAACAACGCGTCACTATGGCAACAACCATTTTAACTTTCAGATAAACGTTATCAGGTACTTAAAACTTCCTATAAAAATGTGATGGATAAATACATTTTATCTGGCAGATAAATGCTATCTGGCAGTAATAAGACGCACTTTTAACTTATCTACCAGATAGAAATATTTATCTACCAGATTAATATTTATCCGGAGTCATAAGACCGGCCCTAAGTAGCTTTGATCTTTTAAAAACTATTAAGTTTTTTCATTTCTTTTATCTCTTTAACCATTTAAAACTCTAAAATATTATTATAACCAATCAATTTTGGGGAAAGTGGGGCGTGAATATAAATATATATATATTATATATATAGTACTGTACATATATATTAGGAGATTTTAGGCATGTATCTTTATTGTTTTTGAGTAAATACGGAAATTGGGAAATTAAGTACTCCCTTCATAGCTATATATTTTACAGGCACACTAAGAGTGTATGGCGAAAACAGTTTATTTTTATGGAATTTAGTCATTAGATTGTGTTTTGTGTATGTATTATAATTATAATAACTAATCTTCTTAATTTAATTTTTTTTTTGTTCAAACGGTATTGTGCTCATGACAAATATGCAAGAACGTTTAGATTTATTTGTGTAGACATTCAGACTAAACTTATCCACTAAATCAATAGCTTATATAATTTGCCCAATAAAGCTTTTTTGTATGAAATTTGCATCAATACTGACCAAAACATATATTCACTTCCACTCACTTGACTTTAATAAAGACCCAATATCGTCTTAGGCCTAGTAATTGTGATGATTGGATTCGAGGGTGAAAACGAACAAAAATTTTAACCTCTTCTAGAATTAAGTTACTTCTGGTAAATGAATGAGGAAAGAAGGTTTATAAAACACTAAGTGTGTGCGAAGCTTAAAAAAAATTTGACTTTCTATTAAAAATGTATTATTGTAGTTTCTAAATCACTTCGAAAAAATTGTCAGCTTCAACCATTACGAAGCTTTGCCAATAAAAATACATATCTAAAATTACAAATTTATGTTAATTTTGGCCAGTATTTTCAGTTATATAGTAGGTCTGACGTTAAAATTAATGTGAATTATGAAAAAAAATTAAGGTAGTTAAAGTAAATGTAGTTGCTTTGATTTATCAGCTTATGACAAAATGTTTCAAACAATTTTGAAATAGAACATTTTATTTGTAATATGCAGTGTTTTATAGTTACTATGTAGCTCTGTTTTTAATCATAAACTTTAAAAAAAATTAACTTCAATTCGGCTTCGAGAATATATCATCTAGGTATTAGAGGTTGCTGCGTTTCTAATGGAAAAAGGTGGGCCTTTCGCGTACCCGTATAAAATACCAACCTAATTGTGTGGTCAATATTGATAACATTTTCCATGAGGGACTTGTAAATGTTGTAGGATTTTGGTAGGAATTACCAAAGAAACTCTTAAGTTATTATTATTGACCTCCTATGGAATCAGGGGTGGACTGGCTGATTACAAATGGCCTGGGACTACTACAAATATGACGGCCCTGAAGAACTAAAATTTTTATTAATATTAAATTTACTCCCGAGACCATTTCAGTAACATTATCAATGAAATTTCGCTAGTAAGTCCACTTAAAGCATCAGCGAAATGCTTGTAAATTTTAGATAATAGCTGAGAATATATTATTTTACATATTTAAGTTTTTTAAATGAACCTCCACCCGCTACTTAGTAGATGACAAAGCTAATATCAGTCAGTACTTACTAAACAAATTATATTACGTTTGGCTTAAGAGATTGTTTATTAACAACCCCAAGAATCAACAAATGTGATGGTTTTACATGTAATCGCATCGTATATATTCACAAATGGTGTAATTTGGGTACACTTGGACCTACTCACTGAAACTTTTGATTAAAATTTGCTAAGATTGGTCACTTATAATTAAATATATGGCTATATTCTGGTTTAAAGTAGTTGTGGCAGCCCAAATCAACACAGCCCATCGGAATATATTCCAGTCTGGGACTGATCCCCTAGTTGCATACTCAATCTCTTGTTCTTGGGGACAGGATGTGACATTGATGTCTGTCCAGTGCCCAGTCCACCCCTGTCTGGGACTGATTCCCTAGTTGAGTATTCAGTCTCTTGTTCTTGGGGACAGGATGTGACACTGATGTCTGTCCAGTGTTCAGTCCACCCCTGTTTGGGACTGATCCCTAGTTGAGTATTCAGCCTCTTTTTCTTCGGGACAGGATGTGACACTGATGCTGTCAGTGTCCAGTCCACCCCTGTCGGGACTGATCCCTAGTTGAGTATCAGCCTCTGTTCTTGGGGCAGGATGTGACACTGATGTCTGTCAGTATCAGTCCACCCCTGTTGGACTAATCCCCTAGTTGAGTATTCAGCCTCTTGTTCTTGGGGACAGGATGTGACACTGATGTCTGTCCAGTATCCAGTCCACCCCTGTTTGGGACTGATCCCTAGTTGAGTATTCAGCCTCTTGTTCTTGGGGACAGGATGTGACATTGATGTCTGTCCAGTGTTCAGTCCACCCCTGTTTGGGACTGATCCCCTAGTTACGCATTCAACCTCTTGTTCTTGGGGACAGGATGTGACATTGATGTCTGTCCAGTGTTCAGTCCACCCCTGTTTGGGACTGATCCCCTAGTTGAGTATTCAGCCTCTTGTTCTTGGGGACAGGATGTGACACTGATGTCTGTCCAGTTCTCCATGAATCGCAACCAGCCATGGAGATGACCTTGTGACCCGTTAGTTTTTTACGAGACCTTACAGTAGTGCCAGAGGTGAGGTGGTTTATGAAGGGGAGGTTGCAAGGTCGAGTCTCCTAGCCGAGCCGGTCACATGGAAACTGTCCTTTACCAATAATTACTGACCAATTAGAAGAGTGGCTGCATGTCTTGACCATTATCATTTAGGCTGTCGACCACTGAATTAATTTTGTACTTTTTTTAATAACATGTACATGGTTTTTTCAGAATTGGTGCACTTCCGGCTTAAGTTTTTTTATACCAAAGGTTCTAATTACAAATAAAAATCTTAATAGGAGAGAGAGGGGACACTTGAATCCTCCATTTTTGGAATACCTTGAATCCTACTGTATTCAAGAGGTTCGAAATTCGTAAAAATCTCAAAATTACCTAGTATACAATAAAGACCTTGACTGGATATAACAATGTAAATCAATTGGTAAAAGGAATAAAGTTGTGTAGTTGGGAGGGTTAAAAAGTCACAAAAAGTACAAAATTGTTTTATTATAATTAATTTTCTAAAAAAAAATCTTTTTTTATGATGTAATATCTTATTTGACAAACATTTGCAGCGTTTGTCAGTGGCACCCAGATTCAAACAAGTTATTTTTAAATCAATTTTCACTCTAAATAAAACTGTACATTTATTATAGATTCGCGATTCGGAAATAATTTGTGATAGGGTTTCTAAAATGTAGAATTCGACCTCTTCCTGTGCAATTAAGGTGGGATGGAAGGTAACGCAAGATAAGGTAAATATGTTCACCATTTTATAGCAAAATAACCTTTTGGATAAAATATGACCCTAGTTAGTGCGTTTATTTAATATTCTACACATAATAATCCTAAAAGTTATTTTATATTTGTCACGGGCACCGCGGAATTTTAACAGGGCTTTTTATCTTCATATAAAAAGGTTCAAATGTAACATTGATTATGTTAAATATTCAAGAACTGTTTAAATTACCTACTATCTGTAGATAAGTCTTTCTATAAAATCTTAGAAATAACCTTTAGTCGAGTCAATTTCCATCCTACCATAAAACTATAGTAATCACAATTTCAACAGTATTTTTTAAAAAAAGAGCACTAGACGTTTAGTTTTGTTTATCAAAGTTGACAAACACCTATATGAAGTGCCTCACTAGAACAAACATTGAAGGAAAGAGTTGAGGAATTATTTTATAAATATATGAATAAGGTGTTTAAAAAATCCTTTTGTGTAACTTAAGAGCTCATCTGATGGCCAATTAACCACGATATTTGCTACAGTAGGAATCTTAACCCAAAATCGTGTCATGTGGTTTTTTGTAGTTTTTTTGTAGTGAAATTTAAATCATCTTTAATTTTTTCATATATTAATTATTTTAACCAGCTTTGGTGTTAGAATGGTCTAAAGGCATTATTCTCTCAATAGACTTGACTACAGAATGATGGGGAGATCAGGATTTGAATCCAAATTAGCTGTATTGAGTATTTTTCTCAAATGGTTTTCCACTTACCTTCATACAAATGAGGAGATAATTCCTTTAATTTTAACCTTTCTTAACCTTATCCCATTAGCACAATTAGTTCATAATGCGTCTATCCCAACTTGTAATAAGATGCAGTGACAAACCTTTTTTTTTTAATAAAGTAAAAATGTTTCACTGGTTTCGATTCCACTGTTTTCTTATCAATCGATGCCTGTTTTTTTCTATATTAAGCCCTAATTACTTAAGTAATAATAATAATAATAATGTCGTATCTGTGCTACATCAATCTGTAGCTCAGTTTGCGGAAATATTAGCCAGTACTAATGTATCTTTGCCCAGTGTAGGCCCGAATGTACTATAATAGTACATCCTTTCCGTGGAGGCGTTTTCTCTGTCCCGATGAGATGAGGGAATGATTGTAGTGAATATAATGAAGTAAATGCAATGAAGATTTTAACCTAACCTAAGCCTAACTAAACAAATCCTTGTGTACATGGAAACTATTCCGCTTTTGAGAAAAATCACCTGGTACTACCCAAGAATTGAACCTAGGACCTTTAGGTCAGCAGTTAGGGGCTCTGATCAGTATACGACTAAATTAATTAAATTACGAGCTAGCAATGGCGTGAGATGGCTTTCTTAACGTTAAATATTATGTTTTGATGCCATAAATATATAAATACTCTTTTTTTAACTTTGTATATCTAACCATCCGTTTTCAATTTGATCAACTAATTCCATAGTTTTGTCCAAGAGAAAGTTAAAGTTTGAACTGGGAACGTCATAAGTGTAATAGAAATCAAACTGCAGATTTCGCTTGTTTTTAGAAAACTTATCTATAGCCAATTCTTCCAAATTCAGCTTTTTTACTCTGGCTCTGTGAACACTTAATAAACACAAGCTTGAAAGATGATCTTGACTCATTGTGTTCCTCAGCCATGTCTTCACTCGCCGGAGGGTGCTAGATTACCTTTCCACAGTGCATGTTGTTGGCGGAATTGTCATATAATTCAGTAGAGCCCTCTTAAATGAAGAAAAGAATGCAGCTTCTGAGAGGAGATCAATTAGCTTAACTTTTTCCCCATAGTCCTTGTTTTTACAAAAATCATACCCGGTTTTAGCTTCCGCTTCCAGAGTTTCGATGTCATAAAACTAAGACAGTTCCTTCATAGCTTTGACAAAAACATATTTTTTCCTATTTTTCATCAATTTAGAATGAATTAAAATTGCTTTAAATGGCGTCTCATTGAGATTGTAAATCTTGATTCAAGTGACATAATTAGAGAGTCTAAGTAAGGAATAAAAAGAGCTGCTCTGTGGTAAGCAAGTGGAGTGGCCACAGGAATGTTAGACCGATGAGTTTGTCTTGTAGAAGTTCTAGGCATTTTGATGTCAATTTCCAGAAAATTACATTTATCTCTTACTTCCATGAAAATTTAAGCAAATTATTCTTATGATTTCACACTGTGGTTACGAAAAACCTCCAGAAGTTCCTTCTTTATGTGTCAATGTACAGAATACAAGTCAAAATCTACAGACTGTAATTTATTCACAGCTGGCTCCAGATAGGAAGAATACCTGGATACAATTTTGAGACACAAGATGAACATATGATGTTGAACTGTCTAACTGGAAGGCTTGTGCGCGTGTTTTGGGTTCACCTCTTCATCAATACTAAGATTACTAAGAGCTTCCTTGATGGTTATAAAATATTTAGAAAAATGTCGTATAAACTTGTATTTTTCAGACCCTCTTTTTCACAAAGACCAGAAATGTTTGGAACTTTTTTCTTTCTAAGAGTGCTCTCCCTAAAAAAAATTGATCACTTGCTTTATTGTTCCAATTGTGTTTCTGATTTCTGGCACATGATTGAAGTCATTGACCACTAGATTCAATCGATGTGATGTACAATGAAAATATACAAATTTGGATATCTCTCTCTGATCCTTTGTTGAAAACCAGTATCTTACCAGCCATCGTGGAGCATCCGTCAAACCCTAAACCAATAAGCTTAGTCATTTCTAATTCTAGCTTTTCCGTGAATTGCAATATAGCATTTGCTACACTTTCTGCATCTAATTTCTCAAGCTCGGCAAAATCCATAAATTCTTCTTTTATCATACAACCAACCTAAGCATCTTCTTTGATGTATCTTATTCCAAGAGACATTTGGTCTTTGCCGCTAATGTCAGCAGTTTCATCAGCCAGCAAAGAAAATGCTTCACATTCATTGACCTCTTTTACAATCGTTTCTTGGATTATAGATCCACAAATGTTGATCAAATAATTTTGTAATATGTGCGAAGTATATTTAGATTTTCCTGAGTGTGTCCTCACATGGTCTTAAAGAATTTTATCTCGTGCGTTCATGCGGAAAAGAAATAGGACCTCAAAATTCCTACTTTGTGATAGTTTTCCGCGAAGTGAAATATTATGAACACTACAAAATAGTATTTTTGCAAAACTAGATTTAAGTTCGGTTTTGTTGATCTGAATTAGTTCAGTTCTAGCTGAGTCCAAAAATTCAATTAATATTTTTTTCTCCACAGAATCACAAGTTTTTGGCATCAGTCACAGCTTCTTGGTGCTACTGGGATTTGGCATGTGCCCTTGCATCTTCATGGAAATGTTTAAAGTCCTTTTTGAGCTTTAACCACGAAGGCACCAAAAACACCTATTTTTAAAATCGGTTCAAACAACACACAATACTTACAAAGTCCACCTTTTAAAGAAGGAGAATATACAACCAGGGATTTGCGTCCAACCAACTCTTCTGAAATTGGCGTTTAACTTCACCAAAATTGACTACATCTTTCTTAAAATCGTGAGTAAAAAACTTTATCCGTAGATTTGTTAGCAGTTGTTACTTTACATCATCTGAAACATTTGAAAATGAATTATCCATATATTGGCCAAAATCATAACATACAGCAAAAATTCCACAACTAGGAGTGTCTTTATCGTCACTGAAATGTTTTTGCTCGACTATTCTTTCTGAAGTTGAGGGATGAGTAAGTGAATTTTCTGTTTCTTTTGAAGGCACCAAAAATTGTTTCAAACCAATCCCACAAGGAGGTATTTCTCTTGTAGATTGCTGTTGCTCTAGCTTCGCATTTTTCACGGTTTCACCACTGGTCTGATCAAAAAATTTCCGTACATCCATTGTCAGACAAAATTACAAATTAAAATAATAATTCACAGTTATGTATCCACAGCAACGAATCAGTTCAATACTTAATAACAGAATTAAAAATAATAATTCATACTTAACAAAAACTATCGAACAATAGCAAAGTCAATGGCAGACTTTAATAACTGCAGCGCGGAAGATCGCTACAAAAACAATAGCATTCGATTTTCAAAACTGAGAAATCTAAAAATCAACTCACTCTGACTTGCAATACTTCGCTTTTTATAGCGAAAATAAAATTCTAAGGAAATCGACTACAGCGGAGAACATTCTAATCGTTCCGAAAGCCCTGCGGAAACTATTGGTTAGAACAGACCAATGGGTGAGCAGTCACTTCTATCACCACGTCACACGCAGAGCCGGAATGCGGCGCAAATCCACGCATGCGCACACGATACACAACATATATATCTACCTCTCCTAAAATAATAATAATAAATATTTTAGCACCGCATCTTACTACCCGTTCGGGTTATCCGCCTAAGTACTAATTACGCTAATGGATTAGGAATTGGGAGGGTTGAATTTAGAGGAAGTGAACCCGCATTTGCGTGGAGGGAGAGTGGAAAACAACTTAGGAAACCCCCTCAGTTCACCCGACCGAGATTCGAACCTCGATCTCCCCGTCCTCAGCGGCCGAGCTCAACACGACTAGCGTGTTAGTCAACTACGCCACCGAGGCGGGTCTTTCCTAAAAGCATTACTGATTCATCAGTTCGTAATAAGATGTGTTAAAACTGTCACCTAAAATTCACTGTCGTACTTTTGAAAGTAAACGCATAGCAGAATCGGGCAAATCAAATTTTAGAATAAAGAAGTTTGATAGTTGTAATCAATCATTAATATATTATTATTTTTTAAATGCTTTGATAAAAGATTTCGTCTATTTTATTGGTTTAAATTTATCAAAAATTTGGCCATACCAACGGCTAGGGGGGAGTCGAGCACCCCTCCCCCTTATGGTGCCCTTGATATATTATAACATAACTAATATCACTATAATATAAATAAACCACTAAAAAGTGAAATGTAGTCAATTTTTTTAGCACCATGTTTACTACCCTTCCGGCTGTACGCACATGAACTAGTTTTTTTAGCACCAGTCTTACTACCTGTTCCGGCTATGTATACGCATATGTAAAAATTGCACGAATTAGTTAAGGATAAGAAATATGAATTTAGAGGAAGTATACCCTCATTTGTATGGGTGGAGAGTTGGAAACACATTTGTAAAAACCACCTGCCAAGCACCTGACTGGAATTTGATTACCCTATCTCCCTGTCATACGGCAGTATAGTATATAGCGAGAGTGACGCCATTGACCATGTTGTCACTGAAGCGGGTATAGTTAATGTTGACTGAAAAAAAATTTGTATTTCTAAAAATTCATATAGTTCAAAAGTCCTTTTATAGAACGACTTAATGCTATAAACATCTGTCTTTTGTAAAAATGTAATGTGATATTTTATAAGATAATGACCAAAAATTAAAAACATGTTAATTGAAAATAGTTGCCAAAGATTGGTATCACTATTGGGGAGTGGTTTAGTTAAGTACTACTCTTAAGCTATCAAGGACAAATTTTAATGCATTAAAAATAGATCTTGAAATGATTACAGCATCGTCATACGAGAGTAATTAGTTTAAAACAATCTTAAGAAATAATCGTAGGGTGGGTTTGATTGCTTTATACAATTTATACGATTTCAATTTCCTTACAAGGTCAAAGGATGACGAGAAACTATTTTTAGAATGATTTACATAAATATGAGCTTAAGGAAAAAATAAACATCTAGCTTTTCAGTCTAGTATAGTAAAGGAAGTATATTCTGAATTTGGTTGGAAGAACAGCTAAGAGAATTCAAATATATTTCTTTGCTTCCAACATTGATAACATTTTACATTTGTGTTATTTATAGGTATCGGTATTGATTATATCTATCAAAATTATAGCTGTAGATAAAATTACTTCATGTATGAAAACTGTTTTAGTTACTTTGGTAGCTAGGAGATAGTGTTCTTCCAAACAAAATCAGGGTATGTTTTATCAGTTATAAAAGTTACTAAATCAGTTCTTTATACAGCCATTTGAATTCACTTAATCTGAAACTGTCACTTTTTATGATAATATGAATACATACGAATTAATACTAATAATAAAGTAAAGTCTTGTAAATGTTGGTTGCAAAAAAAAAGTTTATTTTTATTTTCTAAAGGTTTATTTCTTTAAGAATCTAACTATAAAATAAATGTTGACATAATCTTGATTCAATTCAGTTCAAAAGTAAAAGATGTCTCGTTTAAATTATAAGATTTACTTGATATTAGTTTATTTATTTAAAAAGTGCTTTGATAAAACTAGTCTCAACGTGGTTAGTTGTTCTATCTCAAATTTATTATGAGTAGAAAGAAAATATTTAAATTTATTTGGTTGAATGAAATAAAATAATTATTTACCTTGAATGTAATTTAAATGGGTTACACTTGTATAACGTTTAAAGCAATGTAACGAACACAATATTGATTGACCATTTCAGAATCAAAGTGTCTTCTTTAACTTACTCACATAATTTGTTGTTTATATTAAATTATAAAACATTAATAAACTGATGGGTTTGTAAAATATTATCAAAACAATTAAAACAGATCAAATTAAATCACCGCGTCACACTACCCGTTTGGGCTATACTCATATGTACTAATTACGCTAATGTGTTAGAGATTAGGGAAGGTTTAACTTATATGAAGTGTACTCGCATAGACGTGGAGGAATAGTGTGGAAAATATTTAGGAAAAACCCACCCTCAGTGCACCCGACCGAGATTTGAACCTCAATCTCTCCAGTCTAAGTATACTGCGAGAATGGCGCCTTATACTATGCGGCCAGCAAAGAGGTTTACAATTAAATTAATATTCCGGAGCGCACCCTCAAGAGCAAACACAAGATCGATCTTTGTTCCCATAATGAAAGTTTCTTGAGTGTTACTTGAAAGTATGGTGTTCAATTTCAACAAAATCCAACCGGTTTCTAACATTAAGGTAAGATTTAAATCCCTTGCGAGCGGGAACTCCAGCAAAGTTCCTTAAACTCAACATTAAGGTCCCATTAGCCAGTTCTGGCTTATTGGCGTACGACAAAAACAGTTGTTTACGTCTTTAATCATAGTATATTTCTAACAGCTCTCTCTTTCTTTCCCTTTTGTAGAGGTTGGCAGTAATTCTATAGAGTCCGGCGCCATTCGTGCTATCGTAATGCACGTCACATATCTTGGGAGAATGCAGGGACTTTCTTTGGTAATGACAAACCCACTGTTTACTTTCAAAAAGAACAAATACTATCGAGTGATTTTACTTTCTTATTGTGAAACTAAATAATTCACTAGACTTGTGGGTATGCATCTTTTGAAAGCCAATTTTTCTGAAAAATAAAAATTTGACATTTTATCACACGTTTGTGTGCCTGTTTTAGTGTGTGTGTGTGTAGTGTGTGTGTGTGTGTGTGTGTGCATGTGTGGTGTGCACTCGAGTATCTAAATAGTTTTACTTTTACTTTATTTAATAACGGCTTTTCCAATATGAATGGATTGATATAGATTAATAATTAAGGTTGCTATAGTGAATAAAAATTATATAAAAATAGTATCGCTCAAAATGTGTTTTAACGATTTCGATCAAATTCCACTTGTTTTAAAATGTTGTTAGCTGTATGAGGAGTCTTTAAAAATTTACTAGATCTACTTTAGTATTTAATAACAATGGGAGGATATTATATTTATAACAAAGTATAATAACTATAGAGGTATTTCACTACTACCAGCATGCTTTGAAATTTGATCAAACATTATTTTAATAAAACTGACGCCATATGCAGAGGAAATAATTGGGATCGTCAGCGTGGATTTCGACGAACTACATCAACAATGAATCAGATTCGTACTATTCAGCAATATTAGAAAAAAAAAGGGGGGGGGGTAACTAAAATATGACGGCCATCAATTATACATAGAATTTAAAAGGGTCTACAATTGAGTTAACACATTTAACACCACACGTAAGTTTATATTGTTACCATGCCGAGCAATACTCGAGCCCTCTTTTAAATGTTTACATAAAGCAATGGCCCGAGAAACGCTTTGGTATAGTTTGGTAAGTCTTTCCTAAGACTGTCTTAGTTCATAAAAAATACTAGGTGGCAGCACTTCCCATAGTATAACTAAATAATCTTATTTTTTTAAATACTTCATCAACGCTCTCCTACCATCTGTGATACTTATCAAAATGGCTTCCTCAAAAGTACTTTGCTTGACGATTCCAACATAAAATCGATATTATTAGATAATTCCAGTTCAGAACTTTATTATTTCTAGCTTTTTGTAACAAACATGTGTACAAATCTTTTAGTTTTTTTAATTTAGTTTTTCCTAATAAATTTGGGGGAAAAAAAGTTCCATGTACAAAAACTACACACAAAGTTGTTTTTTTTAAATTTTTCTTCTGTAAAAAAAACAAAGTCCATACAAAGTCTGAAAGAACAAAATAACTCTTTAATAAACACACAAAAAAAAGTATTATATGTCAAAAAGTATTTTCACAGAAAAAATTCAAAATTTCATAAATTTTGCCGGTATCTGACATTTCACCATTTGATTTCATGCCGGTGTGCAATGTGTTAAACGAAACAAAATTTTATGAAAGCTTAGTTAAGTTTAAATATTTAAGAACCATTTTAACCAGCAATAACGATATTAGAGTGTAAATTAGGAAAAGACTACAGTCGGGAAATGCAAGTTATTACTCGTCAGTAAGTTGTTGACATCTCACCTGTTGTCAAGGAATATAAAACTCAAAATAACACAAAAAATAATTTTACCGGTGTATCTACGGTGTGAAACGTGGTTCTTACCTTACATGATGAAAAAGATGTAGGATGTTCGAAAACAAGGTGCCTAGGAAGATATTTGGTACAAAAAGGATGAGGATAATGATAAGTTAAAAACCCTATACTCATCACATGACAATGTTAGGATAATCAAGTCTCATAGATTAAGGTGAGCGGGATATGAAGCGCGAATGGTAGAATTAGAACGTGTTCAGGTATTGACTGGAAAACCCAATGGGAAGAGACCATTGGGAGGACATAGATGAAGATGGGGGGATAACATTAGAATAGACCTGTAAGAGATAGGGTGTAATGAGGTCGACTGGATGAAACTAGATCAAGATAAGGATAGTGGCGTACTTTTGTAAGTGCGGCAATTAACTTTTGATTTCCTTATATCATAAATTAAAGCAAGGGAGGAATATTATACAGTTTCTCTTTCAACTGTGATTTAATCGATATCGACAGCTGTAAGCTAAAAATATTAAACTTTTGTAAATTTTAGCCACTGCATGGTCATTTTTAATTCTCTTAAAAGTTTTTAAAGACCTACAAAACTCAATATTGTATTAGATGGTATAACCATTTTTGTTTCCATGAAAGTTATATTTAGTAACTTCTTAATATGAACAGCCACTTTTGAGTTTCCAGTCAACTATTTTATTAATGTGGTATTTCTAAATTAATTTCCTTCAGCCAATAATGGCTGCAATAATATTTCTGGCATTCATATATTTATATTATATAAATATATATATAATATTACTAAATATAATTGTATAGCAATTTGTATGTTTTGTTTATAAATTACGTTGTCACTTTAAATTCCTAGATTAATTGGAAAGAATTAAATACTGCTATTATCGTTGATATGTATTCACATTGAAAATTATGTAAAAAGCATAAGATCTAATGTCATATATGTTAGGATAAAATAAAAACACAGGAATTTTATCTATGTTACAGTGTAGTTGAATCTAGCTTGGAAGATTCTGGTTCAAATCCCGACCGGGTAGATTTGGGTGGAATTTGCTCTGAATTGTTTCCTCTTGTTCTCAGGCAAATGATAGTACATTTACTGGAAATTCTAATTCCTCGAATTAAATTTATAGTTAAAATTGTGAATATTCAAATTGACAATAACATGCTTTTGATAAAATTTATAATGTAAAAAAAAAAAAAATTGTAGTTTTCACCCATCGAACTACTTATTTCATAGTACCTATAGATTTAAATATTTTACAAGTTGGCTGTTTTTTATTTCTAATATTAAGTATTATACATTTTATATTATTATAGCTAACATATTTCTATAGTAACATATTTCTATAATAGTATAAATTATATTTATAGTATAATTAGAACTGTTATATAATACAAAGGCCTAGTATATTTTATTTCAATTTATGATGACATTAATTTGTACCGAAGTATGTCTGAAATGTGATCTTTACGGTAAAGCAATATTGATTTCCATCGATTATTCGGTGCTTTAATTGAACACTTTAATTTCCACAGTCGATTATTTTAATAGAAAACGTGATGATGTCTACATAAATTGACCGTAAGATAATATCCTACAAAACTATGCAAGGACAATGAAATACCTGTAATATACTGGTGGTAATATTAGTGATTCTTGTTCGGAATAAAAATATTTATCATATCTTAAATCGAATACTGAAGGTCCTGATCAGTAACACACCACATGCTCCTTTCGTATGAAGTAAAGTCAGTTTTAGATTGGAAACATAATTATACACTAACATTTAAGCAGGTAATTAAATATAAACATCAAAGGGGCTCAATTTTTAGACTTTTCTATTTAATTTAAAAACTGACTAATATTACTACCATGATTTTTTTATTTCCTATATTTGGCCCCTTAATATCTTTTTAACTAATTTACGAGTCTCGTCCAATATTTGGGTGCACTTAAGCTCCCACAAGAAAAACTATGGCCTTGATTTTTTATCTTTCTTCATCTAGATATTTTTGAAACAACGGTGTTCATAGATAGCAAATTATTGATTCTATGAATGATTGGTGAGGTAAAAAACAGAACAAAATGTACTATTACAACTGTAAAAGCTAGTATTCAATACCATTTCATCTCACAATCACCCTACCATTGCACATTAGCGTAAAAACGTATAACCCGAACGGGTAGTAAGACGCGGTGCTAATAATAATAATAGTATTCAATAATTCAAGATTTTTATTATAAAATAAGCGTTGTTAACTGTTATTATAATAGTTTAGAATGTAAGAAAAATTAACTATAAAAACTTGAAAACTACTTTAAATTGCCATATATTTTTATCTATTTACTGGTTAGATTCAACTCAGATCCATCGCTGGTCAGATAGTGGTAGCGTTTACAATGCACTATAGCTTCTGGTATAGACTAGAGCAAACTGTTACTCTAATTGATCTGTCTTAATCTCACTTATGGTTCTGACAAATATGGAAGTGGCAGAGGGATGAACGATATAAGTAGTAATATTCAATTTACAGTCAGTCTCTGTGATGAATGTAGTGAAGGTGTTGCTTGTAGAATCAGTTGTGTGTATTTCGGTGGGCTTGACAGAGTGATGTGCAATAGTACCTTCTGGCTCAGTAAGGAAAGCAACTGGAAACTACCTCACTCCTCATTTACCTAGTACACCTCTTCAGTGCTGCCTAGGCTTTACAACTGACTGTGGAACCGTTGAGGATCCAAACAAGCTTTGGGTTGAGTACTATACATACATTACTAGCAAGATTTGCTGTGTTTTACCAAAAAGATAATACATGTAGATTGTAGATGAAATATATTTGTTATTTCCGGCTATGATTATTATTTATATCTTAAACTATCACATAACATTAATAGCACTTTAAATTGGTCTGCACACTATTTTGTAGTTTCACTTTTGGAATATAATTTCCCATGAGTACTTACATTCCTACTATAAATATTTAGAATAAGATATAACTAAAATGACTTTATAAATAATAAGCAATACATGTAGGCCTATGTTTATTTAAATAGAAAAGGCAAGACGTGAAGAAAAAAACAGTATATTTGCTTTTGGTAGTGGCCCACTGGTGAACACCAAGTTTCTGCTTATTACACAGAAGAAGTAAAGAAAAATAATACGGAATCATTAAAAAAATATATTATTACCTCGATATATTGAATTGTATTGGGCAAATTTTGCCTAACACATTTTATTTTCGCTTAAAGCCACAGCAAAAAGGTTGAGACATTGTGATGATTATTACGTTGACCCCCCTGCGTCTAGCTCTATAGTACAAGTTTGATAGTTGGGCTGGAAATGTCGGAAACATGAGCTAAGAGAAGTGTTTGTGTCGTTTTTATAGCAAAACATATTTTTGACCAAAATAAATAAAATATTAAAAATACTAATAATAGCTACAACCGCATCTAATTACCCGTCCGGGCTATACGCTTAAGTACTAATTATGCTAATGGGGTATGAATTGGTAAGGTTGAATATAGAGGAAGGGACCCCGCATTTGCGTGGAGTCAGAGTGGAAAACCGCTTAGGAAAAATCTTCCCTGAGTGAGATTCGACCCTCGATCTTCCCGTCCTCGGTAGTTTAGCTCAACAGAAACTAGCGCGTTAGCTAGCTACGCCACCGAGGCGGGTAAATCAGATATTGGCCTATAGTAAAAACATAAAGTTTAATTTTCTGCACATGTAGATATCAACAGTTGTTGAATATCTGTCATGGGCATTACGACATTAGATGAGAAACTATTTAAATGACGAGGAAAAGCTGTCATTAAATTACTGAACACCCTTGACAGATATTCAAGTACGGTTGACATCACCATATATGGAAAATGTTATTTTATGTTCCTATTGGAGAACTATTTTATTTATTTGGAAAAAAAACTGCAAAAATACTGTCCTTAGCCCGCGTTCACAACACTCCCGCCTTAAGGTCTGGGTTTGATACACGTGGTAAATAGAAACTTTGATAACATCTCACAGAAGCGGAAGCGATGCAAATAAGAGTAGGACGAAAGCTCGAGAAAGACAGCAAACAAAAATTAATGACAGTGTTATACTGCGTGACAATGTCGTGATTTCTCTGCAAGTCCTTGACGGAGCAAAGTTGGCGTAGCAGAGTAAGTTCCGTACGTCATGAGACAGTCTCATTCATTGCCACGATAAAATTTAATCTATACTCTTTCCCTCCATTATTTGACCTTTATAAAAGAAAAGCATGCTCTATTAATTGCAGAATATGTCAATGTATGTTTGTTTGTTTTTTAAAAGGAGCTGCTAAGTTAGTCACACACTTTACACACCAAAAGCTATAGTCCGATTTAGACGAGAAGGAACTTTTTTGAAAGTTACAAAGGTTACTAAAATAATTTTTATTTGTTTTTAATGTTGTTGATGGCAATATTTACTGTAAATTTGCCCTTGAAAATGTAGGGTATTCATGTTATTTCTCAAGTATCTAGAAATGCAAAATAATTTTTTCTCAATAACTTATACAAGCTTTGCTTAGTTTGACTTTTATCATAAAAGAATATATAAACTCATTGACCTATTTAGAGAACACCACACAGTTAAGGACTTTAACTACATGTTCTTGACTTTGTGGTCTAGTGGTCAGAGTGCTTGGCTTCAGATAAGGAGTTCCAAGGTTCAATCCCCGGTGATTTAAGGTTGTATGTGAAGCAATGGGTCTGGAACGGGGTCAACTCATCCTCTTGAGGACAAACGAGGAGCTACTTGATTGAAAGAATAGTGGCTTCGGTCTATAAAACTTATATTAATGGCCACAGGGTTCGTTGCGCTAACCACATGACACATTTTGTTTGCAGAAGTTGGCGCTATCTTTGCTAACAGACGGTGGTCTCTATGTTGGTATGACTATCTTACCACCAGTTGATTACAGGTATTTCATTGTCCTTGCATATCTATGTAGGCTATAATCTTACGGTCAATTTATGTAGATGGTATCACGTTTACTATTAAAATATTATACTCTGAAAATTGAAAAATGACACCTGGACATGGGAATCGAACCTGGGACCTTTGGCTTTGGCTTTTGGTCAAAGTTCCCGGGTTCAATTCCCGTGGCCAGATGTCATTTTTCAATTTTCAGAGTATAATATCTAGTAGGAGTAATCCTCACTAAAAACATAAATAATAGCTTTGACTATTTAATTATTAATATATTAATCAACTGTTGAAATCAAAGCGTTATTTTAGGAAATGCATGCTACTTACTCGATCAATAAGTTCTCACCTGCCGTCAAGAAATGTAAAACTCAGAATATACAAAACAATAATTTTACCAATTGTTCTCTATGGATTTGAAACGTGGGATCTTACCTTATATAACGACAAAAAATGTATTGTGTTCGAAAATAAGATATTTATGAAGATATTTGGTCCAAAAATTGATGAGGCTACTAGAGAGTGAATAAGGTTACATAATGATGAGTTTACATAACTTGTACTCCTCACATGACATAGTTAGGTTAATCAAGTCTCGTAGATTACGATGGGCAGGACATGGAGCGTGATTGGGAGATTCTAGAACCTTGTTCAAGGTATTGACTGGCAAGGCCAATGGGAAGAGACCATTAGGAAGACCTAGAAGCAGATGGGAGGATAACGTTAGAATGAGCAATAAAGAGGTAGGGTGTAACGAAGTGTACTGGATAGAACTAACTCAATATAGGGATAGGGTGAAGTGAGGTGGACCAGATAGAACCAGCTCAAGATAGGGATAGGTTATAGTGAGGTGGACCGGATGGACCGGATAGAACCAGCTCAAGATAGGGATAGGTTATAATGAGGTGGACCTGATAGAACCAGCTCAAGATAGGGATAGGTTATAGTGAGGTGGACCGGATAGAACCAGCTCAAGATAGGAATAGGTTATAGTGAGGTGGACCAGATATAACCAGCTCAAGATAGGAATAGTATATAGTGAGGTGAACCGGATAGAACCAGCTCAATATAGGGATAGGTTATAGTGAGGTGGACCGGATAGAACCAGCTCAAGATAGTGATAGGTTATAGTGAGGTGGACCTGATAGAACCAGCTCAAGATAGGATAGGTTATAGTGAGGTGGACCGGATAGAACCGGCTCAAGATAGGGATAGGTTATAATGAGGTGGACTGGATAGAACCAGCTCAAGATAGGGATAGGTTATAGTGAGGTGGACCGGATAGAACCAGCGCAAGATAGGGATAGGTTATAGTGAGGTGGACCGGATAGAACCGGCTCAAGATAGGGATAGGTTATAATGAGGTGGACCAGATATAACCAGCTCAAGATAAAGATAGGTGGCGTAATTTTGTAAGTACGGCAATGAACTTTCGAGTTCCTAATGCCATAGAGTAAGAAAGTATATTTTTAAATATGATTTATTGAAAATCTATAGCAAAGTATTGTGTTAACATATTTTAGATAGAACATGTTGGGGCGTTTATAAAATATTATAAGGCAGTTACTATTTTACTTTTATTTTCACCACGTCTTACTATCTCTCCGGAGTCTTCGCATTTAACTATTTTGTTGGGCAAAGAATAAGGATTTTATAATAAGAAGAAATATACCTAAATTTTCATGAAGTGAGATTGGGTGACTATTTAGGAAAGCTACCCTTAGTACATTTGACCCATATTAAAACCCCAACCTACACGTGACTGGAAAAACAGACCAGATGATTCTGCGCTTTATTCTTAGTGGCCAACTGATGAGAGTGAAATACATTAACATTAATAGCTATCCATTTATTTTCAAACAATAATAAAAAAAAAATTGAACCCTTGTTCCTTTAAACGAAAGTGTACAAATTGACCAGACACAACGCTATGAAAGGTGTGTAGTATGTGCCTAGTAACCCAGAACGAATGGTATACGTAATCTAACGGTTTGTTGCGTGTATCTTATGTAAATCCAAGGCTAGCAGGATCATCTTCTTACCTTAAGGCGTTGGAATATAGCTTTCGGAGGTCGGCCCTGAACTTCAACACAGAATAAACTCTGGCCTTTTAAACCAACACTCCCCCCCTTTCCATACCACAGTCCTCTAAGATATTCATGGTCCGTGAGTTGATTCCAGTTAAGTTTGAAGTGACTGAAGCGATACTTCAGCTACGATTTTAAAATATTATTCTTCAGGCAATTAAAAGTAAATCTAATTGGGAAATGTTTGTTAAATCAAGGCAAGGTTTGTGTTGACGTTGGAACCGATTTGAATGATGTATAACCAGAGTTTTGTAAGAAGCGCCTTCTGGAAGGCCTTGTTTTGTACCATAATCCAATTGTAAAGTAGTATTTTAGTAGGATAAAAGACCTTCCTGAACATACTTCTTACAACCATTCTGTAAGGCCTTGTATATTACCAAAATTCTACTAAACAGTAGGATTTTGGTATGAGATAAGGCCTTACAGAACGGGATTCCTACCGAACTCGACTAAAGAGCCCAAGACTGTCCCCAGCTAAAACTTAAAAGTGGTTCTCTATGGTAATCACCATGTCTCTTTCTAGAAAGCTGCTTAGTAGTGGCTCTTCGGCAGGGTTGCCAACTGAGCTTTTTCCCAGCTAGACCTAGTAGAATGCACTTTTCGAGTGGTGGAGTTCAGTTCAATACAGTTATGTCTGTGATTGGGGATTTTCCCTCTAACTAATTAACCACCTCAAACTTTAGCTTTTTGTAAAATATATACTAAAACCAATTCCTGGTTTTGTAAGCGTTAAAATATTAAATAATATATACGATACTCTAAAAAATAAAAAAGCTCTAATGTGTGTGTTTTCTATAGAGGAGGGCCAAAACAATTCGAAGATTAGTAACTTGAAAATTAACACTTTAATTGACTAGCTAAATAAAAGCCAATTACATATTACATTGTTTTAACTTTTAAAGATAATGTCACTCGGAGGAGCTCCACTGGACTTCAGTCAAATCTCACCACGTTAGTTATCATCTTCCTCAGCATAGATCGTCTAATTATTTCCATCCCAACTTGCATAAACATATTTTAAACATTGGAAATAAAATGATTATAAAGATGTGTAATATTATAAAACTATGTCCAGCTCAAATTTTTTTAAATTAGAGAGATAAAATAATGAACCTATCTTATAAAAATAGGAAAGTTTCATCCTTGCTAATATTTAATATTAAATCATTATAAAATGTATTCCAAAAATTAGCTAATGTGACGGTTTTAAAGCCTATACTTATTCACGAATAGTTTAAATTAAAATAGGTCCAATTAATTATGAACAGTTTAATAATATTCATTAAACATTCAATTCTATAAAAAAAATGAAATAACTGTTTCAATTCACCCTCCCATTTCTTTTTGTAAACCCATTATGTTTTTACCAAAAAAAACTACAATTAATTTGACAAATCAGAATTTATCACACAGTAAAATGCATTGTATAACACTCCATCCACATTTTGCTGATGTATTTAAATACAAGACTAAAATTTCCGTGGATATGCTATATATTACAATAAGTTTTATATTTTTAAAGAGTATGTTAATTGTTTTTAAGTTTAAGCCATAAAACAAGATACAATGTTACAAAACTCTAAATCAACCTGTAGTCTTTAAAAATAAATAGATTTGACAATTTGTGATTTAATGTTTTTCTTTGTATACATCACTTCTTACCATGTGTCTAGTATATATTACAGAAGGAGGTAATGTAGGATTCTGGTAGAGAGGTACTTTTAAAATATACAAAGTTTACTACGATCAACTTTGATAAAATTATACTTATTATCTATGAAAATTTACCATTTCTAATCACATGACTGGCTTATTTTTATTTATTTAAAAGATAATTTAAACACGTATAATTCCTAAAAAATTTAAGACTTAATAGATTCCAAACAGGTTTATTTTTATTTATTTAAAAGGTAATTTAACACATATACCTCCTAAAATATCTCACTAATTTATAAATTATTGACCGGTTTATTTTTATTTATTAAATGGTAAATTGAACACATTTACTTCCTAAAAATAACTCACTACTTTACTTACAACTTCCTGACCGGTTTATTTTTATTTGTTTTAAAGGTAGCTTAAAAACATCCGAATCTCGAATCCAATTTTTAAATTTTCTTTAGAATCTTGGATCCAAATTCTAATCCTAGAATCTTTAAAAATTTACAATTTTATTTTGAGTGAAAATATGTAAATGTGAATTTAAGAAATGTTGTTTAAAGTTTGATGCCACTGACATTTAAATATTTTGTTTGTCATGTCTATTATGTCATAAACAACTACAAGAACTTTTTTTACTAAATTAATTATATTGATACAATTTTGTCCCATTTTTTATTTTTTTATTTTTAAACTATACCATTCCCTTTTACAATTAGTTACATCTACTATTTGAAGCATTTAAGATACTTTTTTGAGATTTTAACGAATCTCACATTTCTAAAATATACTATATGTTTCGAGGGATTTGAGGAATTAAGGATTCGAGCTTCCCATATCTACCAAATATGGATGTACTTTCCTCTATAAGACGTATACGTGAATTAAGTATAAATTTATTTTAATGTATAGTACGTGATTAGTTTCACCTGTTAGTGAGGCACTTAATTTATTGAGTGGACAAAGCCTGCTCACGTGGTCTATCAGTTGGGGGGGGGGGGGGGGGGAGGGGCCTCCGACAGATTTAGTACAAGATTAAAAATTGTTTGGTGACTAAAATAATGTAATATTTGTATATTATATAAAGGATTGTCACAAGTTAAGCTAGTTAATAAATCATGTGCTTGTACAATAACGTGTTCCTAAAATACGCGTTAAATAATACCTCAAATAAATCCAAAAACAAAGAATCCTCAATAAAACTATATTTTTTTAAATATTCTGTGTATTTGTCTAGTATTTTTTTTCAGACCCTTATTCAATTATGAAGACTAGAAGTGACCTTAAATATATCATTTAAGGTAACACGACGAGAAGGATTAATTTTAAATGTTTAGCTTGGCTAACAGTTTGGACTATACGCATATTAACTGGTTATTCTATTGTTTTAGGAATGACTAAGGTTGAATTCAAAGGAAGTGTAAACATATTTGCGTGGGAGGAGAGAGTAAAACCATTTAGGAAGAACCTCCTTCAGTACACCTGACCGGGATTCAAACCTCGATCTCCCCTTCTTCAGCAGGCCAATCTAACACAAAAGTGACGTCATAGACCATTCGGCCACTGAAGTGGCTACCTTCTAATTACACTCATTTACTTACACTTATAGAGTAGGGACGAGTAAGATGGAATTTAAAGGAAACGTATAGCATTTGTGTGGAGCGTGAGTGGAAAACCAATAAGAATAAAACACCCACAATACACCCTGCTCGGGATTCAAGCGCTGACCTTCTCGTCTGTGGTAAGCCAGACTAGACGAGCTTGACGTGTATAATATGTTGTGTGCCTATCAATGTAAGTTATATTTATCTGAGTTTGGTGATATTTAACACATTTTAAGACGGGGTGAGGTAAAAAAAAACTTTACTGTGCAAAAGTCAGCGTTCATGCGGTAATTGATCAAAAACCCAATTGACAAATCACGGTTCCAAGATAAGCCGGTGTCGAGAATTCCTCTCGGTTATTTCGTGCTCAGTCAATTCTAAACACTCAATTGCTGAGCTCAAAAGTTCAAGAGGTGAAGGTGGAATCGTGGGTGCCCCCATAAAAAAAATGTTAAATTTTAATCTTTTCCTTTTTTTTCTCTCTTTTTCCCTATCTATTGTTTGTTGCATTTAATAGTGGGTGGTAGGCTGTCGGAGCCTTGAAGATGATCATCACGATTAATGTTTTGATGCTATAGGTGTGTACTGTCACTTCATATGCCTCCGGCGCGCTTGCGCAATGGTGTAACTGTGATGAGTCGACCCCTTATTAAATAGCTGCATTCTTAAGAGTAGTCGATAGTATTCATAGAGGGGTCGGCTAGCTGATAAAATAGTCGACTGAAAGAGAACTCTCCATAATTTTTTTATGAAAAAAAAAAAGTATTTTGAAAGCTAGTAAGAAGAACTTAAGCATATACTGAGACATGATAATTTAATGAAGATAATTAATTTATCGGAGGAGATATAGAAGGGAGATATTCAAGAAGGAAACCAAGACTAGAGTACAGGAATCAGGTAGCGAAAGATTTTGGCAGAAGAAGGTACAAAAATGTAAAAAAAAAGAGTCCCACGATGGAGAAAAGTGGAGATCTACAGCAAACCAATGGCACGTGTGGCTAGCAAATATTTCGAACTGTAATTTTCAAAACATAAACAACACTCCAAGATCACGGTGAATCTAGTAGCCACATGTGGAATTATAAATCTAATTTATCGCGATCATGCAACTATTCCTTATTTTAAAATACATATTTAACATTGAGCTTTTTAACAGTTGATTTTGTAAAGAAAAATTATTATAATGTCGAAGTGTTGAAAACATTTGTTTAGTTTGGGGGGTTTGGGGGCTCCAAATGTTTACACTCCCGGAGCCTCCACAGCTCCAGATCGAGCCCTGTTGAGACCACAATTACAAGACAAAGTCAAACACCTTGGGATGACAGGAGACAAAATAACTGAAAATTAGGAGTCACACAGATAAAATAAGCAATAAATCAATGATAATACTAATTAAAATGTACTCATAGTTTAAGGATGGACACATTATACCCACTAAAGTATTACTATACATACAATTGATACAACCAATCATCTTATACAACTCTGTAATAAGGAGTCATGACTCAATAACAAACACCCATAATCTACAAGTATCACAAAACATAATTCTATGATTCACTCACTGGAGCCCACTGACGCACTAGAATCACAAACCTTCACACACACACACACACACACACACACACACACACACACACACACAACACTGCAACCAACTACAAGAAATATACAGTGCCTAGAAACAAAACGTTTTACAGCTTGATGGCGACACACGCAAATAAACTTCTGAGAAGACTCTGACAGTATTACCCGACTGAACAACGACACTACAAACTAGACAGGCTGGCGTAGTTGAATAATAATTTAATCTAAAAAATAATAAACTTTTTTTACATTACAAAATAACAACAACCTTAGTTGATAATTCTGGATAAAAAATATTTTAAAAATCATATTCAAAACACATTAAAAACTTAGAGATTAAATCCTCAGTGGGGAAAAAAAACTTAACTGGTATTCGACAATTGACTACGCCAGCACGAGAGCAGAATGGTCATACTATCTCACCACATTACAAACCTTATTCCAAGGGAAGAAAAATCCTTCCTTCACCCCGACCTTCAAACACAAATTGCATATTTCATCCCATTACAATCCTCGTCACCGCAAGGACACAACTTATAAAAGCGACTAGGCCAGCGACTTTCAACATTTTTCAATTCACAGAACACCAAACAAGACGCTAAAACTGTCCAGATAGACCAACAGTTATTTCTAGGAGGTATTTTATCATTAAAATAACGAGCATTAATATTGTGTTCAAAAGTTCAATAGATAAAATTCTTGAAATTGGATTATTTTAAAAAATAATGTTGACCATGGATTTTTGACAAAAAATAAACATATATATATATACTGTATATGTATTTCTCAAAAAATAATTCTCGGTTCATTTTTTATATTCCCTCAAACTCCCACGGCACACCAATGTGCCGTGGAACACCGGTTCGAAAACACTGGACTAGGATCATTACAAGTCAGGGAGCAATACTGGCACCTAGGTCATCCCCAGATAGTGAATGAACATTGTAACACATTCAACCAAACTTCTTAGGGAAAAAATCCTATCAACCTGGACTTAAACCAAATATCAACCTTAGATGGGGACACAGGAAACGCGAGAAAACGTCAGTATTTGCAGTTTTTATTGAAAAGTATTTTTTGCTCAAAATAAATCAAGTATTTCTTCATTACAAATATAGAGATTAATTTTCTTCACATGGTAATTACAACTGTTGTTGAATATCTGTTATGAGCATGGTGCCATTATCTAAAAAACTTTTTAAATGAAGAAAAAAGGTTTTCAATAAATTTTAGGTCACTCTTGAAATATATTCAACAACTGTTGAGGTCACCATGTGAAGAAAATTAAATTCTAAGTTTGTGTGGAAGCAATATTTGATTTATTTTGACAAAAAAAAGTTTTGCTATAAAAAAACTGCAAAAACACTGACCCATCTCAGGATAGGGTTTAATGGCGAGCTTACGTTCTTACGGCCATGAACTTCGAGTTCCTTAAGGCCACGGCTAGCCAAATTTCACAACAAATTCAAAAATACCGTAGTTTTTTTATTAATTTATTAGTTAAAGAATATGGGAGGGGATTGAAATGGGTGCCTAGCATAATATGTATATCAATATATATACAATGTAGAAAGGATATAGATGCTATAGATAACAATTTTCATAGAAATCGAATAGACTGGCTATAAAATATAAGTACTGTCTGTGAAATAGAAGAAGCTGTATATGAAATAGAAGATAATTCCTTCCTATAAAATGGAAGGACTGTCTAGGAAATATAAGAGACCATGAAATAGAAAAAACTATCTAAGAAACGGAAGAGACTGTCTATAGAATAGATGATACTGTATTTAGATTTTTTTTTTAAAGTTAATGAACAATTGATTTTTCTTAATATTCAATGTTGGTCTCATCAAAAGTGAATTGAGGAAGAGGAACCATAGATGATATCGGCTCTCTCTTGGAGTCTTACAAAAAAAAAATCTTCAATGTCACGGTTCTGGAATGAATAACAAGAGACACTCTCAACTTTGAACCTACCCCCTTAGGGGGAATACAAAGAGAAGAGACAAAACAACTCAAAGAAGAAGAAGACAAAGTCTCGAGGACAAGATAAGAGGACAACGGATGAATCGATGCACAGAAGAAGTCACTAAGCCACCAGATGAAAAACGCGCGTGCGCGCGGCAGCCATCATTGAAATGTATACCCGACGTCACCGGCAGAGAGAATTTCTCCAGCCAATGAGAGTGTTAGTACGGAGAGGGGTTTGTCCCCGATAGACAGTCCGAATCTTGGAGCATGTAGGCCAAGTATAAAAGGCAAGAAGAGGCTCCGCCAACGTCG
This sequence comes from Timema podura, assembly GCA_033556935.1. Classification (NCBI taxonomy): domain Eukaryota; kingdom Metazoa; phylum Arthropoda; class Insecta; order Phasmatodea; family Timematidae; genus Timema; species Timema podura. The sequence continues at coordinate 61,668,434 of JAVRXN010000011.1, forward strand.
CATAGTGTGAGTGTCCACGCGTTAAAAAGTGATGGCGTGGCGAACAGGAATTGCATTGTTGTGTGCATTATCTTCACTTCAATTAGGTGAGTACATTAAATAGTATTGTTGTAGTGTGTCCTGAATTGTTACTACTTTTTTTATTTAATCGCAATTAATTATTTTACTAAAAAAAATTGTGTGACAATGGCTTACGCGCGAGTTCAAACGATCGTGTTCACTTTAGGTTAAGAGTGTTAAAAGGGTAAGGTTGGTTGATTTTTTTTAATGGACTTCCGGAACTTCATAAAGTGATCGAAGAAGAGTGAAGAAAAGTGTTGAATCTGATATTGTTGTGCTACCGTGAGATAAGTTAATACAGATGGTGATATAAGTTATTACATTGGTGACTTAAATGCTCGGCAAAAACATGAACCTTTTGTTAAAGTTGAATAAAATTGGGCGCTCGTTTCTAAATTATTATTTTTTTTATTCCTTATGAACTGCTATTAAAGGTGACACACTTTTTTGTTATATCGCATAAAAATAAATTGTTTGATTCATCAATTTTTTTTAGTACTGTCCCGGACCAACAGTGGTGTAATTAGGGTGAGACAAGGGGGACACGTGTCCTGAGCGCCAAATTTATTAGCAGTATTAGTAACAATATTTTAACATTAACAAATATTTAAATATTTTATTTTTATAATTTTGTAACTGATATTAAAGCTAGTAACGAGTTTGAGTACCGCTATAAAAAAAATTCAGCCGAATTTAAAATAACAGTTTAAAAGGGGCGCAATTTTTTTATTTGCTCTGAGAGCCATCGACTCTAGTTACGCCTCTGTGGACCAATGGGCATATGGGCTATGGCGTCAATATAATCCGGTTTGTATTTACGGTGATAGATAGGTCAGGGTTTAAATCTTGTTCAAGTGTACTGAGGGTGCATTTCCTCTAGATTCTAACTTGCTCGTCCCTTTACAATAAGTGTAAATACTCAGATAGGCTTGACGGCGAAACGTGGTGCACCAAATAAAAAATCTTGTTATGGTATTGGCTTATACGAATTAAAATTGAACTACATATTTTCAAAGATGAGTATAAAACTGGATTGATTTTTGGATAAATAATATTATGTCTCAAGCATTTTTTTTTAATCATCGCGTCTTACTACCTATTCAGGTTATAAGCATTACATGAGAATTAGTCTAATGAGGTAGGGATGAGGAAGAAATCATATTAAATATAATTTACCCGCATTTGCGTGAAAGGAGATTGGAAAACAACTTGGGAGAAACCACCCTCAGCAGACCCAACCGGAATTCGAACCTTGTTCTCCCCGGCATCAGCAAGCCAGTCCAACACGTTAGTGACGCCTCAAACCATTCGGCCACTGAAATTGTAGCATTTATTTGGATTCAACTTCAACATACGACTAAATAATTGCCTCCAATAAATAAATTTTGGAAAGAAAAGGATACGCCCTCTCTCTACTTTGTCCCATTCGGGTTCTAATCTCTCGATTTGGCTGAGGGGGGGAGCGGGGGGAAGTTGAGGTGCAACGACAGTGTCCTTCTAAAGTTCCTTGCAACAAGCCAAGTCTTGTGTCATGTGAAAGTGGACAACCTTAAAGTCGGATTGCAAGACAACAGGACCGTGTGATGTTTTTCTCTACCTTTTTGTTTTTCTTCTCTTGTCGTTCTCTCGGTCTGCAATCCACAACACACTTAGCGAGCTGTGTCCACGCTTCCTCCTCTTAACTTCATATTTCCTAATCTACACAGTCAGGCGAAAACTATAGAATGGGTTGCGCAACGTTAAAACTTTAATTTTCACTCGCTTTGAACAGTTTTATTTTATTTTTAGTGCAGTCTCTTAGTAAAAAAATAAAAATGATTTAAGAAATGGCCGAGTGTTTTAATCTAAGTTACGCTGCTAAGCCAATCCCTTTTTTTCGGCCGAAACCCGTAAACTTTAGTACTTTTATAAGCTATCATCGACTTGCGATGTACTATATAATTGAACAATTTAGAACTGATTTTTTTCTCTGCTTTTTACGTCCTACTACCCGTCCAGGCTCACCTTATATTTACACCAGTTGGGTAAGGATGAGGAGGCTAGGACTTTAGAGGAAGAATAGTTACCTTTTCATGGAATAAGGGGTGGGAACTATTTGGTGGAGGGGGGGATTACTTCAGTACAGCGGCTCTGAAATTCAACCTCCCGACCGCAAGAGAAACCGGATAAGGCGAGACTAGCACCTCGGACTGCGTGCTCACTGATGTTGGTTTGGTGTAACAGCATTCATTTTTAGGTTTAGTAAAAAACAACATTATGGTATGAAACAATAATAATGATACCTATTAAAGATAGAATACTGCCCAGCATCCTATAAGAGAATCAAAGCAGCAGGCGTAAGATACCAGTAAAAGAAAAAAAAAATTGTTTGCGTTTATTTATATAAATGTTACACCTTTGACTAACTTGCCTAACTAATCTTAGACCCCCACCCCTATGTCATAATTTAATAACTAAAATAAAAAATTTGTTTTTAATTTACATTTACAATAGTTGGTGAAATGAAACAAAAACTCACTATGATTTGAATTTCTTGTTTCCTACTCGTGCATCAAGTATTAAAAGGTTAATTTGGTGGATATAACAATTTTACTTACTAATAATATGTTTTGTTCTAAGCTCTTCATGCCCCTCTGTGTAACACTTGCGAAGCTTTCTCTTCCGAAAGTTTCCTCAAATAGAAAAAGAAAAATATTAATTTACTCTTTGTAGCTTTCTCATGCAAAAATGTGGACGCCTTAGAGCCAATGACTTGCTTTTACAAAGTTACATAAACAAATGAGATATCTGCAGCATATGGTACTATTAACAAAGCTTCTCTTTCTGCAAGATTAATTGGAATTTTACGTGGAGTATTTATTCAAGTATTCACACTAATTATTTCAAAGAATCGTCGTAACTCACATCGGTGGTTCCACAATCTAGGGTGATGGCGGAGTTTGAGGTTTGAATCTCTTCCATGTGTGTATTCGGCGTTGGAATTTCCACATGTCATTTATCTCGGTGATTTTCCCATTCTCTAAACCTTTAATGTAAGCACACTTCCTATAAGCTACCTTCTTCATCAACCACCATTTTATTAACCATGGAATGTGCACAAAATAAAATTATTTTACTCAATTTTGAATGGTTTTGTCAGTCAATTTATAAACTATAATTTGATTTGGTTATTTCAAAATACCACCTTACGTCATTAAGTCAAACACAAATTCTCAACACAAGATGCGACAGTTGGCCACCCAAATAAAATTTACAAAACATATTTTATGACGTATACACTAAAGTAATATACTTGGTTCTTGCAATAAAATATGTGTATATAGGAAATATAAATAACACAAAAATAAGCACTCAAACTTTCAAGTAAATGTCAAGGACAAGCATGTTGTTGACTTGATTTTGAAACCACCTTGAATTATAGGACCACATTAATTTAGTAAAAAATATCCTTGTCATTAGGGTTTATGTCAATAAATAAAACATTATCGCGTTTATTAAAAAGGAACATTTCATAACTTAAATAAATCAAATCAATATATTTCATTTTAATTTTCGTTTTAAATGTGTATTATTAGTAAGAATTAACAGGTGGGTTGTATAAAACTTGTAACAGATTAAATTTCTCAATATTTATAATTATATCATAAATTATAATTTTTATTCATTTATATAGTTTCTTCATTTATAAAACTGTGAAAAGGCATATGAATACGAAAATAAAAATTAGAAGAAAAAGTGGGGGTTTTTTTCGAGTTTTAGTTGTATAACATAATAATATACGAGGCCGGTAAGTTTTGTGTTAATCAAGTAGTAATCTTTGCTCAGATTCTTGACTAGAGATTAAACTTAAAACTGAGATTAAGTTCCTAAGGGTTCCACTATGCTGACCATATGACACCTTATATCAGCAAATGTTGGCACTATCATCGCTATCCGCTGCTGCCACTCAGTCGGTATAGCTTGCTTACGGGCTCACACCATGGAGTTTTTTTTATTAAGATGGTAGCAAGACTATTTACTATTTAAATTGTCCTAAAATGAATAATATAATAAAATGTTGTTACTAATAAATTTACTAAACCATAAAATTTAGCTGTTATTGTAAATCTCAAATGTATTCACTATTTATTTTTTTTGTCCAAGGCTATTTTTTCTTCTTGTGAAAGCCAGAATATTTCCGGTTTATTTAACCTTGAAGTTTTGTCACACCCATGTTTACAGCAACATTTTTAACATTTAATACAACCATTTGCGAGCAAAGTAAATGAATATATAACCAACATCGGTAAAATCGATCGATAACTATGAAGATCAATTAAATGACTATCCCATATTAGTGTGCACGTAGAATTAACGTCAAATTTCTCTAGTGTGGCTTGCTGGTGACCAAGGTCTGGGTTCTAATCCCAGACAAAAGTTCTGAAAGTGTTGATCTCTAAATTATTTTCCACTCGGTGGTCGCGCAGATATGGATACATTTCCTTTAAATTAAACTTTAATTATATCAACCCCCTTATTATATTAATTATATTTTGGCACGGGTTGTAAGACGTGATGCAAAAAAATGTATATATATGGAACGAAATACATAGTTGTAAATTTAATTTTTTAAATTTATTTGAGGTATTTAACGTGCACTTTAGGAACCGACCAATTATATCAAGACACGAGAATTTCTATAAACGAGAGAGAAAGGGCTTATCAAGTTTGCCAGGAAAGGTAGTTTCACATACCTTCCAGGGTTCTTTTACCTGCCACAATCGATATGAGATAGAATGCTTTACTTCCCCTCCGAAGGAAGTTGTGCTACGGCTTTTTCTCGCTCAAGAAAAATCCGTCAACCCAGGATGGGTTTCCACGAACATCGGTTCATGAGGCGAGTACCTTACTCCAAGACCACAGAGGTTGACCATACTTTTCAAATTATAGCATTTTCAATAATATCCGGAAATGTTTTGTATTATTTAAATAAGTTTTTTTTTAATATGTACTAAGCCAGGATATAGTAGGCCTTTAAGTTGTTTTGTACAATTTATTCCCATCTCATTTTAACGACGCTGTCTACCTGGAGATTTCGAAGCTATTTGCAAAGTGGGTTGCATCTTAACTTGACGCACCCTAAGCAGGCTAAGCACTATCACATTTAGACACTAATGTATGAAATATAAAGAGAATGAAGAAATTGATAAGCTTACCCTTAGAGGGCTCTTGTCTAGATACTGATAACCCTTTCCCTCTTCCTTTGACGAGTTTACACAGTCACTTTAATATTTGCGCCTTGAAAACATTGACCTGCTTTTTTCATTTTACCTCTTCCTTGTTTCCTATTCTAGTTATGCTATCACGGACTTTTTAAATCTACATCCTGGCAGGAAGAATGCTACAGGCAATTTTGCGACTAAGCCAACCAAATAGTCTAATTTGTAGAGGATTTATAAAAAATATTTTTACAAAAAAAACTACTTAACGATAAAAATAATTTTGTGACACTGTAGGACTATTTTTATAATTATTTAAGAATTTATTGTTTTTGTTTCACCGTTATATCTTTAAAACTCGCTGAAAAAAACTTAAATTAATTTTCATGGGAAATCATATCTTGACCAGCCGTGACATCACAGGTAGTTAACGTCCTTAAAGAGTTTGAGATATATTCAGGATATTCACTATATTATTTAATATTTTCCAATGAACATCTTTACTATAAAATGTGTTTAAAACATAAATACTTACTTTGTTGTAAGGATACAACCATATCATTGAATTTCACTAATGAGTCTAAGAAAGAGTGCATTTTTTAGCTACACATACATATATAGGAGTGTGTGGTCATTAATATGAGCAAATTATGACATACTCAAACCCAATTGTATATATAATCTTGTACACCTACATTTTACAAAATTATTAACCAGTAATTAAAAAAAACTCCATGGCATGAGCCAACAAAGCGAGCCATACCAAACGACAACCACACTAGCGATGATAGTGCCAACATTGGTGGATAGAGGGTGTCATCTGGTCAGCACAACGAACTTTCCATTCATTAATCTCAGTTATCTATACCAGAACCAGTACTAAATTATGACAAACCCAATTCCATATATAATTAAAAGTTATAAATTTTTACAACATATGTTTAATCTTTGGATTTAAAAGCGGTGGCTACTTAAGAGAAAACGTAGATTCATTCGCCAGGAGGGAGGAATGGAAAACTACCCTCAGTGTATCTGTTCGATACTTTGTCACAAACTTTTCCAACTTAAATTTGGTTACGCTGATATAACGTATGAATAAGTGAAAGTATAATTAATCATTTTTCTAGCTGTCAGACGAGTTTCTTCATACGAAAATTGGACTGTATTTTTTTTTTTCGTAGCTTATTGATAGTTCGGTTTGAAGGCGTCACCTGTTGAAATGGGAAACCACTGGTAAGGTTGGTATGACGTGCCCCAACCAGAAAGGAAAGCAGGAAGAGAGGGGACCCCAAACTAACCAAGACTGCCCTTGTGGAGACCGCAGTGGTGCCAACAACCGCGTCTGCTAGCCCGGTTATTTTATAAGACAGTCTGACACTTTCACCCAATGACGTGGAGGTTCAACTAATGACGTGACTCCAGGGTTTTGCGTGGTGCGACTGAATGTTCCAAAAACGGCATGTCTATGGAATGATATAATGTCAGTTTTACGTCACAAATCAAATAGGTAGAGGAGAAAAATGAATTAAAATAGTTAGACGTTTTACCCTACGCCATAGAAAAATTGTACTAAAATTATTTAAACTAGTAAACACGAACGCCAATACTTAGATAAAAATAAAGACTTGGTCTCAACTAAAAATAATATATATTTGTATCAAATGAATAAACACAAAAGAAACATTAAATTTTAATTTTAAAGAAATTTTATTTAAAAATGGAAAATCTATAACATATACAATTATACATGAGGCATTCATATTTACAAAGTGTTTAAGACACCTTCAGTATGATCAACATTATTTCTTACAATCTCGCCCTTAAGCCCCAGTGGTTACAAAGATGCGTCTAGGGGGGGGGGGGGGGCTGATGCCGAATAGGGCTGGGGGAAGGGGGAGTTTTTTCGGGTAAGGTCTCAAAGGTTACCCCCCACTCGAAGATGGGTCACATAGCCCCATGGTTCCAGGAATGTGTATGTGAGTAGGGGATGGAAGGGGTTACCTTTTCGACTTCCGGTAAAAATTTAGTAGCAGTTGCACATATTCAGGTCAACAAATTTATATGAAGGTCCTCATTTGTCAATTTAGACCCATAAAAAATGTCGATATTTGGTCTGACAAGAATATACACTTTCAAATTAAATAAATGGATGAGAACAGTCTAAGGGCCCCATACAGTTTGGCCTTCACTTCTGAGTAGTTTTGAGTGATTGCCGCTTCGATGGGCGCATGGTCTGACGCGCTACTCTACAAGTAGACAAGACTGCCGATGACTGGGAGATCTACGCTTAAATCTCAGTCAGGTGTACTGAGGATGGTTTTTCCTAAATGGTTTTCCACTCAAATGCGGATACACTTTCTATAAATATAATCTTCCTGGTTCCTAAAACCATTAGCGTAATTAGTACTTAAGCGTATAGCTCGAACGACTAGTAAGACGCTCTACTAAAAAAAAAAGTTTTAACTGATACAATAAGTTTAGTTATAAAACTGATCAGTCTGACTGAAGAACTGAAGAAAAGTCCTTCAATTTATCAACCCTTCCAACTGATCGGAAATAAAATTCAAGGTTTTTCAAAATATCCTCGTGGTCAAAAGATTTTATTTTGAATTTTTTGACATGTTTTATGGCCGAGAGGCGTTGTGGAAATTGAAGTGCAAAGATTAGCATAACAAATAAAAAAATTACGACATTATTGTGACAAAAGTAAAAGAGACTGATCCAAATGCAAATCGTGATTTATAAGAAAGAAAAGTAACAGCTTGCGAAGCACTTTTCGTAAAGAACACAAAAAGTTAGTATAACAATTCGGACTTATCCATTGTGGTGGGTGGCTAAGGACCGAAGAAAAACAATAAGCAGAAAATCGAAGCAATGAAAATAGAAATCTGACAATGTGTGGACATACAATCAAATCAGTTCAAACTGATCAGTTTTCACTGTTACAGGTTCACTGAAGGCCAAACTTACTCCGTAGTGTAGAGGGCTCTAAGGCTGCCCTGGGCAACTTACAGCCCGCGAGCTGCATGCGGCCCATCAAATATTTTTATGCGTCCCACAAGCTATAACTACTGTATCTAGCTGAGAAATCAAAATTAGTGCCAAAAGTACCAGGGCTAAGAAACACATTCTTATGGAGGTATACACAATTTCTATTCAACACATTTCGGCGAATGAACTTCAACTTGAGACGATAGACCTGCAGTGTTATTTAAATCTAAGAGAATTATGGCGTCGCGAAGGAATATGTTCAGTTGACAATTCTCTGATTCTGACAAATTTGAAACATTCAAGATTTTGCTTCTAAATTGTTGGTTATTTTTGGATTAACTTAATATGTGAACAAACATTTTCTCTAATCTCCTTAGAAATTCCTTGCGACCCAAGCATTTCCGATGGGCATTTACAAGCAGTTTTAAAGTAAATCATCCACAATAAATCTACATCTGACATTAAATAAATGATTAAAGATATTTAAAAAATTACATTCATCTCATTAAGTTGTGTTTTATTGGAGAATCCCTAACTTAGTTTTTTACTATCTAATTTTCTTGTCTTATCTATAATTGTATATAATATATATATGTAATAAAGTGCACCAACCGAAAAATCGTATTTTATTTTGCAGCCAATTATTATATTTAAATTCTCAATTAAGCCCTTCAGGCTACAAATTTGCCTAATCCTGGTCTAAGGTATCCTTTTCCACTTTATAACGTAATTTCCATCTCCTTTTTTTTTTTTTTTTTGCCAGGAAACAATTACCTAAGATTGGCAAATAGCTCAAGCAATTACTGTGACATGCTTAAAATACGCATTACTTATTATATAATTAAGTACCGCAGTTTGTTTTGTTTTTCTCAAACCAGTTTTGATGCATATTATTTCGGACAGGCTTGAGTTAACGTGAGGGGATTTTAGTATCCAAATAGGTTACACTACACTATGGATAGATAACTTATTCTGGGACAGGCCACATTGTAGATGCGGACAGGTTTTTTTTCACCTATTCAAAATACGTCACGTAACAGAGTACGCTTACCCTCAGAGTTCAGTTTTTGTAATAATGAATTTTAAAAAAATAGCTATTTTTCATTTTAATACTCCCCAGAATATAATAACCATAATAATAAATCCTGCTTATTGTCATTTTGTATGATTGTATTAGGTATGTAATTACATTAATTGAGTAGGGATTAGGAAGTTTAATTTGTGATGAAATGTACCAGGATTTTCAGCGATACTGAGGGATAAATTATTTATGGTGGAAAATAAACGAGATTAACGTTTAGTCTGCCTGCTAACTGATACAGGCTCTGATAGCTTTATTATTGTCAAAAGTAGTCTACTCTTGTTCGCGGACAAATGCTCCTACCCACAGAAGAATGAACTCGTAACGATACATTGTGCATTATGCAAAGTGGTTCACCTACATTGACCAACCTCAAACAAGTTTCACGGAAAATAGGACAGTAACAAACAGACTTTCAATTGTATTGAATGAAAAGAACACTAAATCTAATCGTTTGACCATTATTATTCGTTATTGTGTCAACCCCCAGTGAAATAACACAAAATAAAAAGTTGATAATTTTCTTACTTGAGTAAAGCAAAAATAATTTTGACTTCTAAAATTAGATAACATCATATTTCTTTTAAATTTCTAACCCTTTATCAAGAATAAATTATGATAGATGTTTCATTGGCTAGATTCAGTACTAATCTAAGGGAATATGATGAAAAATTAAATAGGGCAGATAAAGTAAATACGCAATCACATTTTCACTTTTTGTTCGTGTATATTGCAAATTACTTTTCTCCTAGTAGCTATACACACAAAATATTTAATAAACTTGAGGTTTATTAGCCTATTGTGTGTGATATTGAGTTTTGTTTGGTCTTATTAATAATAAAAACTACTTTCACATTTAATGGAAAATATGCATCTCTTTCTACTGTCTCATCTTCGATTGACTATAATATACAGCAATAATTATCATTTAAATAGAGCCGTCTATTCTACAGAAGTCAAGCGTCTTATAGCTTCATGAGAAGATAATTGCGCTAGTGCCTCAGCTATTAACATGATCGTTAATTCTTCCAGAAATAAAACGTCTTATACATCCAAGAGAAGATATATTGCTAAAGCTTAATTTATTAACTTTTTTATTCTTCTAGAAATAAAAGCCTTATACCTCCATGAGAAGATATATTTCTAAAGCTTCAGTTATTAACATTCTCTTTGATTCTTCCAGGAATAAAACGTCTTATACCTCCATGAGAAGATATATTTCTAAAGCTTCAGTTATTAACATTCTCTATGATTCTTCCAGGAATAAAACTTCTTATACCTCCATGAGAAGATATATTTCTAAAGCTTCAGTTATTAACATTCTCTTTGATTCTTCCAGAAATAAAACTTCTTATACCTCTATGAGAAGCTATATTGCTAAAGCTTCAGTTATTGACATTTTCTTTGATTCTTACAGTGTTAAAATATATTGTTACAGTGCAACATGGAAATATTCTTAGCTGCTGATTTGATTTATTAACTATTTTTTTCTTTGCAGTGTGTGGTCAGCGCAGTCACAACCCCTACCTGAGGGTAAAGCGACAAGAGCCCGAACCTATTAAGAAGGAGGAAAGTTTTGAAGTGGAGTTATGTAAAGACAAAGATGCCGGAGAATGGTTCAGGCTAGTCGCTGGAGACGGCGACAATTGCCGTGATGTCATCCAGTGCACATCATCGGTGAGTGCTTACCACGGTCAAATAAACTTTTTTTTTTAGATGATGAGAAGCTAGTGACTATTTTTGTGTTTACGGGTCTTTTAATCACCAATAATAATAATATTTATATGATGGTGAGCATTATTTCTCTTGTCAGAAAAAAACATCTAAATCAGGATTGTATTTGGGGTTTTACATATTATCTGAATTGGTGTGCGGTGTACCAATGCTTTGACCTTTACCATGTGTTTTCCATAAAGGTGAAAGGATTTGTAGTAATTGGGGAAAGTTCACTATTCACTTGATATGAGTATTCAAACTTAAGACGTGTTATTTAACTTTGCAAACTATTCGAAACTTTGGCATTCTATAGGCAGATAACGAACGCTATTTTTGCAATGGAAGGTTTGGAATAAATAATTTAAGATAGATTAAAAAGATTGTATATTCTTGGTGTTTAATCAAAGTAATAGATTTTTTAAATCATTGTTTATAGAGTATGGAACTTAAGTTATACGTAACAAAACTTTTATCAATATCTAGCATTCATTAGTACTCTAGAATCTTAAATTTACATTTTATCAACGCTTGTAAGGCTCAAATTATAACATTCAATAAATGTATTCATGTTGTGGCATCGTTTCGTTTTTTTTTAGGGACTCCAAGCTATTAGGTGTCCAGCGGGTCTGTACTTTGACATTGAGAAACAGACATGTGATTGGAAAGATGCAGTCAAAAACTGCAAGCTAAAAAATAAAGAGAGGAAAGTGAAACCTCTTTTGTTCACTGACGAGCCTCTTTGCCAGGTAAGGGAAAAAACCTTAATTTATAATAAAAACTAGTTTATTGCATTGATGAATCCTTCAACTTACAGTTATGATAGTAATAAGAGTTCATGATAGGTAATAATAAATTGTCTTTAGAAATAATACATAGAAACAATATTCCATTAATTCAAGAATTTCTTACAGTATAAATATAATCTTGAAGAATTAAATTCAAAGAGAATAGTAATGAATCATTAGTTAAAGAACAATAAGTTAATCAGTTTGCATAATGCGACGCTTACTATTCTTACATGTATTAAAGTTTATAAATATATATATAAATATTATAATATATATATTTATATATAATATATATAAATATTATAATATTATATTATATATATAAATATATATAATATATATATTTATATATAATATATACATACATTTAAAAAATTTACATAATAATATATCGTGTTACTATAGATATATAGAATTTAGTTTCCAAACAAACTCAGTCATCCAAATAAGATAAGTTTTATTTTTTTCAACCATTCAGCAGTTTTTTATTTATCTGACCTTTATGTGAAAGCTCGTCCTATTTCAATGTATTAGAACAAATTGAGCAATCAAATATAAAAAAATATAAAATAATAATAATAAAATACATCCCATTAAATAGTTAACTCATTTCCTTATTCTGCCATTCTGACTTTGTGATTTAACGTAGATAATAATTTGATTGATCATGCTGGTGATAAATTTAATATTCCTAAGTCAGATCCGCCATTTATTCAGGGGTGGTTAACATTCCTCAATCTCCCTTTACCCTTCCTTTATCAAAAACCTTAAATCAAACTGCTAATAAAATATTATTTGGTTAACAATGACTTATAGTAAGTATTTAAATTAAAAAGGCGATGTACGTGTAAAAAGGGTAACACTTTAGGGTATGTGCCTGCCTTTGCTCGTGGAAGGTAAAATGAACCCAAATAAAACTGTGATGTTGATCATTAAACTCTTTTGGTTCAACCCCCCTTGTGGGAGGTTTGTTCCCAAACAAATGAAAGGTGTATAGCGAGGTGTGACATACGTTCCTCCTTACAGGATGGTTCTCTGGCCTGCGGTGACGGTAACTGTATCGAGAGAGGTCTCTTCTGTAACGGAGAGAAAGACTGCTCAGACGGATCTGATGAAAACACCTGTGGTGAGTTCTGATACCGCTTATGATTGGATGTCTTTGAGTGAAAGTACTTTCTTGTATTTTAATTTCCCCCCACAGATAGTTTTGTGTGTATGCTAGAGTCGACACAATTCATTGGGATATTTCAAGTAAATAATGTCGGTGGCTTAGTGGTAGAGCAAGTCAAACGTCCCGGGTTTAATACCCATGTCCAGACATAATTTTCAAACAAAAAACATTTATTAATTCCAACAAATATGTTTTTAAAAAATCATTCGATTAATATGAGATCTACAAAATAAATAATTCAAGCATAACTTATTAAAAATTGTCCTCAGTTTTATAAAGCTTGATTAAGATTAATACTCAAAATTCTGAAACTTAATAGCTCTAGCCTTGGATAAATCAACATTTTTACTTCACATGATGCAGATTATTCCAAGTTTCTGGTTCCCAGAACCTGTAAAACCTAAAAGTATTATTATATATATATATATATATATATATTAAATCATATTTTAGAGTTGGGTCAAGTTCACTATTTTACGAAACCGAATCTCAAATTAGCTTCAATTCCCGTATCTTGGGAAAAATTATGAACAAAAGAGGAAACATAAATATAATGGAGTACAAAAAAAAGTTAACATTCTTTCTTTTAATCCCTTCAATATAGCACTCATATATTCAGTTACGTGTTAAATTACTGGTCTGGGCTCTTGTTGCTAAGTTAATCCAATAATATAATTGGTTATGAACAACCAAAACTTAGTATTAGACTCTAAGAGAAATGTCACTTGAAAAATTGGGGGGAAAAAATGGGAGGGTGATTTGATGATTGGATCCTAAATTTTCTAAGGATCCTCGAATCCCGAATATCCTCAAGTATTTGAGGGGCTCGAAGGATTTGAGGATTCGAAGGATTCAAGGTTTCATCCCTAATAAATTTAGTTCCCCCCTTTAAAATGTTAAACGATTTGTGATATTAAATAAACCTAATGTATATCTTATTAAACTTTGTATTAATATATTTTTATATTTTGAGAGTTTTATCTATGAGGAGAGGCAAAACAAATTTAAGCTTACTTTCTCTAGAGCCATCTTTTAATAATTATTATGTATGGATGGTTTCTAAAGAAGTTAAATCGTAGTGAAGGATATAATTTGGTTTTAGTATAAGCAGTAGCATTAAATTATAATTACGTATTTGACAAAATTGTAAAACCTAGCTATGGTTGACTATCCCTGTACAGTCACATTAAATAGAAAGGAACATTCACTCTAAATAAAACAAAATTACGCATTCAACAGATTTTATTAGTTTAATGCAAGCTAAATATATAATTAAATTTCAAAGATGACCTTTAACTTTCAAGAAACTAAGTTCAAATACCAAATTAATAAAAATAAGAAAAGCTAGGATGGATGTTTGTTTATAAGCTAAATTTTGTATTAGTAGGCTAACAATTACTTAATTATTCTAAATATTTGATTAGTTTTCTTTCAAAGTGATGATAAAAAACTATGTGGTAGTTAAAAAATCCTCAAACGTATTTAATCAGGGATCGAGCCACAGCCTTCTGAGTCAGCTTAAATCACGCTCACGCACATCTTACTCTGCTAGGGGTATGTTATCAATGGTTTGGGATACTCAATCACCTTAATTAGTTGATTAATTAGTCAATTAGCTACCGATTTAAAATCAAACCTAATTTATATTATTTATTATTCATGCATTTCTATTTATTTTAATCGGACTGTACACGTTCAAAACACAATGCTATTCCCACCAATGACTTGAAGAATTAACTGAACTTAAGACACGTAATTTTTAAACCCCCAATCCCAAAGACGAGATCAAATCAAGTTATTCAAATCCTAGTAGTCTACCTCGTCAGCCATTCTATCAGAGGAAGTCGAACATTTTAATTTTTCAATTTGTTTTGTGATTATGTTGTGTGTTTGTGGGGGAGAGAAGGGGAGGGTGGGGGGGGGCAGTTTAAGAACAAGTGAAACTTTGCGCCGAGCTAATAAAGTGACAGTCGATGCCACCACACACACACAACAACACACACACCCCACTTTCTATCAAGCGACTGAAGCAGATTCCAAATAAATAACTTTCTTCGTCTGCGCTCACTAAGAGCTGACTAAACAGGGTGTGGTGGGCTTGGCTCCTGCAACCACGTCAACAGCCATCCGACCACTTTCCATCCATCGCCTTCTTTCTCCCTCCCTCTTCTCTCTCCACAGTAAAAACCTCTTCAGCATCCCGTCCCCTCCAAGGAGGACCTTCAATCATATCTGGACCAAGGTACATGTGTTCTCACCATTGTGTTCCATAAAGATTTAGAAGGTGGGAACAATTTTTTTTATTTTGTTTTTATTCCTTACGGGAATGCAAAGTTTCTCTTTAGTACAATGAATTTAACCTTGTCTGAAAAAATGGAGGTTCCGGGTTCAGTTTGTGACTAGGCCACAAATATTGATGGTTGTGAAACATGGTATCTTGCCTTAAATGACGATAGGGGGAGGGAGGGAGTAGATATAGTAGCTTTTTTTGGCTGTCGGATAAGGCTCTTTCTATGAAAGTTGGACTGTAGAAGCAAGATTAAAAGAAAAGTTAGCAGTATTTTTTTTTTTAAATCTTTTATATAGAAACATAAAGTTTTTAGTTAGAGAACGCGTAGTTCTTAGATGGCTGTTATAAGATATTTTACTGTAATTAAATATTGTGAAATGCATTTGCTATCAACTACGATAGTTAACGGCATTAATTTTTTGTTGCAGTTTTCTTGTTTTTTTTTTGTTCAAGACCAGTTAAAGAAATAATGGTTGGATTAATAGACCCAGGTGTTTTTTTTTACCACGCCTTTATTACCTGTTCATATTATACGCATACATATTAATTACGCTTATATGATAGGAATGACGGAAGTTTTTATTTTTAGCACCGATTCTACTACTCATTCGAGCTACACGCTATGACGAAAGTTGAATTTCAAAGCAAATACATCTGTGTTTGCGTGCAATTAGAGTAGGAAACAAAAAAGCCTCAGGATATCCTATATGGGTTAGAACCCCGACCTCCCTGCCCCCGGTGGAGTATACTAAATAAGCTTGATATTAAGACCACGTGATCAAGTGTGTGGGTCCTTATTCCGTAGAATATATATAAATAGAAATCAGGTACATTTTATATTAATGAATAACGTGGCTATAAAACTATTATATACCTATATTTATTTATATTAATAAATCTATGGTAATAATAATTTCATATTTTGTGAAAAATTAACATATAATGGTGTGTGTGTGTTTGTGTGTGTGTGTGGGCGCGCGCGCCACGTGCATGTAAAAGAGAGAGATAGACAATGTCGAGTGAATACGAGCCACACCTAAGGACGAATCGTATTTCCTTAAGGTGTTGTTGTTTGTTGTTTAAAGTGGTAAGACTACTGAATACCGACCTAAATGGCTTTCTCTAACCAAATATTGGCTAAACAGACTCTCGACAGTGAAAATCATAAGCGGCTATAAATTCCAAAGATAATAACGAAGAGGTTTTTTTTAATATTCATACATACATCACTACAAAAGTATAAATTTCAATTTTCATCAGTGATCAATGTTTAGATTGATAAGACCCTTTCCCGCTTCGGTGGCCGCATGGTCTCTACTCTCGCAGTAGATTAGACTGCCGATGATGGGGAGATCGAGGTTCGAATCTCGGTCGTATGTACTGAGGGTGGTTTTCCCTAAATGGTTCTTCACTCTCCTCCACGTGAATGCGAGTACATTTCCTTTAAGTATAATCTTCATAATCCCTAAAACCAATAGCTTAATTATTACAGAAGCGTATAGCCCGATCGAGTAGTAAGACGCATTGCTAAAAAATTAAAAATAAATAAAGACCCGTTCTATTAAGTTAGCTGAGAAATAATACCAATATAATTATTAAATATCATCAATGGTGTGTCTTAGAATCGAACTAGCACCCTCTTAAGGCCTTTTATCACCACTATAATCTCTTATCCTCAAGAACATACTTCAAATGTCAGAAAAGAAAATGGCATGGCTAGTCCGAGCAAGGCTTTTCATTGCTTCAAGCAGACAGAAAAAAAAAACCTTTCATTTTATTTATTTCGGCTCATTTGTTGAAAAATTTTAAAAACATCTAGTCATAAATTTAAAATTCCAGTTATTTTATATTAATTTGTCAATCCTCGTGGTGAAAGTTAAAGTAACACTATTCTTAGATTTTTAAATTTGTCATTTTTGTAACAAATTATATTAGTATTTCAAATATAAATATTTCAAGCATATCCATGTATAACAACTTGACTTTCAAGATAGCTTAATCTTAAACAACAGTTAAAACCCAACAACAAAGCCACAATCAGTTGGGTTGGGGGGAAACCCCACACGGCTGTTACTTTATTGTAATCGTTAAGTGGAATTGAACCTGCGTCCTCTAAAACTATGTTTGACCTTTCTATATACTTAGTATAAAGGTGGGCCCATGCGTTGTTTTAAAACCCCGCCCATGAATTACATCTTCACCAGCTGAAAAGACAACAACATGCCATTCTAATCTTACGACACTAATTCAACATTCACTCAAGAGCTGTTTTTTTTTTTGCACGCTTCTTGAAGATGTTGAGAAGAGCACTTTTAAAACTGGTTTTCATAGGAGACTTTCAATAGTCTCCTCCTTTTTGTCCTTGGATTGATTGATTTATAGATGGTGTTCTTTTATTTATTTATTTTAAAATCAACACCTTTCTCTTAATGACGGCCCTCACGACAAAAACATGATATTTTATTTTATTTTATGCCATAATTGGGTATGCGTTAATACTACCCAGTGCTATGGTTATTTGTAATACATCCCAAATTAATTTTGGTCCCCGAAAGGCCCGAGTAAAAGCCAATAACTTCAGGTCCACTAAGATTAAATCTTCATCCAAGTCGGTATTCACAATCTTGGACCTTGAGATCAGTGGCTCTCAAACTGGGGTACGAGCAGCCCAATGGGAATGTCCACGACTTTCAGGGGGTAAGCAAGCAAAAGGCAAAATGACAAGAGAACCAAACGGGATTTTTTGAAGCAACTAAGGGAAATTTTCTCCTTTGATTACCGGCCTTTTTTTATTTGGGAAGTTTTCATCGAAGGGGTACATTGGACTTTTAGTCATGACCAAGGGGTACGGTCTAAAATGAAGTTTGAAAACCACTGCTTTAGATAATTAACTAGATATTTATTACCTTACTACAGACGTAAGGTAATCTAAAGCATCTCTTCTAATATGATTTTTGCTTCGATTAACTTTAACGCATTCTGATTATAAGCAGCTTAAATCATCTCAAAATAAGATTATGAAGGGTGATGACTCTTCAAAAGATATAATGAAATATACACTAAAAACATATAAGCACTCTCAATTTATCCAGGCGGAGCTCAACCTCAACTTCGTTTTAACTAAGAAATTTTAATTTCCCCACGTCGAGAAAACACTCCAGGCTAAAATCAAAGGACACATGTTGAAACAAGTTCCGAAGCAAATAATTAAAATATATTATTCTAGCCTTGAATTGAAACTTCGACGTCACCTACCCATAAACGTGTTTTTGAAGCTGTGTGACATGTTTGTGCACTCCTCTTTTTTTTTATGTTTATCTCAAGGTAACGCGAAGGGCATAAGAAAAAACTTATAAACCAATAGATGGACACTCTACATTTACAAACACTTTACTTCTCTTCTGATTATTAAGTAGAATGATAGTATTCATATTATATTCTTCATCACAGATTTATTCTTATTAAAATATTATGTTTAACTAAATAAGTAGTTGTTCATTTCGTTTCTTAATTTTCATCAACTGTTTCCAGCCTGTTAAGTTTAGTAAACAGCCTCCCTCTTCCTCTTTCCTTTCACCACTCTTATTTATTTATTTGCTTCTATTACTATCCTCTCACTCATACACTTGATGTTACTTAGTTTTCCCATCTCTTTTTTTTTTTTGCCTTTTTCTTACCTACTTCATCTCCATCATTCTCTTTGGGATTATTTTCTTTTACATCTCCATTATATGCCCATACCATCTCAGCCTTGCTTCTTCTATTGTCTCATTTACTTCCTGTACGTCAACTCTTGCCTGGTCAACTTAATTCCTAATCCTGTTTCTCCACGTGACACCTCACAAACTTAATTACCATGGCATAATAGTAGAATTTCTCCTATGAATTATTTATTGATCCGAAAGCCTACCAGAATATGTGAAAGATCATGTCCTTGTAGTGTTAAGAACCTTACATTCATGAAAAGGTGAAATTATCTCATTTGAAACGACGTTCCAAACGGAATATCAACAAATAGTAAACTTTAACGTGTCACAAAAGAACATTTTAGGAAAATTGGAATTGTTAGTGGGTTTAGAGCTTCATGACTAACATTTTCATGATAAATACCACATTTTAAGGATATATTGCTGTAATTAGGGTGGCACCCACCGGTAATAATTCATCTGTTACAACCTTTTCTAGTGTACTTCATTGTAACTATGTTTCAAATCATTGTATTCTTTTCTTTTCGTATCAGTTTAAGTAATCTCCCGAAAGAATAGTAGTTATTGGCTTCGTTTGTATTTTGTAATTCTACCGAGAGAGAAGGCGGGTGTTTTATTATACATCCAGCCGACGATGAAGCACGCCTTGGTGAAGGGAAAGTAGTCAGGATCTGAGAGACCCCACCTATTGATGTCATCTCATTCGGTTATGGTATTTTTGTGAATGTTACAAACATGTTCACTAAAGACCTTGAGCAATACCTTGCACTCTTGTCTCGAGGTCTACACCTAAAAGGCGGATCAATGGAGTCATCTTTTTTTTTTTTTTTTACAACAACCGAACACCATTTTTTTTTCCCCCCCTTACATATTAAATGACTTAGCAACTAGTTAAACCTGACACGAACCTGACACTTCTCGTTCGTTGGCTGTCTGGTTAGCTTCTCGTTGGTTGCGACATAACCAAACGACCTACTTGTCTCCCCTCAAATACTTCCCTGTATTACTTGAAGTGAAACTTTGCATAACGTACAGTACACTCGAAACCAACAAAGATAAACCTACTGAACTATTTCATGAATACAGCAGCATTTTGAAATAACCCAACTTTACTATTCGTATTTTATATATAATTTTAATAATTTGTATTCCAAATAAAATAAAACACATAAGATGTTATCAGTTTTATGAAAGAGATTCTCTCAAGTTTATTTTACCCTTGACTGTAAGCTACATACCGTACACATAGAACAATTACATTGTGCCCACATCTGATAATCCACACCATAATGTAACCAAGCAAGGTATGCTTGCTACCTTTCAGGATAGACGTAGTGTACAAATATTCTAACCACAGATGGGATATTAATCAAGAACCAACTTGAAAATGTCACTATGATAAAATCCAGTTGTTTCGTTGTAGTCTTCAAGAGTAATGATTTAAGAAAAAAATATTTATTTTAAGGATATTAATTCAATTTAATGTTCTTATTTTATATAACTGATAAGATGTATTATTTGTTCTTAAGGGCATTTGAAAACTTTTGTATGGACTAAAGATCATGGTCATGACAGAAACTTATTTTGGGGGGGGGGGGCTGAAGTTCTGCTGGCAGTGGGTAATGGTATAGACTCACAACAGGAGGTGTAAAGGGATTAGTTTTAACAATTAATTCACCTTAAAATAATTTAAAGTTTAAAAACAAAACATGATTGTGTTGTAGGTGTTAAGGTTTTACAATACTCCTATAAGCTACTAGTCAAATTTTCATATATAGAAAGATATATTAGAAACTACACACTTTTTTTCGTTGAAAATTGATAAAACTTTACTAGTCTATTAGTGTTATTTTACACGTAGTCTATTAGTAATGTATATCAAAATTGACATTTTCATAACACCTGGCTTAAAATATATATATATGAAATATATACATGAAAGTATATATAGTAACTTTTATAGCCGTCAGATAAAGTTATTACTATGAATGTTGGACTGTGACGTAGGCAAGGAAGATAAATACAAAACTACTATACTAATAATACTTTCGAAACACCCCAAATCACAAACAGCCTCTCTTGACACGACTTTGCTAATTATTATTTTATTTAAAAAAAGACGATGGTGCAAACGAACACTCTCCTCTTATTTCCAACTTTTCCATCTCTTCTAGATAACGACAACGACCCTAATCGGGCACCACCCTGCGACCCGGCGGTGTGCGTCCTACCCGACTGTTTCTGTTCCGAGGACGGGACGACCATCCCTGGGGACCTCCCCGCCAAAGACGTCCCTCAGATGATCACCATCACGTTCGACGACGCCATCAACAACAACAACATCGAGCTGTACAAGGAGATGTTCAACGGCAAACGGAAGAACCCTAACGGTTGCGACATCAAGGCGACGTTCTTCGTGTCCCACAAGTACTCCAACTACTCCGCCGTCCAGGAGACGCACAGGAAGGGTCACGAGATCGCCGTGCACTCCATCACGTAAGTCTTACCAATCCACTTAGATATAACTAACAATTATCTTATGTGACTTACTTAATTAACCTTTGTCCTCATTATGACCCTTAAGAAGGTTAGAAAATACCATCTCCAACGTGTTAAAAAATATATATTAATATATATTTTTTTGCCTCACACATGGTTTGGACTGTTTAAACGTTGATATTCACGGTAACCGACTCCTTCAGATAGTCTTTGGTTAAAATCCCGATGGAGTTAATATTTAGTTTTAATTGGAAAAAAAGAGCATGTGTGGTAAGAATAGTTCAGAATTTTACTGGTACGTTATACACAAGGGTGATTATTGACTTGATAAAATGGCGGCCGAAAGGTCTAAGGTTAGGCGTTAGACTGGCTTGCTGAGGACTGGGAGATCGGGACTCGAGTTCCGGCTGGGTCTAATGAGGGTGGTCTTTCCTAAATGGATTCCCACTATACTTCCACGCAAATGCGAGTAGATTACATATAAAATGCTTCCTTCCTCATCCCTACCCCATTAAAATAATGATCATATATGCGTATAGCCTTAATAGGTAGTAAGACGTGTTGATAAAAAAAATGGCAAAGGGTGAGAAAGTTAGATTTAAAAATCACCCGCATTAGCTTAGGGAGTGTAAATCCCATTTGTAAAACACCACTTAGTCCGCCCAGTCGGGATGTGAACACCGACCCCTTACGTCACCGACAGTTCGGTTTAGCACGAGAGTGACTCTTAAGACTATGTGACCACTGATAGGGCTCATTTATATCAACGAATTAAAATTTCGAAACTAAAATAATAGTATAAATAGGATGAATTTTAAATCACCGCATGAGAGCTCATCTAGGGAAAGTATGGTAAGCCCCACTGGACACATTTCCTGTTTTACCGGTTAGGTTCAAGTCAGGTTATAGTAAGTTGCTCTGAACGCTAACCTAAACCTATTGCTCAGTTCTCGTTTAGTACTCTTAGCGATGCGGCATAATTTTTCTCCCACAATTTGTATAGGTTATATTATTAGTTATTACTGTGCTTGAACTTAGAGGCAAAAGGTTCGATCCTGACCTGGTGAAAGTATTCAGTTAGGTCGCTAATAGCCTTGGCCGATGAAACCAGTCGATCGCAGGTGTCTTTGTTGGTTTGACATTTGATCAAACCTCTCTACAGGACCAAGGATACAACTTTCCCTTTCCTCTAGTGGGATAAAGAAAAACACTTTGAAAAACTGAATTTGAGAGATAATCAAAGTCACTCCTTACGTCATTAGGATATTTAAATTATACTTCCTATAAAATAGGTCTATCATTCTATGTGTTTCATGAAGGTCTATATAAACTCATTAGTTTAAAAGTTTTAGTACTTTTATGGTGTATTGCTAGTTTTCATTTCTCTCTTACGAATTCACTGTAAATGCCATCACATTACTCATCTTTTGCCTATTTACTTTTCTGCTTTATTTTATTGTATTTATTGTAAAAAATTTCTCTGCTCTGACCTAATTGTATATAATCATTTTTGTATTAAAAACTAAAAAAAAAATATTTTCACACCAAAAATGTAACATTAATTACATATTTGGTTAAAATACATTAAGTAACCTTCAGTATTAATTTCAGTGCATAAAAGAATTGAGAGAAACATAGTATTTAGATTAACACTAATAGATAGATGTTTCAGTAAGATTTTATATTTAAAAAAAAAGTATTTCTGGTCGTATAGCTTCTAAAGGCCAACCGAGCCAACGAGATAAAGTATCTAGATGGGCTAACCGATATGCATGGTTGTTATGAATTGAAAGTCAAACTACATGATACTCAGTGATGACAAGCAAGGAGGATTATACTAGAGTGCTTACTTTTACGACAAGCTCAGAACCAAGCAAAGAAGATGGCGAATTACTGTATTAACCTCCTTGTTTCTTACTATTGACTCCCATGATGTTCTTTGATTCACGGTGTAACCATTTGGGAGCACTGATGTAGTCTGGATAGCCCCTCTAAATGTTATGCCTCGTTGATTCAATCAAATTCCAATATAAACTGTTTCATGGTAAAAGTTCATAAAAAAACAGTTTTTATTATTATTTAATGATTTTTTACTTAACTGACAGGAAAGGACACGAGACGGCTTCTCATCTCACAACGTGAGTTCTACAGATTGGAATACATTGTTTCTTTCAACCTTCACTAATATCTTCAACTGCTTGCCATTTTTTTTTTTCCTGCTCAATGGTCTACTTAACTAATACAGCATTATTCTTTCCTTTCCAAGACTAATGAAGTTCTCACAAAACGGAAGAACCAGGAAGAACTGTGCCACTGTGCTAATTCCACACAAGTTTAAAGCCCTTGGTATTCAGCGCGTAACGTAGTGGAAAGGAAATTGGATGATGTGAAGAGGTTCCGCAGTCATTCTTTAGATGAATTATTTCTTGATATTTTCAGTTCATGAGAAAAGATTGAACCAATCATAAAACAAGACATAGATATTTGGGTAACATAATGGGTTGGCTTTTAGTGATCATTGACTACTGATAATAGAAATTAGTAGCATTAATGATTGTCACAAATTATAAAATTTAAGCTCTCAATTTTCTGTAACTTTATTTCAAAGTAAGCCCACCTTCAAATATAAGGTTGTAATTATTAATAATAGGCTTATAACTACTTAAACATAAATAATAAGAAAGATTTATTATACATGCGTATTAAGTTAATGTTTAATATCAAGTGTTTTTCACTCAAGGTTAACATTGTTGACTACAAGGATGTATGCTCACAATGGCCTACGAAGATTGCTTGTAGTATCAAGATTGTTCTAAGGAACAAAGTACGTCCCAAACGAAATCCATTTCATTCACTTCTCAAATGTAACTTTATTAACTCTCCTTCAAACTCTGCTAGTTTTCCTATATCTTTTACCAATGCACGTTTGTTTGCAGTTTCAGTCCTCAAAAATAAACGTATTTCTAACAAACAAATAAAGTAGGTACAGTTAGGTAGAACAAAAAATAAAACTATTGATATAATTAGTATTTTATTGTGAGGGAGTCCTTTCCATTTGAATTTGAAGAAAACAAAGCCGTTTCTCTCTCTTTTGTATGTGAATATAATAAAAACAAAACTCTACAAACCTTTCCACGACGCGACGCGCCTCTTTAACTGGACTTCTTTTCTGACTGAAAATAAAAATCCAAACTTCTCTTTTTATACATACTGGGAAAATACTATGTCCCTAAATTAAAAATAAATCTTGTTTCCTTGTGAAAGTGTTAGAAACCACTGGAACAACAACTAAAATTATATTTAAAAAAAATTAAGCATGCTAGTTTAAAATTAATACTCAAAAATGTTCCTCTTCTGGTAATAAATGGACTTTTTTTATATTTTGTTTAAAACATAACAAATTAAATAATAGTATTGTCAATAATAATTAAATGTGGACGTGAAATAACAATAATACAAAATCTAGTTCATTTAGTATACGTCATGCATAACATGGAAACGTGTAGCATATATTTGGACTTCCAGGGTTCGTGGATTGAGCTAGACAAAGCGTGTGTGAGATTTTCTCCCAGTGGATTATTTCATTTTTTAAATAGTTTTAATTTGTAATGGTTTCCTTTTAATGGGAATTTGTTGGTTGGTTATTAACGTGAACAATTAATTTAGTTACGGGACGTGGAAGTTTAAGTTTTATTAAAGTCACTAAAACATTCTTGAATAAGGATGGAAAATCTAGTGCTGAAAAATCACTTCCACTTTCAGGTGGTAGGGATCGAACATCGCCAATTACATCAAAGTCAGCTAGACTATCCGTGCGGCCACTACTGCTAGTTTTAAACACGTAGCTGGACAGTTTTGTTATAAATGAATTACCTAAAATCATTTAATGGGCATGTTTATAGTTTAAACGGGATCAATGTATGTTATACTCACCTTCTTACCTACATCTCAAAGAAAACAGTCGTTAGATGAACATAGATCTTAAGCAGGTTTTTAAAACTATAAAACGATTCTTTTTTTTTATAGGCATAACGACGATGAACAATTCTGGAGCAACGCGACGGTTGACGACTGGGCCAAGGAGATGGCTGGAACAAGGATCATCGTCGAGAAGTTCGCCAACATCAGTGACAACAGTGTGGTTGGTGTGCGCGCGCCCTACCTTCGTGTAGGTGGCAACAATCAGTTCACCATGATGGAGGAACAAGCCTTCCTTTACGACTCCACGATCACCGCCCCTCTGTCCAACCCACCTCTCTGGCCATACACCATGTACTTCAGGATGCCTCACAGGTGCCACGGCAACCTGCAGCACTGCCCCACCCGCAGTCATGCCGTCTGGGAGATGGTAATGAACGAGCTCGACCGCAGGGAAGACCCTCAGTTTGATGAATACCTGCCAGGCTGCGCCATGGTGGACTCCTGCTCCAACATCCTGAGTGGCGACCAGTTCTACAACTTCCTCAACCACAACTTCGACCGCCACTACGAGAAGAACCGCGCGCCTCTTGGTCTCTACTTCCACGCCGCTTGGTTAAAGAACAACCCAGAGTACCTTGACGCCTTCCTGTATTGGATCGATGAGATCCTCGCCAACCACAACGACGTGTACTTTGTGACGATGACCCAGGTTATCCAATGGATCCAGAACCCGCGCACGGTAACGGAGGTGAAGAACTTTGAGCCCTGGAGGGAGAAGTGCTCCGTCGAAGGCAAGCCATCGTGTTGGGTGCCCCATTCTTGCAAGCTCACGAGCAAGGAGATTCCCGGGGAAACCATCAACTTGCAGACATGCGTTCGTTGTCCCAACAACTACCCTTGGCTCAACGACCCAACCGGAGACGGGTTCTTCTAAGTCATCATCTTGATAATTTTATTAGTCATATCACGTTCACTCATAAAACTGCTTGCCTTCTTTACATCCTTCATCCAGTTGCCTTTCTACTAACGTAACTACATTATATATGTAACAAAAGACTTATTCCTTTCGGATTAAACTAGAATTTGTTTGTAGATATACGACTTTTAATACAGTTAAATAATCCTTTATTAGTTTCATAACAATTTGTAAAGCAACAGTATATTTTTGCAATAGCTATTGATCATTTTTTTGTGTGTGTGTGTTTTGTGGTCATTCATGACTTCTCATGCATAACCAAAAAATTTCCACTTGTACCAAGACTTGGAAAAGTGAGACTCATTTAACCGTTAGGTAAAAAAAAAAAAAAATCATAACCTGTTTGAAATAGCACACGAAATATTAGCAATATTGCGCGTTACGTCATACCAAGTGGTTGTTGTTGTTGTGCAAAGGGTTAAGGCACTGAGTGACTCAAGATTCTTTCTCTCTGGGAAAGTTCCTGAAATTCGTCCTGCGGAAAGGGTCCGAGATTCGAGGCCGGGACAAAGTCAATTTACCCATCGATAGTATAAGAGCTATTGTTGTGGGGGACAATATTACAAGAAGTAAATATTCATATTATAAAACAAGTTAATAATTAGGGAGAACATTAAGTCTCGCAACGTGAAGGAGCTAAGAACACAAATATTTAATGTAGAAAATTAAGCGGACATTGATGAAGAATAAATTCAAAGAGTAGTTCTGAAAACAAGTAAACTTGCAGTCCCGTCACTGGAGGGCTATAATTATTTAATGACTGTGATGTACTTGTTTATTCCATGCAAATTTTTGTAATGTTTTTAGAGCGTGCCCAGATGCTCAATGGACAGTCAAAAAACGGAAAATATTTGTTTTTGACAATTTTAAAATAAATTGTGTCTAAAATTAAACATGTGTGTTTTATTTCAATGTGTTTTTGCACTAGTGAGTAAAGTTTCCATTCTTAATTTGCCACGCAAATTTAACCCTACGCACTATTTCAAACCAATAGACTTATTAAATAATCAATTATCTCACTAATGAATAGTCGAAAATTAGAAATAAATATATTAAATATGTCCAACAAAATGACCTACATAAAAATATATTTTCATTTCTATGGGGGGGGGGGGGGGGGTATTTTCTGTTGTTGAAGTGGTAGATTTCCATATGGGGAAATTCAAATATTTTATAGAATACACATAATTATAAACTCACTTGTTTCGGAAAATTGCATTTATAATTTTTCAAGGTGAAGTGAGTTATACTTTAACTACAGATTACTCGTCCTCTCTCCAAGCTAATACTATCTTATTTTAAAACATATTCATAAGTTCACTCCCTTAATTTATTATAAGTTGAGGGTGGTCCAAACATGTATTTAGATTGGTATTAGGCCTAATAAAAATATACAAGACAGGTAAGTAAAAAAAAACTTCATTAATTTTATAAATGAAATTTCGTACAGTCATTTTTTTAAATAAAAAGTAATCAAAAAGATCACATGTGTAACCGGTAATTAATGCTATTCCTGATTTGTGTGCGTGATTGGCTCACCGTGGAGTCTCAGGAGAGAGCGTGGGGTCGATCCTGTGACAGAGTGAGTCGGCATGCTGGAGAGTTGCGGGCTTACATAACTATAACAGTAGCAAGGGGCCATGCACCACCCGGAATCTTTTATAAATTGTATGATGTGACCATATGACAGTTATTCAGTTAGCTGTTCCCTAAAATGTTTGGTACTGCCTATAATAGGAAAAAATAAAATGGCCTTAGAGTCTAAATTCTAAAACTAAGCACATAATTAGGTGTTGCACTAATAATCTAAATTAATAGTGCCCACACAGACTCTAACCCACTTTTATCTCAAAATAAATAAATATCTTTGTCCACAAAAGAATCAAATTAATTTCCTAAGACCCGAATTAAAAATTATATATATTTTCTTATAGCTCATAAATTATTAGTTTTATAAAAATATATTTCAAAGAAAAGATTTTTATCTTTAATGGTACTACAATTTTACAGTGGTTAGTCATTACGTATCTCAAAAATTTGTGGAGAAATAATTAAAATTGGAGAATTTTCCGGATTTAAAGTACACTCAAAGCCATTTATATGAGAAAGTGAGAATTTCCCTCGCGTTTATAGTAATAAACTGTTCTTGGGTATAAAATAAATAAAATGGTCAGAGCGAATTTTGATAAAATTGATTTTTTTCTCTTTTTGACCTTCAGTAAACTACCCTTAAATTTAGGGTTGGTTATTAAATTAAAAAACACTCGAGGGGACACTATTAAAAACCCTAGATACCAAGAATTAGCACAATCCGTAAAATAGTTTCAGCTCAAGGTCGAGGTACATACAGACGTTATTGCCAGAACCACCTTTCATGGGGTCATTAAACATTGACATTTATCAAAATATAAAGTTAGATTTTTTAACCACTAAAATATTTTATCTCCGATGTGTCGAGATAAAGTTAAAATAAAACGTCAAAAACTGACGATCAAAATGTATATAAACATTGATTGTCGATCCACAAGTGTTCAAAATGCCAGTTTGAGTACATAATAAAGCCACTCCCTCACTCTCATCCAAAGATTTTGCGGATACAAACAGCTAATTATGTTCTTGGTTAAACTTATTTTATGTTGTGTCATCTTCAGTTTTCTTTTATCAAAATTGATAGCGTAGACAAATATGATATATCCTGGTATAGTTTTTTAATTTTTCTAGTCATCATCATCATCATCATCAACTGTTTTCAGCCTGTGGCCGGGTCAATTTGTTAAAATGACTCTCTCTATCTTCCTCTATTTTTCCACCCCTCTCCCTCCTTTAATTGATGGTACATATCGTTTGCACGTCAACAAGCTTGGTCTCCATTATAGTTCAGATGGATCCAGTTCTTTCTATCGATATGTGTAGCATAAAGGTCATTAACTACATATTACAACATAATGTATTATAAGTAGGTATCAGAAGAGTAATTAGCAGGGTCAGAATTTTAATGACTTAAAAACGATCAAAATTATCTATACAATGAGTTAAAAATTATAAAAATAAACTCAATTTTTTAAATATTACCTGTTAATATGGAGGAAAAAACTCGTAATAAATGCGCACGACTAAATCAAACACGCGTTTTGAAAAAAAAATGTAAAATATAATGAAAGCCGTTAACAACTAAACTTTTGCATTCTGCTAAATATAAAATTGATTTACAAATATCGTATTCAGTAATAATAGCTACCCCTTCGCAACGCAACACTCTCCAGCTTAGTTGCAGTTTCACACCAGGAATGTCTATTTTACAAACAAACAAGCAAAGAGGATAAAAAGTTCATTGTCTGCATTATCTTCTCGCACTTCTCACACAAACTGTGTGGTGAAAAACATGTGTATTTAAGTATTTGTGCACTTATAAAATATCGATAGTATTAAAAAATATATTTATACAATATGGAAGCCTTAAAATAACTCAAAAATGCCTAAAAATCCCCCAAAAATGATGCAAACCAGGAAAATATTACCTTAAATTCTAAAATAGCAACAAAAAAAACTATAAAATATACATTTCTACAACAAAGTGATCATGAACAGAGTGTTTGAAAAAGTGAGCATTGTATATATGACGAACAAAAAAAAAAGCTACATATCATAAAAATCCGCTGCCTGCTAACCAGGATCAAATGTAACAAAATTCACTGGTGAGGGAGGAATTTTAAATATGTATCGACAAAACACTCTCCCATTCCTTCGTTTCTAATCTAGCTTACAGTGATTTGAGTGACCGGGTCAGAGTCAGACTCGTCGGTCGAAAACTCCGGTGCTGAACTAGCCAGTCCAATAAAAGTTGATTACAGAACATTAATTATGAGACCTATATTATAGTGTGTTATGTGAGTTTTACATTTGGCCGAAGGTAAATAGCCGGGAATTTGTCTCACCTAGTAGATTAGTTTCTTCAGTCCAATTTTCATAGGATGGGCCAACATCTGACATGTATAAAAGTTTTCAAATCTACTTTAATGTATTCATAAGTCAATTCATGTGGTATGCAGCTGTCACTTCGATAGATAATAATATCAATACCAAAAATAACACTAATAATACTATACAGTCGTATAAATGCTGACCGTGATTTTTATTTAAATTATTTTTGTATTTTCTAAAATTACCTTCCTATGAAAATTTGGACTGTAGAAGATTCCATCGGACTCTTCCACTTACTGACTTGCTACTCCGACTGACATTCGGTTTATCTACCTACAGTTGTGTCCAGTAATCATGGTATAGGCGTTTTAAAAATTCAAGAATCTTCCTCATAGTGGTATTTTCTTTGTAGTGAATTAAACTAAAGATTTAAGACAGCAATAATGGCGTTGTGTTTATCCTTTCTCGAACAAAGAGGGCTTCGAAGATTCATCGTATTGGAAGGTGGCGTTACTAGGAGTAAACAAGTGAAGGGGATGTGTTAGACGCGGTTTGGCTACATATGAAACCAGGCGTGGCCGGCAGTATGGGCCCCTCATAAAATGAATGTTTTTTTAAGGCAGTTAACACGCATGGGCTACTAACGATTGAAAGTAATAAAAACATAGCGGAAATGGTTGCAATAAATATAATCACAACAAAAAGAAGCCTATGGGCTAAAGAAGTATTTTAGTAAATTGAGGGTTATTTGGCTTGCAATTTCGACACACAGATTTATATTATCATAATTTGAAAACTAGCTTGACCTACTATCGATAATATAAGCACTGTCAAGCATACTTACTTATTTTATGGCTCTAGAAACTTGAAAGCTCATTGCTGCACGTACAAAAGTACGCCACCTATTCCTATCTTGAGCTATGTTCTATCCAGTCCACCTCATTACACCCAACATTTTCAGTCCATTACTAACGTTATCCTCCCATCTGCTTCTAGGTCTTCCCAATGGTCTCTTCCCATTGGGTTTGTCAGTCAATACCTTGAACAAGGTTCTAAATCTCCCATTCACACTGCATATCTTTTCCACCGTTATCTGCAAGATTTTACTATCCTAAAAATTATTTTGATTATTACATAATTATATAACCTTCTCCACTCCTCACTATCTTCATCCCTTTTTTTAATCAAAGAGTTTCTAAGAACCTTGTTTCAAACACCTAAATTTGTTTCCATCGTGTAAGGTGAATAGGACCACGTTTCACAGCCATAGAGAACAGCCGGTAAAATTATGATTTTGTATATTAGCACTGTCAAGCTTAGCATCAGTTATTACAGTAATTGGTAGTAGGACTAGCGTGACACACAATTTTTAAAATTATTGTATCTGATAATTAGGATCATACAAGTAGATATAGTAAGTTTTCTAGCTTTCATATAGTACCCTTCTTATGAAAATCGTAGCAATGTTATGGTTCTAATCAAGATAGTGTTTTATCACTGTGTCTATTAGAAATCATAATTCGGCTGCCACTAGATGAGATGATGGACTCCAAGAAAAAGTGTTAGCCATGAGTTCGTTTAGGTTAGATTTTTTTAACTTCTTTTGGTGCTCCATTTTGAATCCATAGGATCAACACTTTAAAAAATTACGTCTATGATGTATCTTCACTTAACTTATGTGAATGTTGCATTTTGTTGGTGAAATGTTCATATTTAAAGTTAATATAACATTAGCTACAGTTTTAAATAAGTAATATGTTCCATATCTCCCACATCAACCCAGTGCAGAAGCATGTAAGCATTCTACATCAGCCAGTTCCCGCCTTTAGCAGAGACAGACCTGCATGATTACATATCTTGCACTAAACAATTCATTTGTTTTAGGCTTACCTTATAATCTAGGTACTAACAATGACTTGAACTACCTTAGCTCAGAGAACGTAATGAGGAACATGAACATTTTGTGAATGTGATTAAAGCTAATTATTTCTGGTCAACAATCACTGTATCACGATACTAACTCAAACATGTATTTGATTTGTAGCTATACATACACACACCGGTGTTTATGTGATCTAAGTAGTTAATCTTACAGTAGACTGATTGCCTGTGATGGGGAGGTCAAGGATCAAATCTCATCTGGGGAGGTTTAATAATGTAGTTTATAAATGTGGTTTCCCGATTCCCTATCCGCAAAAAACAATCTTCCTTATCCTTTTCCTTTAAATAGAGTGGGTAGTAGCCATGAATCTAAGCCTATTGGTTTTAAATAAGAGCGCAAATATACGTGTTATGCTATAAGCCTTCCTCCTACCACTATTCAGTACAAAAAATTATCAAGCTTTTTTTTCTCTGCACTCATTATTTCCATTGCTTAGACTTTATTAGAGGCCCATGCGCTGGTGATTTAGTTTTGTTAGGTAATCATTAAGAAGCTGTTGCAAGAAATTCACCCATTTCATTAGAGGCTGGTGAGAAAATCTGTTTATATGTGAACGTTGAAAAGAAAGTATATGATCACACAGAGAACACAAATTGAGGAAGATAATTTAATAGATGTTATGTGAAACAACATATAATTTGATTTCGTTAATGAGTTTAAATATTAATAAGAATGTTAACTGCAATAACGAAATTAGAGGAAAACAATATAGTCGAGATGAATGCTATCATTCGGTTATCAAGCTGTAGACCTCTCTACTAATGTCAAGGACTATAAGATTCAGTATGTACAAAAACATAGTTTTACCGGTTGCTCTCTATGAGTGTGAAATCATGGTATCTTACGGATCTTACCTTACATGATGAAAACCTACTTAGGGTGTTCGAAAAAAGGTGTTTAGGAAAATATTTGCTCCAAAATTAGATGAAAATATTGGGGAGTGAAGAAGGTTATATATTGATGTACTCATCAAAAGACATTCATAAGATAATACAATCTTACAGACAACGTTGGGTAGATTCTAGAACCTTGCTCAAGGTATTTATTGACAAACCCAATGGGAAAATACCATCGGGAAGGCCTGAATTCAGTTGGGAGGATAACATTATAATGGACCTGAAAGAGATAGGTTGTAATGAGGGGGACTGGAATAGCTAGCTCAAGATAGGGATAGGTAGCGTACTTTGTAAATATGGCAATGAACTTTTAATGCCATAGAGTAAGTAGATAACAAATGTAATAATTTCTCACATTGTTCAAATTGCACATTACGTCTACTTTTTGTTCTAAAAAATATTATTTGAAGACAATTTTGGGTAAACCATTTGGAAAATTTGGTATGTTAGTAGTGTTTCTAGATTGCCATTGGAAGAACTTTTAGATTAAATGAACGAATTCTGAAATCATCATTAATGACACAATCTCAGTAAATAATATTAAATACGTCAGCAGTAGATAACTTGTGAAAATGGACAGCTAAAAAACAAACAGTTCTGTTTCGAGTACATAAAATTAGATTTGATACATTTTTCGATCTGTCAAATAAGGTGATTCCCATGACAATTTGAATATTCATCCTTGGATATTTAATTTTGTTATACAATTAAGATTTTTTTTAAACACGTGTAATTTCGAGCCATGTACAATATTGGAGGTAAATAAGTCCTCCAGAATAATTAATGAGACCATAACTAGCGACATTAGGAAGGAAGTACCGGTAGTCACTGAAAGCCAAGTCACCTCGCCCCAAGGCAAGGCGGGTCTAGGAAAGTGTCAGGAAATTGGAAGTGACGTCACCCAAGGATAAAACCACTTAAGTCATTTACATTGTGGTCTTGGGCGTTCTTGGCTTCATTTATATAGTGCGTGCGAGTATTTCAAATGCTACTAACCAGTTGAGGCCATTCAGTACTCAGAACTCCGGATATACTGTGGCATTAGGTTTCTAAATAAGGGCTGGGTATCTGTCCCACGCTCAGCATCTTACTCCACGCTTGAGCTACCAGAGAGGGTTAGGAGAAAGAATATATAATTAAGATTGGAATGTGAAGAACGTGAGCAAAAAAATTTTAGCCAAAATTAATAAATATTGCCCAGGTAAAAATATAGTTTAATTTTCTTCACATGGTGACCTCAACAGGTGCAATGAGGCACTAGACGGAAAACCTTTTTTAAGAAAGATAAAATTCAAGGATTCAAGGATTCGAGAACTGTTGAGGTCATGATTGAGAACAGTTCAATTTGCTAACATGAGATTTTTGATAAATGAGAAACAGTCCAGATTGCGGACACTTCATTTGCTATGCCATCCCCCCTAATTTGATAATAGGGGCAGCCCATCGGGGCCTAGCAGTCTTACGTTCGTTCAGCCTCGTCAATCTTAATTTAATTAAATTACATGCACGAGCATTTCTAGTAGGTTAGTAGATGGTTAAGTTAAGCTAGTTAGTAGTTAGGTTATGTCAGGGGTTAGGTTAGGTTAGGCTAGAGAGAGTAAGCTTGGTCAGGAAGAAAGCCCGGTGGCCGGTGGGTGTTCTCAGTAACCTCTTCCATCCATGTCACCACCCTCACGTAGTAATTACCGGAGTTTCATTTTACTTGTTCGCAATCTGGACATTGGATTATTTTATTGGGGCCATAGCATTTTTTGGGTGTGTTCGCAAATTTGAACTAATTTTGCACTTGGTTAGATTTGGAAGGAAACAATAACATGAGTAAAATCTCGTGAATATGTACTTATTATTATGAGAACTACAACAGCTAGAAGATAGCACTTAAATTATTTCTTTATTTTTTTAAACAACTACTTCGTTTTATGCTATCCTGATCTAAAAAAGACATTAATGCTGAAAACCCCGAACAAAACATTCATCACACATCAAATGGTCATTTGAAAGTAAAGCTGAAAGCACCTTTTTAAACATTCCCTCAACTTCATTCAATAGTCTATCCTTCTAAAGAGAATGTTTAAGATTTTCCGAGGTTATTGCTCCACGTTTAGTTCAGTGTACTCGATGAAAGTCATTCGTTGAAATAGTTATTGGAGCGTCTTTTCACAGTCGGCAGCTCAAGAGAAGCTCTAGGACAGGGGTGATAAGATGTTGATATTTTTGGCCGCGGCTCGCCAAAAATATAAATCGCAGGCACATTTTGTATATCACTTGCAAATCAGAGACAGTTTTACATAGCAGGCCAGTTGGAACCGTGTACAGCTGATAAGTTAATGAAAGCTTTACTCTGATTGATTACACAATGGTCTTTATAATTACGGCTGCTCTTACGAATCTTTGAATTGTTCAATTTGCTAATGCAAGACTTATCCGGGATCACGATCAACTTAAACTTAACTTAACGTAACTTAACGTAAAGAACCTCCTTGTGTGTTTAAATGAAAGCGATCACGATGCACTTAACTTAAATTTGACTTGCAGTTAACTTAACGTAAGAGATGTCCTGGGAGGTCTTTTACTTTACTTTACGTTACTTGAAGGGTATCACGTGATCTAGCCAGCCAATCATTATGCGAGTGTCGTCCATCAGGGATATTTAGTAAGCTCATTTGTTGGTATTATGACTAATGTTTACTCTTTAGCTAGTTCTATCAGACATTGAAACAAAATAATTACACTAAAATAGGAAAGCTAAATTTATCCAAAAAAATATGTAATAGATATTTATTATATCGATTGAAAACTATAAACATTCACAGATCATCACTGTAAAACTAGTACAAATCACAGATCATACTCGAGAATGAAGATGTTTGGCTCGAGTTTTTACGTTAAGTTACGTGAATCGTGATCACACATACGTTAAGTTACGTTAAGTTAACTTTAAGTTAACGTTACGTTAAGTTACGTTAAGTTAATGTTAAGTTGATCGTGATCCCGGCATTAGAATGATTTTGTGGAGTTGTGACAGTGCCAAACTACACACAGGTTCTAATGATAGCTACTTATTTTGATAATATTTGCTATGATACTTTTTTATTACCGTTTCTTACTATCTGTTAACGTTATATGTATATATGATAATTACTCAAATAGGATAAGAATGAGGAAGGAAGCATTTCTGAGGTAATCTACTTGCATTTGCGTGGAAGGAGGTGGGAAACTATTTTAGTAAAATCCGTCTGAGTATAACCAATCGATATGATTTGCGTTTTTCTTCAAACCTTTCTCTTTACCAAGATGCATTAAATAGATGGTTTGAACCTAAATGTAGTAGGCTTACCTAACACGCGTCCACTATGGTATACATTATAATGTAGAGCCATAGTGTAATTGGTCAGAGAGAGATAAACCACTAACCTTCCGGAAAAATGAAGTACACATATTGCAAAGTCAACGTTATATAATTTAACATTTACGACACATTTTCTTGGCGTGTCATTGGTTAGTCACCCCTGAAGTAATACGATGCCAGTAGGGCACTATGCCATTAGAAACACTTCCAGTGAATATCGTAGTCATTCACTCACTCACTTAACCTGATTAATATGCTTCGACTGTTCCACTGTTATTTTGTTGCTTTTACGTCTTATTATTGAGTGATTTGACATTCACGTGGTATAATTAAGAGAGTGCATACTTGACACAGTGGACATAATATTTCGCTAACCAAGACGATTTAAAAAAACATTATTTAGATGGATTAAATAGCCAATCTACTATATTTTGTTAATTATGATTAGAGTCGCATCTAAATATCATATTTTTTTAAATTGAAAAATTACACTTGGACACGGAATAAAACCCGGGGCCTTTGGCATAGCACGTTAATTGCTCTAACCACTGAGTTATCCAGGAATCGTCCCGGGCCTAGGGTCATTCTTCACTCATATTTTAAGGCAGAGTCTTTGATGGATGTGCGGAAATCGTCAGCTACATTTGTGTGGTCAATTAAGCTCACGAGCTGTCAGATAATATCAAGATGAATTAAATAGCCAATATATAATATTTTTAAATACGATTATAGCCGCATCTAAATATCAAATTCTTTAAATTGAAAAATTATACCTGGACATGGGAATCGAAGCCGGGACTTTTAGCTTAGGCTTAGATATGCTCATTTCAAGCCCAAGCCAAAGGTCCTGGGTTTGATTCCCGTGAGTGTATATATAAACGCGTGCGTCTATAAGCCATTCAGGGGGTAAACTAAATGTATTGTACATTTCAAAATAAGTGGCAAATTTAAGATAAAATTCCTAAAAATCACAAAATATACTTTTAAAAAGGGTCTGGATAAAATACTTGAAAATACACATATCATTGTCAGGTTGTTGACCTCTGAACATGTTTCTATTGTCACACATCGCTTGTACTAAGCGGGGTATATGTTCGGATTCCACACATGTCGTCATCATACATTACACTTGGACGTGCTTGGCCCCAGATAGAAGGAATATTTTCACTTGTTTTCAGTTAACAAACTCGATTTCCAATCTATACAATGCAGTATTAAGATAAAAGTTAAAATTTTCAGTAAATTTATCTTATGTGGTTGTTGGTTATAGAAATTAAATGAGCTTGAACATTTAAGCCTAAGATTGTTTTGCGATTATTTTTTAGTTGGAAAATTAGGTTTTGTGTTTTAAAAAATGTTTAAATCAATTTTATTCAATATGATATATGTTATCATAACTGAAGGGAAAATCTTAATTCGTAGCACAATTTCCGTACTAATTAAGGCTGTCCAAAGGATTTATAATAGGCCTACCTTTAAAAAATATTCTAATAACTCAATATGTAGCAGTTCTCGATTATAAATACGATTTACCAAACTTAGCTAATTTGTTTTTATTAGAATAAACATTTTGTATGTATGCATCATGTGTATAATTTATATTTTAATTTAAAACAATTGCGTGTATTTAATAATTATTGTTATACTATTAAAACACTATATATATTTACTTAATTTTACAAATTCATTATTGTTTGCTTGTTACATAAAAACTTTAATAATGTGATATATATATATATATATACATATATCAAAGCAAGCAAAATATTACACTAACTCTTGAAAAGGAATGAGCTAATTAATTTTAATAAAGATTTTTAATCTAAAAACCATGCCTATATTTAAATAAATCTAGTCTCCCCTAACTGTAAGTGTATAGTAGGTATATAAATATAGGTAATTTGTTTGTAAAAAAAAATTAAGCCTTATAATAATATATTTGGTTTTGCGAAACCGTTTGGTAGTAAAAGGGAAAAGTCTATCATTCACTTAGAAATATTTCATTTGACATATAAAGTAGATTATTCTTGATCTAATTTAAATCCCATTAGCACATGTCTTTTAAATGATTTTACGAAACATATTTTTTAATGAGCTAAAAGCATTTCTCTCGAGGTTATAAGCATATTTACATTAATGGACTAAGTATGATGAAAGTATAATTTAGATCAAATGCAGGCCAACTTAAATTTGCGTGCAGAGAGAGTGGGAAAAAAAATGTAGGTAAAAATTTCGTTCATAATCGACAGGGATTCAATCCCCAATCTTCTCGTCATTGGCAGTACATTCTTTGGCAGGAATTCCATCTTAAATCATACGACCGCCTAGTTGGGTTTGTAATTATTATTATTATTATTATTATTATTATTATTATTATTATTATTATTATTATTATATATTATTATTATTATTATTATTATTATTATTATTATTTTCAGCCCATTCTATTCAGATTACACGCACTCGTAACAATTCATTATGGATATTTGGCCTTTAAAAATGTCTTATGGTAAATGTATTTTTATATATTTTAAATGAAACAAGTATGGAAATAAATATATGTTTGTATATTTGGTCATGAATATAAATACTCGTGAATCTGCCAAAACAGTCATTCAGGGATGGTGGGTCACACAAAGATGGCCCATATAAAGGTGAAACTTTCTTATCGAATAACGTATTTAAAGATTCCCGACAATACCGGACTCGATCAAAACTTGCTGATGCAAGTACGTCTTACGATGGGGGGGTACCTGTTACAAGCGACTGCTGTTGTTGGCGTCTTAAGTACTTTCACCTCCTGGTCAACAGCTTTCCCTTTTCTCAGGCGCCCTCGGCTGTTTGCAGGGCTAAATCACACTCAGAGGTTGACACCACTGAGTGAAATGCCAAGCACTTGGATCGGATTCAAATCCGATGTACATTCGAGATGTTTTAGAGCGAGATAAGAGTGAATCAAATCTGAAAAGCGCATGACACTTTTAATTTGTCTTTTTTAGACTACGTGACGCAATTCCCGATAAGTTGCACCTTGTGGTCACACCTTATATGTAAGAATAAAATGTTACATAATAATATAATCTTTTTATTTCTTTGTATATTCCCCACACGTAAAGGCTATATTATTATTATTATTATTATTATTTACTATTAATAAGCACCACGTCTTACTACCCGTTCGGGTTATACGCACTTACACTAATGTGTAGTGGTAGGGTGATTGTGAGATGAAATGAAGCACCTACAGTTTGACGTGGAATCCGAACCACGGTGGAGGCCTGGCATTCCTCACATTCACAAGTTGTGATTAATAGGCCTACACGTCTTATCAGAGGTGAAGGAAGGGTTCGCCAATCAGATAAATCTGTGTCGGGACCTAGGATTGAATCCCGGCCCCAGTACAGAAGTCTGACACCTTACCCATAGACCACCAGGTCATCCGTAAAGGCTATACTCATTTAATTATTCTGATGGGATAAGGATAGTAAATTCAGAATTTTGATTAAATATATCCGCATTTTCGTGGAGAAATAGCTGGCAAGCGTTTAGGAAGAAGATTCCTGAAGAGCAGATATAAAATAATATGTTTATAGGTCATAAAGTTTACTATAATTAGGAGCTATCTTCAAAACACCATAAAAAGGACTCCTTTATAGCCTCCAAACATATTACTTTTAGGGATGGGGTGTCCGAATCCTTTGAATCCTATGGTATTCGAGATTCGTAATAATCTCAAAAAAGTAACTTGAATATAATTGTTAAGAACTTGACTTCAAATAACAATTTAAAGCATTTTTAAAATGATCTATATAGACTTGTGTATTTGTCAAAGTAACAAAATCACAAAACATTACAAGCTTGCATTAATATAATTAATTTATTTAAAAAATATGTTCTATATGGTATTAATGACGTAATAGACATTACAAAAAAAAATTATCGGTGACGCCAAGTACTAAACAAAACTTTAGAAATTAAATTTTAAATATTTTTACTTCAACTAAAACTACACATTTTGAATTTCCACAGTAAACCGAACATTCAACGTTAAAAAGATACGTCATCTTTTACGTGAAATGTTATAATACACACAGGGCTGACAAGCGTCCCACAAAATCAGGATTGTCCAATATTTTCGATTTTCATCCCAATTTTTCAAAGGAGGCTTGGTAGAAATATCCTTAACAATTGGGTTGGAAAAAAATGCAGTATAAATATTGAGGTGGTAATGAAAGATTTTCTAATCAGATAAATATATGAACTCTCGTACGTTTGGCAACGTCGCAATGATAGTCAACCCTGTGTTCGAGTCTTTGCTGTTCATTACAAAATTAAATCATGTTTAATATACTCCAATTTTGTACGTATCTTTTGTTTGTTATTTTCTTCTGAAGACGATTTTTTTCAAAACATAAGCAATTATCTAACAAAACCCAGGGAGCTGCGTAGAGAAAAATAGATAGATAGAATAGATAGATAGATAGATAGATAGATAGATAGATAGATAGATAGATAGATAGATAGATAGATAGATAGATAGATAGATAGATAGATAGATGATAGATAGATAGATAGATAGATAGATAGATAGATAGATAAGATAGATAGATAGATAGATAGATAGATAGATAGATAGATAGATAGATAGATAGATAGATAGATAGATAGATAGATAGATAGATAGATAGATAGATAGATAGATAGATAGATAGATAGATAGATAGATAGATAGATAGATAGATAGATAGATAGATAGATAGATAGATAGATAGATAGATAGAGATAGATAGATAGATAGATAGATAGATAGATAGATAGATAGATAGATAGATAGATAGATAGATAGATAGATAGATAATAGATAGATAGATAGATAGATAGATAGATAGATAGATAGATAGATAGATAGATAGATAGATAGATAGATAGATGACTAGATGGATATAAATGTGTATTTATAATTGAAATTATTTATATATGTTTGTGCAAAAAATACCAATAAGGATGTACTTAAATGAATAGTAATGGAATATCCAACAATACAATACCCCATCAAAAAATAGTGTTGCTTTCAATAATTTCAAACCCGTTATTAAACCTAATCCAACACAATCAGTTTACATTATATTAATATTGGTAACACTGGGTGAATTGTTAATAGAGTGGCCCCTTAGCCAGGAGACTGTGGTTTTAGAACCGACCAGTTACATCATAGTTGATATGTTTTAAATTGTTTATTACAATTTGACTTTCCGTCCTGTCTTAAGCGACTATATTTAGAATTTAAATAAAACCTTATAATCTGGTTTCTTTGTGGTATTAGAACATAAAAGCACAACTTATTTACCTTCAACGGACAACAAATCGTAGTTTTATGCCTAGGTGAAAGCACTGTGATTTTTTTTTTTTTGTTGAAAAACACTTCTTTTATTTTAGTTTCACATCACATTATAATATTTGATATGTGAGATTTATTTAATTTACTGACAATAGGTATCAGGGTGGTATCCATTTTTTGAGGTTGAAGGGAGGTGAGTCTGAGAGTTCCCTACTTAGGATGACTCTTGTTGAAGACCCCTTAGCATAATAGTTTATAAAACCTTTTATGTATTAGACACAACCCTCTTTGAATCACTTTGTATTTATTTTAAATATAACTGGGTTTGTAAGTAATAGTCATTGTATAAGGCGCTAATTATCTTCCAGCTTAAGCATTTAGGAAGAATACAAAACTATATTATTATTAATACTTTAGGGTGGAAGGGTGATTGTTGTACGGTCCTGAGATCTATGTTTAAATTTAGACTAAATCTTAAAACGTTTTCTAATTAAAAGAAATAATCCTGCTAATTTAATGTCAAAAATGATAAATACGAAACATCAAACCAAACAAAGAGAATTGATTGACAAATTAATATAAATTAAAACCACTAAGATATATTTCCGTAGAACACATTGACATGTTGTCGATTAAAAGAGAACTCGATATGTTTGACCACTAGAGAATTTCAAGATAAAGTCAAATTTTCATTAGAAGAACCTTATTAACAGCTAGAAAAATATTACTGATCTACTTTCACAGATTTATGCCTCTACAGCTGTCACTTTGGATTGATAGTGTCAATAAATATAAAATAAAAATGTTTGTATTTTCTAAACTATAAAAATGTGACTAGTTTTAAGTCGTTGATGTGAAGTAAGATCGTTTAACAAAGGATAGTTATAGTTAATCATGAAGTCATGCGGTAGACATGCTTGGTTATAGCCTTGATGTTAATTCTTCTTGGAAGTATCCAGGTCTAAGAGAGATTCGACGCGAGAGTCAAACCACAAAACATCCAGTAGAAGAAAAGAAAAAAAAAGTAATTCTTCTCCATTGAAGGTTGAATCTAGAAACCTTGGCTTCCAAGA
This sequence comes from Timema podura, assembly GCA_033556935.1. Classification (NCBI taxonomy): domain Eukaryota; kingdom Metazoa; phylum Arthropoda; class Insecta; order Phasmatodea; family Timematidae; genus Timema; species Timema podura. The sequence goes on from JAVRXN010000011.1 coordinate 61,711,351, forward strand.
AAGAACCTTTCAATACCTAGAAGGTTCTGCAGCACTGCCAATCTTCTTAAAATAAAGTTTCCGTCATCGTATTCAACACACAACACCTTAGCGGGATCAACACTGAGGGTAATATAGTCTGAGGCGTCGTGATTGTAATTAGAATGGATTGCGGTGAAGTGAGGTCAAGGTTTGAATAAATAGCAGTTTTACACTGGGTTGTCGTTTACACATTGATTTATAGAGTGTTTAATCTCACCCTTTTCCACGCTAATGGGGTGAATTTATTTCCAAAGTTAATCTCAAATATATTATTTGCAGTCAACATTTATAACTTTTTAATTTCAGTTTTAAGTGTTATTTTATAGGTATTGATAACATTTATTGAAAGTAACACTGAAGATCATATTATTTGACACATAAGTTTATAATGGTTGGGAGTGTAGTGAACGCTAGTTAAGCGCAGTGTTTTTTTTAAGTTTTTGTATAAAAAACATTTTTGACCTAAATATATCAAATATTGATCCATTAGAAGCATAAAATTTAATTTAATTAACATGGTGATATCTGATATCAACAGATCTTGAATATCTGGCATGAGATAGTAGCATTAGATGAGAAACATTTTAAATTAAGAGAAAAAGTTGCCATTAAGTTCTAGAACACCCTAACCCAATATTCAAGCACTGTTATTATAGCCACGTGAAAATCTAAACTCTATGTTTCTACTGGATAAATAGTTATTTATTTTGCTGAAAAAATTGTTTTGATATAAAAACAGAAAAAAAACTCGCCATTTCTCCCATTTAAGAAACTATTATAACAGTCAAAAAGTTCCTATTATCTAAATTGGATTGCACATAATCTGTCTTGTTTTATATGTATATATTTTAAAGTACGATGCAGCGTGGTAGATGTATAAAAACATGATAGAGACTAAAATAGTTTGACTTTTAAAAAAATTAGCAAATATTCTCTAACCTGATATAAAGATGAGCAAGACATGTTTAAATGATTCTGAGGGTTAATACGAACTGGTCTGAAGGAGTTACATAATAACTGGCTTGGTCAGGGGTACAAAGGAGACGAAGAGATAGAACATGATTGAACATACAAGTTCTCAAAGCTTGTTTTCACTTTTACTTGCATACGTCCAGAGAACGTACAATCCAATTTACAAAGAAAGAGCCTTATTTGATAGTTAAAAAATTGTACTAGATCTACTTTCACGTATCCATACGTCAGCTCATATGAGTTGTAGTTATAACTTTTGATAAATAATAATACTTATAAAATAACTAATATTAATGTAATAAAATACTATCAACTTTGATCATGATAAGTTTTTATTAGCACCACGTAATATCCGTCCGGGTTATACTCTTATGTACTAATTACACTAGTGGTTTTAGGATTAGGAAGGTTATATTTAGAGGAGGTGTACCCGCATTTCCGTGGATGGAGAGTGTAAAACCGATTTGGAAAAAACACCCCCAGTACATCCGACAGGGATTCGAAGCCCGTTCTCCTTATCATCGGTAGTCTAGTCTAACATGAGAGTGATGCCTTAGACCATAGCGGCCACTGAAGTCTTATCTTACCACCCATTCGGATGATATGCATACATACTAATTACGCTAATGTGTTAGAGAATAGGAAGGTTGAGATTAAAAGGAAGTGTATCCACATTTGCATAGAGGGAGCTTGGAAAACATTTTAGGTAAACCATCTTCGTACACGAAATGGGATTTGAACCTTGATGTTCTCGTCATCGGTAGACCAATTTATTGGAGTGTGACGCCTTATACCAGCAATTTTCTACATTTTTAAACTTACTTTACACTGAACAAGGAGCTAAATATATTTATGAAGTAAATACCCACTTCAGTGGCCGACTCGTCTAAGGCATCACTCTAATTAAACTCGACTGCTGATGGTGGGGTTATTGAGGTTCGAATCCAGGTCGGGTCTACTGAGGGTATTTTTCCCTAAAATTGTTTCAAATATCTTCCTAAGCACCTTGTTTCCGAACCCCTTGAATTGGTTTTCGTTATGTAGGCTAAGATACCACGTTTCACACCCATAGAGAACAATCGGGAAAATTATTGTTTTGTACATTCTGAGTTTAACATTCCTTGTTCATCCTGCTATACCATTAATAAATATTTAGAAGTTGGGTATGTAGTATTAAGCATGCTATCTTATGTTAGGCTAGTTTTTAGTCGTATGATATAATCTGTGTGTTTAGAACGTACACTTTATTATTAAAATATGGATTTAAAAGCAGACGAGCATTTTTTTTTTTTTTTTTTTTTTTTTGCCAAATTAAATTATCGTGGAGAGAGTGTTTCATAGTTACAAGTTTTTTTTTTAATCAAAAACTGTTATTTGAATTTGTACCCATTGTTAAATGCTTTGAAAGACCAGGAACAATCCGAGGGGGGCTGGAGGGACTGGTTTGACCCCCTTGAGATGCCAAAAATAAATTTTGTATAGGTCACCTTTTTTCTACAGATAGTAAAACTATTGGTACAGAGATTGAATATTTTAAAATTAAGTGTAATGACCTAGGTAAATTTAGTAAGTTATGTCATTTGAATAGACCGACTGCGCTCGGAGAGTGTAAGCCAAATAATTAAATAAAATACAAATATCCGCCAAATAAAAAGGCACAAAACTAATTGTTATGCTTTCAATTTTCTTATTTTAAATAAATCATTATTAAGTTTTGTTTTCGGTGAGTAGAATAATGTATGGTAGTTATTTTGTTTTAGTAGTCACTGAGTTTCTATTTGTAGTAGTTTCATACTAACCTTTTCAGTGATATACAGATAAATTTGTTAAATTACATGATCTTCACAGGTGATCACGTAGTCTAAGGGATCATTCTTGAATGATATTCATTGTGGTTGACGTGGATGCCAAGGTTCGAATCTTGGCCGGGTTCACTGGTGTTCATGTGGTTTTCACATCTCCTCTCCACACTATTTCGGGTGCAGTTTGTCCACTCTACCTTCCTTATATCCACGCGTCAAGGCTGCACCTACCACTTAAGATTTTAATCTTGACGTTAACATTAATTTCATTTATTTTTGTGGGAAAATTGATGTGATATATGATACGTTTAGTTCAAATTGTATAAAAAAATAGTGTTGGAAATCTTCTATGATATTTCCATCGCTATATCAACCATTTTTTAATTTTTATTTAAATTGTTCTGCCAAAGACCTAAAACTTCAATACCATTACTGATCATGTTATCATACAATTGTATTTATAACCTTTCGATGTTCAAGGCACAAGAAATATTTTACAATTATAATTTTAATTAATCGCGTCAGTGGGCGCGTGGAATAAACATAAAGTTCATTAACTCTGGTTTGATGATGACGTGGAGGTCGGGGTTAAATCTTATCCGGTTGTACTGAGGGTGGTTTTATGTAAATGGATTTACATTCTACCTACACGAAGATGTCTACACATTTCCTTGGAATTTAAATTCTCTTATCCCTAACACATTAGCTTAGTTAGTACATAAAAACACAGCCCTAACGGGTAGTAAGACACAAAGGGTACCAAAACTATCTCAAATCAAACCCATTTAAAATATTTTCGATCAAATTAAGATATTTTAATATCACTTGACTAGTGTGAGACTTCGGTCACATAAAATTATTGTTGAACCCACTATAGGTACGATGGTCCGTTCAGATCATAATTGATGACGTCACCTTGGCCCACTGATTGCGGTTCCCAGGCCATCGCTAAACCGCAGAGACTAGACAGTGTCGTCCTTTCGAAACCCGGGGCAGTCAGAGCGCGTCCTCTTTCAGGAGGTAATTATCATCTCACGTGACCTTTACTTGATGACACAATCTCTTCCCTCGGCTGCAACATCAATTCCCAAGCACTGCACCACAGTTACACACCAAGAGACACAAGTTCTGATCAGATGTGTTAAGGTGGGTGTGTATTCGATTTGAAAAAAGATCGGTGTTTTTGCAGTTGTTTCGGCTAAAAAAAAATTACAAAATAAATAAAACATTTATCCAATGGCAACATAGAGTTTTATTTTCTTCACATGGTGATATCAACAGTTATTGGTTAGTTGTCATGAGCAGGGATGTATTAGATGAGAAACTTTCTAAATGAAGAGTAAAAGTTGTTATTACATTCCAGGACACCCTTGACAGATATTCAACAAATGTTGATGTCACCATGGGAAGGAATTTACACTCAATGTCTCTACTGGAGTATTATTTTATTTATTTTGTCCAAAAAAATGTTGCTATAAAAACTGCAAAAACACTGCCATTATCTTACGTTCCCTGCACTCCCACCTTAACATACCACCCCTTTCACACAACCCTTAGTAGAAACATACAATTCTTTCCCTTCCCTTCAGTTAGTACTTTGCTTAGGTATGTACAGTCAAATTTTCATACACGTGTCTTTTCGAAAATACATATTTCTATGGGCAAAATTTGATAGTATTTTACAATTTGCTAGTTTTATTTTATGTATATTGAAACTACATCAGACCTTAGCTCAGTCAGTAACGCATCTGCCTACTGAGCTAAGGTTCTCGAGTTTGAATCCAGACATGGATGAAAAATGTAGGTTCCCCCTTTAAAAGTGATGAATTAATGGTCTGGATCTTGTGTGTTTTTATACATTTAAGTCAGTGTATAGGCTATACGCTGATATAATAATATTAGCCGGTTCATAAAGTACACGTTAAATACTTCAACAAAAAATATATAACGTACCCATTAAAAGTGACAGCTGCACACAATCATAATTTTTGTATGAATAAGTACCAGTCGAGATATATCCTGTTCCGGTTAGGAAGGAACATCAGAAAGAATTTCTTCTACCAAAATCCTACTATAAAGTAGAATTCTGACAGGAAAGAAAAAATCTTTCAGACATTCCATCCTATCATGAACGGGGTCTAGTAACTGTTATGTCAGATTAAGCCCTTCCTATGAAAACTATACTGTAAATCTAGTAGCTTTCCTTCCTGTCAGATAAGGCTCTTCCCATGAAAATTGTACTGTAGATCTAGTAAATTCCCCAGCTTTCAGACAAAGCTCTTCCTATGAATATTGAACTGTAGATCTAGAACTTTTCTAGCTGTCAGATAAGGCTCTTCATGTAAAAATTGGACTGTAGATCTAGTAACTTTACTAACTGTCAGAAAAGGCTCTTACTATATGGTTTTCGTGGGGTTTTGTTAGTTAGAACGCACTGGAATTGAGACCAGTGAAACCATTTTACTATGTTTTAAAAAAACATCAAAATTGAAAAGAAAAGATGTTTTATTATAAAGAAAAAAACAATTTTATTGGCCACAATTTCGCTTTTGTCAAATTAATCGTTAATAAAACCTCAATTCAATACGATATTTAGTTTTCAAGCGCAATCTTACATATAATATTCCGGTTAATCGGTCCTGATATGGACTTTTTAATAAAACGTGTTTCTGAAAAGTCTTGTTTGTTTCCTACATGATTCCCTGTTACGAGATATTGTATAGAACTCTCTAGTTTGAGGGAACCACCTACTAGAAAGTAAATACTATCTGAAAGTAGGTAGAACTGACCAGACAATTTTGACCAACGAGGGTTCTAATGACGCACTGTACGGGACGCGAACCTGAATATCTTAGTCGGCATAACGTTCGGTGCGTAAAAGGTGAAGGACCATTTCGCTTGAAACAACTAACTTCCTAGTATATGGCCTCCATTGCAGGAGAGGTGGTAGTTGGCAGCTAGCAAAAGTTTCTTCTTCTTTATTACAAACATTAACTGAACGTGACTAATGTCAAGTCAACCTACTCGGAAATAATCATTGTTCGCTTACTAATACTAAATTATCGATACAAAGTTTTATAAAACTTATCTAGTAATACTTCCCTAAGGGGGCGGCCAGACTGGTCGAGCAACTAAAATATAAAATAGAACACATTGGCTGTAATGAGAGGTGGCCAGACTGGAGCGCGAGAGCAAGCGACTGAGCGCGCACGCTTGAAAGATAGAACTGGTTCTATTTTTCAAGCGCGCGCGTTCGAGCCGGTACAGTATAGTTTACAGGCGCTAGGCAATATTATTGTATGTTGGTTCATTGAGTGCTAGGAAAACTTCTCATTTTGACATTTTTATTACTATCGATAGGTTTAGCACACTTGCTGCTAACGGCCTAAGTTAATTGGTAAGATCATAAACCATACTTACATGTATATATATATATATATATATATGTAAAACTAATATGTTAAAATACTTCAATATTATTAAAGTAGGCTTTTACAAATAAGAATCACCATTAGCGTGGAGAGAGGATGAGAAAACCACAACAATAAAACACTTGTCGAAAACCACCCTCAGTTCACTGAGCCAAGATTCGTAGCCTCCTCGTCAACAACTATCGAGAGCTATATGCTAATTACGCGCTCGCTCGCTCGCTCGCACGCTTGTCAGTCTGGCCGAACCCTAAGGATTACTGTAAAATTGACGTTTTCGTTCTTATAGAAAGAATAAAATATATTAATAAATTTTTAAAAAAAGTTTTGTGATTGTGACAACACGATATATTATAACTTAGTACATGAAGAAGTAAATTAAAAAGTATCATATTTCCATCGTATCTTGTCATAACTGGCCACTAAAATAAATAAATGTTTGTTATAACTTGGAGAGAGAGAGAGAGAAAGAAAGACAAACAAAATATTAATTTCAAAATAAAGAATTTTTATTTTGTAAACAGCGCATGAACACAACCGACAAGACAGTTTTCATGACGTCATTAACCACCCTTGTTTCGGCTGGTTTACCATCTTGATTTTAGAGGAGAGCTCGTTTGAAAAGTATTTTTTTAAGTGAACCACAGACGCCGCTCACACAAAAGAGAAACATCCTAAAAATTATTTTTTGTAGGTTCTTGTTTCAATAATGGTTTGTTTTTATTACATCCACTACTGTTTTTGGCCTGTGTCCTGGGTCAGTTTTTTTATTCAAGTCCTATATTTTCCACTACCGGCCTGCTAGACCTGTCTTAGCTTCATACGCCTTATAATCTAACTTAGTACTAGTAGAGGCGCGACATACAGTCCCCGGCCGTTAATTTATCAATATGAAAGGTTAAGCCCATATTTCATCAAATGATACATTTTTTAGCCATGTCGGGAATTAAACCCGGACTCATTAACTCTGTAGGTAGACACGCTACTGACTGATGTAAGGTATCGTATAGTTTCAATAATATAAAATGTAAGCTATAAAAAACTGTTAGTTATGTAAAAACAAATGGTTTGTGTGAATGTTATTACTGTCAAAGGTAACAGCAAATCAACATTATGTTCTTGCAGATCATATGGTCTGGCGAAAGAAAATATGGAAACTTTTACCAAGCTGTCAGATACCACTTCTCCTGCCGTAGATGCCCTATAGTTCACCATAAAATCCTAAAGTTGTCGTTCACGACTATTTATAGGATTGTGAGCACCATAACTAATAGGTGCATGTATTCCCAAGGCATATACCCATATAACAGAGTGTCTGGGTGTAAATTTTAGTAGACAGATTGATTGGTATATTCTCTTTTACAACGTAACGAGAGAAACAAAGATTTCCATGTTAAACATATTCCTTAAGCCTTGCCTCTGACGACATCCCATTGTAACAATTTAACATAATAAGTTACACGTGATAAGAACCTTCCTTAAGCCTAGCTTTGACGAGAACCTATTGGATCAAATAAAGAGAAGATTTTGAATGCATCGCTTCACATTGAGGACATTTTGCGTGACATTTTGAGTGTTACGTTCCTGAACCGGTGAATCAGGCGCTATGTGGAACGAACACTAAGTTCACCGGACCTTGAGATTAAAATATTTGTTTTTCTTTGGGGCCAGCTGAACGATGTCGTTCATAGGTTTCAGAACAAGATTGTTCTGAGTGTGATAGAAGTTTTGTTTGCGTTGACTTTTGGGGACAGTTCTACACCTGTGACGAGTACAGCTTGGCGTATGTTAGGAGCAGATGGAACAGGCTGATATCTTTGTGTCGGCGCGAACAGCTTTTCGATCCTTTTAGTTCTCTTTTTAAAGATGGCGAAAGAGAACTCTGTTTTTGATCATCTCATACATTCACAGGTAATCCAGTCTAACGCGAAAATAAAGAGCTATTAGACCATGCAACCACCGCCTATTTTAAATCTTATTTTTTCGAAATTTACTATTTGTTTCTACTAAACTGAAATGAACTCCACAATTTTCGTTAGGTCCCGTAAATTATGTTTATAGCTTTCAATACACACCTTTTTGCAATCACAAATATATTGTCTGCTAGAAAAAAAAAGGATATGTTTGAAAACACAGATGTTAACTATTAATTGTGAACTAAAATCGGGGCTGGGTGTACTTAAGTAGTTTTCTCTGTCTACATGGTTTCCTTCTTTCATTTTCTCCTACCCTATAGGTGTAAATATGAGGATAGCCCATACGAGTAATAGAACTCGATGCAAAATAACAATATATGGGCATGTGACCGTGAATTCCATCATTCGTGTTAGTAAATAACTCAAAGGTGGTGGCCAAGAATTTGAATATTTGCATAGAATAAGATGTAAGCCCCGTGGAGCGCTACTTTTGGTACAACCTCTAAATTAAATGTTTTCTCACGCAAGCAATGATATAAAAACTAAAGAGGATGTATCAAGGAAAGATAGCCAAAATTCAGGTGGCTGTTTTCGGCAAACATATCAAATCAATATGTGTTCGATTCCTAATCTTAACACTTGCACTTTTATTCTGAGTGATAAGCTTCACGTTTAAAGGATTAATTTGTTTCTTTTTTTAACACTGCGTCTTACTACCCGTTACAGTTATACGCTTATATACTAATTACACTAATCTTTTGAGGATTTGAAAGGTTATATTTAGAGGAATTTTACCAACATTTTCGTGGAAGGAGAGTGGAAAACCACTTTAGAAAAACTTCAGTACACCCGACAGAGACTCGAACCTCAATCTCCTTGTCATTGGCAGTTTAGTTTAGTGCGAGAATAGCGTGTTAGACCATGCGGTCACTGAAGCGAGCTTAATTTCTCCATGATTAACAAATGAATCAATCACCTTAGTATTGACTTAATGGTAGCTTATTTTTCCGTCGCGTCATGGATTCTATTTGGAAGGAATTTTTGAAAAATACAAAGAATTATCTTAGTCAACATATATAACATATTTTATTAATAGTATTATTTAATATGTATTGATATTATCTGTGAAAAGTGGCAGTTGCAGATAGCATTACTTTCTATAGCGAAAACTCTTTTAGTAACTTTTATAAATGACAAAAAAGTTCCTTCCTATTTAAATTGGACTGTGTACAGGTTTAATTACTCTAATTAAGAAGGGGTGAGAAAGGTAAGAATTAGATTAATACCTCCATCTACTTGTGGGTAAATTGGGACAACATTTATGAAAATACTCAATATTCTCGGCCGGAGTTCTATCCCAAACCTTTCCGTCATCGGAAGTGCATACTATATTATCTTTACCTTCTGTACACGTGCTCACTAGTGTTGGTAGTAGCATTTGCTAAAAGCACCAATGAAATATATTGGTAAATGAACGCTATTGATTAATTTACCAACCCTTCAGTAGCAGTCATAATTGTAGTTGAAAATGTATCTAGCTCAGTAACAGCTAGATACTTTTATCAACTGATACGGTATTTTCAACTCCAAATTATCTAATTAAGGTGCGATACAAAGTAAGGTTAGTTAAAGTGAATTTGTAGTACTAAGAACAAAAAACCGTTTTAGATTAAATATATAAAATATTTCTTCAGTAGATAAGTTTGTTTTAATTTTCTATTCATTCATAATAATCCCAACAGTTATTTTACTACCTCCATGGGCATCGCAGAATTTGAAAAAGACTTTCACTCTTTATTTAAAGGGTTTCTGTTAAAATGCCGCTATACTCATGACAAATATTTAAGAACTGTTGAGATCATTATGTTTAGAAATTAAGGAGAACATATAATGGGAGAAAATTGTATCTTACCTTACATGATGAAAAAACTTAGGGTGTTCGAAAATAAGGAGTTTAGGAATATACTTGGTTCGAAAAGGGATGAGGATACTGGGTAATAGAGAAAGGTACATAATGATGAGTTACATACCCTGTACTCATCACAAGACATTGTTAAGGTAATCAAGTCTCGAATATTGTGGTGGGCAGGACATGCAGTGATAATGGAAGAATCTAGAACCTTGTTCAAGGTATTGACTGGCAAACCCAAAGGGAAGAGACCATTTGGAAGACCTGGATGCAAAGGGGAAGATAAAATTAGAATTGACCTTAATGATATAAGGTGTAATAAGGTGGACTGAATAAAACTAGCTCAATATAGGGATAGATTGTAATGAGGTGGACTGGATATAGCTATCTCAAGATAGGGATAGAGTGTAATGAGATGGACTGGAATGTAACTATCTCAAGATGGGGATAGGTTGTAATGAGGTGGACTGGATAGAACCAGATAAATATAGTGATAGAGTGTAATGAGGTGGATTGGATAGAACTAGCTCAAGATATGGATAGAGTGTAATTAGGTGGACTGGATAAAACTAGCTCAAGATAGGGACATAGTGTAATGAGGTGGACTGGATATAACTATTTTAAGATAGTGATAGGGTGCAATGAGGTGGACTGGATAGAACTAGCTAAAGATAGTGATAGGTAGTGTACTTTTGTAAATGCAGTAGTGAACTTTCGAATTCCTAATGCCATAAAGTACTTAGTTATTATTTTATCTATTTTGATTAAAAAAATGTGTTTTTGTACTAAAAAAACCTTATAAACGCAAACCTACACTCCCGTTCTCTTCCATCTCACTTTAACAACCACTTGAAGTGTGGCCATCATTTCTTGGGACAACCTGTACAGCGCTAAATGTCAAAAGGTTGCTATGATGAAAAGTAGTGTACCGGTGTGAAACTTCTCTATAGCACTGTCACACGATACTCAAATAGTTCTTGTATTAATTAATATCTGTAACCGTCCTCGTGATATAGTGATCAGAGCCCCTGGTTGCATCTCTAAAGGTTCTGGGAGCGATGCCCGGCTGGTATAGGGGATTTTTCTTGGAAATAACTCCAAATGTAACCAGGATTTGGTTAATTAGTCTTAAACTAGTTTAATAGCTTTATTAGTTTTAACCTCGTCATATTCCCTACCATCATTTTCTCACCTCAACAGGAAATGGAAAGAGCTTTCACGAAAAGGATGTACGATTAGTACATTCGGGCATCCCATGGGCAACCATACATTAGTACTGTCTAATCTTTCCACAAAATGAGCTACAGATTGATATAGCCCAAAAATTCCATTACTATTATAAATAATAATTAATAGTTTTTACGTAGTAGGTACCAGACACAAAAACTTTGGTCAAAACTTATCCGTTACCTGTTTCAGTGGCCACATGGTCTAATGCGCTACTCTCATAGTAGACAAGACTGCCGATTGTGGATAGATCAAGGTTCGAATCTCATTCGGGTGAACTAAGGGTATTTTTTCAAAACGTTTTTCCAATCTCCCTCCACGCAAATGTGGGTACACTTCACATAAATATAACCTTCCTAATCCCTAAAACTATTATCGTTGATATTCATAAGCGTATAATACGAACGGGTAGTTAGACGAGAAGCTAAAAAAAAACTTATCCGGCTGTGTCCATGCCATTTATTACTGTAAGCTTAGCCACAAGTTTTCGAGTCGAGGTGGGGAACACTATATACATATAGTGTATATATACATAATATATAGTGTTCTCCGTTATACAAAAAATATATATATATATATATATATGCATTTGGGTCACTATACAGTGCATCGCATAAGTCCTAGTGCGGGAATAAACTGTGGGCTTCTGTGCCCACACCCGCCTCGGTGGCGTAGTTGGCTAACGCGCTAGTCGTGTTGAGCTCGACCGCCGAGGACGGGGAGATCGAGGTTCGAATCTCGGTCGGGTGAACTGGGGGTGGTTTTTCCTAAATGGTTTTCCACTCTCCCTCCACGCAAATGCGGGTTCACTTCCTCTAAATTCAACCCTCCTAATTCCTAATACATTAGAGTAATTAGTACTTAAGCGTATAACCCGAACGGGTAGTAAGACGCGGTGCTAAATATATTCTGTGCCCACGGTATAATGATCTAAAAAAGTTGTGTTTAGCGTTATTTGTTCTTGATTTTGTGTCAAGATTATTCTTGTATGTGAACAGATGAGTAGAGTATGAGTTTCTCTTTGGGAAAAAAAAGAGAATCATGAGTGTTTGGTTCGGTGAAGTCAATTTTTTTTTTATAAATGTGTTTTATTTTTGTTTAAATTTGTGTTTCGGCGATATTTTTCACCAATGGTAAACGTCTTACTACCTATCCTGGCTATCTGCATATTCACACTAATAAGATAGGTGTAGGCATAATTTAGGTGAAATATACCCGCATTTAAGTGAAAGAATAGTGAGCAAACATTTAAAAATACTTGGCTGGGATTCTAAACCCAACCTTTCCATCATCAGCAAACCCTCGTATACGACACTTTCGCCTTTGTGCACTTTATCATCGCGACGGGTTCCCATACATTAAACCCCTAGCCTTAAGGTTCGGTGTGTATTGTTAGCTATGCTGTTTTAGGTTAAGTATTCCTGCAACATATGTTAGTTTACTGATCAAACCATAGTCTTTTGAAATACACGTTATACACCTCAAACAAAAATGTAGGTTGACCAGAATACTTTAAAGTCATTTACCCAAACTTTGAGGATTGATTACACTCTATAGTCAACAACATTACATTTTAGACTGTACCAAGTGAAACATCTTGATGAATGCAGTGTACGTAGATGTTTCCTAAGGTTTTCAAGAGAGGTATAACCTCCTTCAAGACTCGTTTGGAATAAATGACAACTTCCTGGTCTCAACTCGATTTTACATTGTCATTTAAGTAAGTAATCAAAATATCAAAGTTGCCGGATATGTGGTTTTCTATTAATGTACAATAAAATATAATCAATAAGCCATTTCTTTAAACCTCTTCGAAAAGAGTATTATAATTATTTAATGTATTAATTAATACCTCGACTATGTGATATTTAGCTGCCATAGTGGACAAGTGGTGTCAATATTTAGAACTATCCAATAAATTGATGATGAATTCAATTTTGGTATTAATGCGTACTTTTTTACTTTTTATAAACGCATCATGGTAATAAGATATCGGTATGTTTTTAGTGTAATCATAATGGCGTGTCTGGGCTACAACAATCTGTAGCTCAGCTTTGGGAAATATTAGTACATCCCAGGACCTTGTCAGCAGCCATGGGCTCTGAACGTTACACAATGAAGCTGACTATTTTTAGTGTAAAATTCCTTAACTAATCTACCGTAGTTACAGAATTTACACAAGACTTCTGCAAGATAATAATGTGTTATGTGTAGTAAAAATATAAAGAAGTCATAATAAATATAGTAGCATTAAATATTTGCAAGATAAACATAAACTATGTGCTACCATAAAGGCCTAATATAAGTAGGTTGAAGCCAGAATATAGAAAAAAGCGTTAATTTTAATTCATGATATTTCCTCTTTAACTGAAGCTAAAGTGTTTATTTTTTCAGAAAAAATACATAAGCTCTACTTCCAAACAATAATGTATTTACTATAAAAACATTTTAAGATGGAAACGAAGCTATGTTTTTTCTAATCAATCAAGATACAGAACATTATGATTAACACCGCAGTTGTAATTCCCTATTAATACATTTTTGATCAATTATTTCGTAGTTTTGTTTGTTATATAGTTTTTAAAGTTCGAGGTAGTTAATATTATTATTGAATATAAAGCAGAGAGTAAACATTAATCATTAATCCTAAAGAAAACCAAACAATTCGTTTATGTGTACAGTTTTAATATATTTTGTAATATAATATTGGCTGTGCTAGTCGAAAGATAAGCAAAAGAAAATCTTTGTAACCGTTACGTATGGAATCAGATGTTTTTAATTTAGTTTGTAATTATAGTTTTCTCTTGACCATATTGGATTCCTAGTAGACCGTTGGGGAAGTTAATGTAGCCGTGCGACCAAACGCTTGATCTCAAAACACACTACCTAAATATAAATTAGGTCACAAGTGGGAAAACCAAATAATTACATTACAGTGTCACACAGTCTTGCACAATAACTATAATTACCTCTCTCTTAAGTTTTAATTCAGAACTTTTTACCACATATCTGTAATTAACCTAAATATGTAAAATCTGAGAATCTGCCGAACATATGTATGTCTTCGCTGTTAGTCAACACTTCCAACTGAATGATTGAATTTACAAATAAACACTTACTGCAGCTAATGTCGAAAAGGTAAGTGTTTTTGTAGTTTTATGGCGAAACATTTTTTTGGCCAAAATAAATAAAATGTTGCTCCAGTACAAACATAGATTTTAAGTTTCTTCACATGTTTATATCAACAAATACTGAATATCTGTCATGAGCATGGTGGTATTATCCAACAAACTTTTTAAATGAAGGAAAAAAGTTGTCATTAAATTCCAGAAAACCTTGACAGATATTCAAGAAATTTTGAGGTTACCATGTGAAGAAAATTAAATTTTATGTTTATACTGGAGCAATATTTTATTTATTTTTGCAAAAAATAAAGCTTTGCCATAAAAACTGCAAAAACACTGTCGTTTTCTCACGCCCCCTTCCATCCCACCGTAAACCCATCCTATACTATCATTCTTAAAGTATTTCACTGTAATTTGTAAAAAAAAATAAAAAAATTTAGGGTGAAGCAAAAAGCCCACTATACACAAAATATTCAACAGTGCATAAACAGTACACATTTTCAAATACAGATAGAGTCTTATCAAACTATTAGAATCATTAATAGATCCACTTTAACTTCAAACATCATTTCATGTGAGCTTCAGCTGTCACGTCCAATATATCATTACTTTCGAAATAATAATAATAATACATACAATAGTAAAATGTTATCAATTTTGGCCTAAATAAAGTTTGTATTTTCTAAAAAGACCATTGCTATGAAAATTGGACCAGATAAACTCATACGTAAAGGTGAAACACTAATTAAATATTTAAATTAGCTACCATATTTACTCGCACACTTTTTTCTTCTCACTGTGAAATTATAAAGGAAAACGATCCCGCATATAATTTATCTCGCATGAATTTCTGACGCCGCATTGTAGTCTTTGTAAGTTCTTCATTTAACTTCATTGTTTACTTTACCGGCCCCATGGTGTAGTGGTCGGTGCACTTGGCTACGAACCTAGGGGTCCCGGGTTCGATTTCCGGCTTGTACCTTGGGTATTTTTCCCGAAAGGGGAATTATCGCAACAGTCATCAGGGTTTGGTTAGTTAGTCCTAAGCTAGGTTGTGTCCCCACTAGTTCCACACCCTCATATTATCACCATCTATCATCTCATTACCCGCCTCGGTGGCGTAGTTGGCTAACGCGCTAGTCGTGTTGAGCCAGACCACCGAGGACGGGGAGATCGAGGTTCGAATCTCGGTCGGGTGAACTGGGGGTGGTTTTTCCTAAATGGTTTTCCACTCTCCCTCCACGCAAATGCGGGTTCACTTCCTCTAAATTCAACCCTCCCAATTCCTAATCCATTAGTGTAATTAGTACTTAAGCGTATAACCCGAACGGGTAGTAAGACGCGGTGCTAAATATATAAATATCATCTCATTGGGTCATGGAAAGAGCCTCCAAGGAAAGAATGTATGAATAGTGAATTCGGTCTTCCTTTGGGCAACGGTACATCAGTACTGGCTTATCTTAACACTATTGGGCTACAGATGATGTTATTATTGTTTATCTCATACAAAGCGGTTTAACAAGGAAAAAGTTGCTTGTCGTACGTGACCAAGCCTATTCGCAAGTTCATCTGACGTGAAGATTCTTGTATCGTATTTTACCACCTATCTGTATATAGAGAATCACAGTAGCTTAGATTGGGTCATTTGTCAAACCGGGGTTGTTCAAAACATAACTTTATTTTTGAACCGCGTCTAAATACCCGTTCAGGTTTGTAAGATGGAAAGGTCAGGATAAGGATTGTTGGTAGGAGTGATGGTAGCTTACAGCTAACAGAAGATATAAAAATTGTTAAAAAATAAAACTCCATTGCGTGAGTCCCTAAGGGAGCTAAAACGACCGATTGGTCGCCGTGTGTTGATGAATGGAGTGCTAACATTCGCGGATTTTGTATGACCCGGTCAGAGCGACCACACAAGACCAATCCTGGTGGATGACGAGGAAGAGACTATCTCCACCCATTCTGACAGTATTCCATCCTGGGCTAAGCTTGATTATGAATTACTGAATTTAATGTTTTTACATTATTTCCTTCCATTTTTACCCTATATCCCTTTTACCCTATTTATCCTAAAGTAATAACCTTTTTGACTTTTTTTTTCCTTATTGTCCTTATTTACTCTTGTTATTCTTTCCACCCCATTTATGCTTTTCACCCCGTTAACCTTTTGCCTTTTTTTCTCTTTGTACTAATTTTGCAGCTTTTTAATATTTTTAACTTTATTAATTATTTAACCTCCTTTAACCTTTATATCCTTTTTTATGATTTATTTTTTGAGCTTTTTAACATTTTTGCCCTTTTGGTCTTAGTGCTCTTTTTGGTTATATCTACCTTTTTTCCCCTGTACCCTTTATATCCTACAGCCTTTATTTCCCTACACCCTTTTTACCCTCTTTACCACCTCTACCCTATTTACGCTTTTTACCTCGTGAACCTTTTTATTCTTTAGAAGCTTTCTTACACCTTTTAGCCCTTTTGCGGCTTTTAAATCTTTCTACCCTTTTTAATTCTTTTACATCTTTCAACATTTATAACTTTTTATTTTCTTATGATTTACTTCTAGCACTTTTTTACAATTTTTAACCATTTCAACCTTTTTTATAATTGTGCTCTACTGTGCCCTTTTTGCCCTTTTCAACATTTTGAAAATTTTTGCAAATTTTGTCATTTTTGGTCTTATTGCCCTTTTGATTAGATTAACTTTAACCATTTTTTATCATTTTTAGCTATTTAACCCCATTTTACATTAATTACCCAGCTTAGCCCTGAAGAAATATTATAAGGTAAAAAGGTTAAAAAGTTTAAAATCTTCTAAAAAGGGTAAAAAGCGTGTACGCTATAAAGAGTAAAGGGTTAAAAAGTTAAAAAGGTTTACAGGTAAAAAATTATTAAAATATAAAAGCTATTTACTGGAAATAAATCAAATCATTTAAATAATTAATATATGATGGAGACATGAGAAAAAGAGTTTATTTTAGGTAACAAACTCTTCCTATTTACTCTCTATGACAACCAAACTTCCATGACCACAAAACTACCATATTATAAATGGTTTGAAATGTAGTAGTTAATCTTTTTAGCGACTTTTTTTGTCTGTTTTTAATTAATTAAAAAATGTATAGTCAAAATTTCAAAATTCTGGCTTTAAGGTGCCCATTTTCGTGGACAAGGGCCACTAATATTTAAATTTTAAACCTCTGCGTGAGGTAAATATCTCACAACGCTTATTACATACACAAACTTTTTATTTTATTAATGTAGAAGGGTGTGGTTTACTTGGAATTGAATAGTACTTTAGTATGATGATCTGACACTTAATAGTTCTGACACATTGTAAGGTCATTTATTACTGTTGTTTCTGGGGAAAACCAGACGTCAGGCAATTCGTAGATCTGTAACTATTTAAATGTAGGGTGTATATAGCTTGACATGCATCCGTACATAGCAATAATTACCATGAAGCAATCACCTTTATATCTTACCTGATTCATGATTATTAAATACCCAAACGCACAATTATTCTCTCTCATAATGATTATATTTTAACAAGTGGAGTGCCAGGCCCCCCACCGTCTTTCGGATTTCACGTTAAACTGTAGGTCCTCCATTTCATCTTACAGACACCCTACCATTACACATCAGCGTAAGTGCGTATAACCCGAACGGGTAGTAAGATGGGGTGCTAATAATAATAATATTTTAACAAATAACTACGTTTGTAAGGGATAATATATTTAAGATATTAGATTACGTATGAAAACTACACCCATTATATTTTGTAAACTTGTCATCACTAGGTACTAAATTAAAAACTTTAAGTATATCAATATTATGTTTTTGACAAAAAAAATTGCAAGAATGATAATAAAGATATGTAAATTGGGGAAAATATTAAGTATGCCACTTACTTGAAAGTAAATATATTCATACTCGATTATTTCTTATTAGAATGGCAGTCCTAAGGCTTACGGATTTTTAAAACAACTATCAATAATAATTTTAGCCTTTTTTCTGTTATAACCCTATTAAAATAGTTTTATTTATAAAAGGCTATCTATATATTTCTAATAATCTACTTTGAGCTCATAAACTCAGCATTCCCTATGAAACGTCACTAAAAATTACACATAATTTTAACCTTTTTGATTAAGTTTTCTTAAATGTTAAATACTTCAACTGAAAGATTTTAATTCAATCAGGGTGTGCAGATATATTTCACATCCAATTTGAAATTAACCCTATTTTAAAATAACAAATCGCTTATTTGGTAACAAGGAGTTTCTTGACGTCTGCAACGAGTCTCAACACTCCAGTAGCCATCCCCTTGGGGAAAAAAATAGACGATATTATATGGCTCGTACATATTCCACGTCAATTTAGGGATCAGCATCATAATTAACAACAACTTGCTCATTTTATTGACGGTTTTACAACATTTATTTATATTCCAATTTTCATCAGACAGCTTGAAAAGCTACTATACTCCATTCACGATAAGAGTTACTCTCTGAAAGGTCTTTTTTCCTACCAATATTCTACTATATAATAGATTTCTGGTAGAGAAAAAGGCCTTTCAGAAAACAATTCCTAACGCTGAACAGACTTTAGATATAATTTCACGTGTTCATACATCAGATCGTACTATCTGCAGCTATCACTTTAGATAGATATTATCATTACCTATAAAATAAAACTGGCAAGATAGTTTAAATGTTATCCTTTTGGCCACAACAAAATTTGTATTTTCTAAAAAGGCTCTTCTTAAAAAAAATTGAACATATTTTTACTCAGGATTTAGATGAATAATTATTGGTCAAGTCTATTTATTCTAAACAAAAGTATGGTTCATCCCAATTACTATTCATGAGATTTACTTTTTACCTTCTCTCTTTTCCCTCCTTACTTATCTCTAGAAACTTTCTCTCATACACTCTCACTTTTTTTAAAAGAAGTTGGTACCTTGTTCTTAAGGACCACAATCCAGGATTATGTTGAAGAATGCCAGCCGGTTTTTTTTAAAGGTCATCGAGATATCTAGCTGGAGTTAATAAATAGCATAACTGTACTAGACAACCTGTTTATCCTTACGCATTGGTGCACGCACACCCTTGTGCACTGGAACACGTCTGCGCATGCGCACGTGGTCAGACAACCCACGATGGTTAATGTATGCGTGTTAGCCCCACCACCAATAGGTTTATTCAAGAACTAGGTCAAGGTATGGGAGGGTGCCGGACGGGCAACCCGACACACTTAGCTACGTACAAAAACGAATCAAATTCAATATCGTATCAATTCTCTCCGGTGGACCCCATCGTCTAAGGCATCCCCTCGCAATATATTAGACTGCTGATGACCGTGGTTGGATCCATGCGGTTGGGTGTACTGAGATTTTTTTCTTAAATAGTTTCCACACTCTCTCCACGCAAAGGCGGCTACATTTCTTCTAAATTCAACCTTCTGATCCCTAGCCCATTAGCAAAATTAGTACAGAGGCGTTTAACCCAAACGGTTAGTAGGACGTGGTGCTAAATACATATGTAAACTCTCTCGTTCACGGCTAGTGCTAATCACAGACAAATCGGTTTCCCAGCATGCTCAACCGGTATCGCATTTACCCACTGATCAAAGAATACAGAGTTCTGTTCTCATCTAGATCCAAAATGTGTGTGTGAAATTGGAAGTGAACTCCCTTTCACTAAAAGTTTTAATTAACTGCGGGTATTCTGGTTGTTGTGTTTGGCCTAGAATTAAATCAGGGTAAGACGCTAGTAGTCAACACACTAGCACAGAATCCTATTAACAAACAAACAAACAAACAAACACAAGCTAATAGCTCACTATCTTTCAAACAAATAAACACACCACGATCCATAACGGAATATCTCGCACTTACACTTTCCCTCAGTGCATGACCTGTACACTACCATCCAGAAGTTTTGTTTCCGATAATGGTAACAATCTTTTATCTTGGCATAAAAAAAAGTGTTTCTAAAACTTTCGCTAGTTGCTTACTCCTTCCAGGTTTCATTAAGGTAGGGCTGTAAGAGACGCGAGAAAAGGTCAATTTTTTTTGTAGTTTTTATAGCAAAACATTTATTTGCTCAAAATAAATCAAACATTTATCCAGTAGAAACATACAGAGCCCCAGCCGTGAACGAGAGCGTTTGGCCGATACTACGCCCCAGCTCCGCCCTATCTTCACTTCTTCTTAGACCTTCTCTGAGAGGAATGTACAAAACGTATATTACGAAAGAAGGTGGGATACAGAGATGTCATTTTAGGCAGGGGGTACGGGGCCGTCACGTCTTCCTTCTCATTCAGGCTACCCCCATATTTACGCTAAATGGGTAGGGATGAATTTAAAGGAAGTGTACCCTCATTCACGTGAAAAGATAATAGAAAAACTTTCAGAAAAATAAATCACCATCAATATAACCAACTGGTACGACAAACCCGATCTTCCCACCATCAGCAATCCAGTCTCTTGTGAGAGTGACGCCTTTTACCGTTAGACCACCGATGTGGAGTCTCGCTATAAGGGTTGTATCAGGTTCTGACAGCCCATAGTCACCAATAAAGGCAGCCTCGTGGCCGAATAGGGTTGTATCCTGATTGAGAACAGGGCAAAACTCGTCCAAATTGCAAACACACCCAAAAATGTTATGACCACCTAGATATCCAATGTCCAGATTGCGAACAAGTAAAAGAGCAACTCACGGGAATTATTACGTGAGGGTGGTGACATGGGTGGAAGAGGTTACTGAGAAAACCCACCAGCCACCGGGTCTTTCCTCCTGACCAAGCTTACCCTAACCTAACCTAGCCTAACCTGCCTGACATAACCTAACCTAACCTAGAAATGCTCGTGCATGTAATTTAATTTAATTAAGACTGACGAGGCTGAAAGAACGTAAGACTGCTAGGCCCCGATGGGCTGCCACTATTATCAAATTAGGGGTGGGATGGGATAGCAACATGTCGTGTCCACAGTCTGGACTCCTCCCCATATATAAAAACAACCATGTTTGCAAAATGAACTGTTTGCAAGCAAGATTGTTCGGAATCAGGAAGCCACTGCCACGCCGAGGAGTTAGGAAGGCCAACTTGAATGTAAAGAAGACCCTGGGTTCAGTTCCGCACCACGCCTATGTGATTTAGTTTCTGTCCATGGGATTGACCTCTTATTCGAAAACCAGCAAGGTTTGCAGCACGGTGTTCCGGGTTCCAGCTTGGAAAGTCAAGGTTCAATACACTTTATTCTAAACTATCCCTTCCTAATCCTTAGTTCAATGGCGTTTACATGCATGCCACGAAGATGCAGTGAAAAAAAAATGGTCTATATGGATTCAATGCTTCACTTAATTAGCTAAAGTCTTAAAACAGTTTCAGTAATGGCTTGGAGCAGTTTTGATCATTAATGTATTGAAGTAGTTCAGACTCGCTTCTGTGGTCGAATGAAGTCGTCACTCTAAAAAAAACTTGTTTTTCGATGACTGGGAGATTGGTGTTTGAATCTTGGTCAGGTGTACTGGGGGTGGTTTCTATTAAATTATTTTCATCTCTTACCCTTCCCTCAACCTCAGGTAAATTTACTCTAAATTCAACCTTCCTCATCCCTATCACAATATCGTGATTAGTATATAGCCTACGCGTGTAACGATAACGAATAATAAGACACGGTGAAGAAAAAAAAGACTAATTTATTTAGCTACTGTATCTCCAGTAATTAGTCTTGAAGTAGTTCTAGTAGGTACTTTATTCAAGTAGTTCTGATAATTATTATTTTAAAGTGGTCCTCACCGTTTCTTTCTCTAAGTAATTTTGCAACTTATTCTCGTAAAATAGTTACGCAAGTTACTGCATTGAAGTAGTTTCAATAGTTACTTTCTTTATTTGTTGAAATGTCAACGCCTATAACTTGAAAACTTTTGGGTTCATCTTATCGTATCTAATATAAAGGAAAAGGACAATAAATATTAATTTCAAGAGTCTTCACATTGATTTTTAAAAAAATAGGGAATGCCATTATGAAGGGAGGGTGGAAAGTGTATACAATTGGAATCGAATTGAGTCACCCCGAGTCAGAGACCAGTTCACGGTACGTTCTTCCATCCTTGGAGGATAAATCACAGACAAATCAGTTTCCCAGCATGCTTAACCGGTATCGCATTTACCCACTGATCAAAGAATACAGAGTTCTGTTCTCATCTAGATCCTAAATGTGTGTGTGAAATTGGAAGTGAACTCCCTTTCACTAAAATTTTAATTAACTGCGGGTATTCTGGTTGTTGTGTTTGGCCTAGAATTAAATCAGGTAAGACGCCAGTAGTCAGCACACTAGCACAGAATCCTATTAACAAAACAAACAAACAAAACAAGCTAATAGCCACTATCTTTCAAACAAATAAACACACCACGATCCATAACGGAATATCTCGCACTTACACTTTCCCCCAGTGCATGACCTGACACTACCATCTCAAGTTTTGTTTCCGATAATGGCAACAATCTTTTATCTTGGCATAAAAAAGTGTTTCTAAAACTTTCGCTGGTTGCTTACTCCTTCCAGGTTTCATTAAGGTAGGGATGTAGGAGACGCGAGAAAAGGTCAATTTTTTTTGTAGTTTTTATAGCAAAATATTTATTTGCTCAAAATAAATCAAACATTTATCCGGTAGAAACATTCAGAGTTGATTTTCTTCAAATGGTTTTATCAACAGTTTATGAATATCTATCATAAGATAATGATGATCAACTTCTATAATGAAAAAAAAAGTTGTCATTAAATTCCAGGACACACTTGGCAGATATTCAAGAACTGTTGAGGTCCCATGTGAGAAAATTAAACTCTATGTTTCTAGTGAATCAATATTTTATTTATTTTGGCAATAACAAAAAAGTTTTGCTATAAAAATTGTAAAAACACTGACTTTTCCTCCATCCCTACATACCCACCTTAAACTAAGTCGACATAAATGTCAGCTATCTTATTAAACAGCAGGCTTGCGGCCCGATAAATTATTATTTTACGGCCCACGGATCTTTCGATGAACTAACCTGCAATAACCCGCTTCGGAACCCGCATGGTATAAAGCATCACTCTAGTAAATGAGTGCTGGGGATATCGGGTTTTAATCCCGGTCGGGTGTATTAAGGGTGGGTTTTTTTTCACTGAATGGGTTGCAAGATGGACGAAAGCAACGCTTCCCATGTTCAGGTGTCATTTTTCATTTTTTTGAAGAATATTTAAAGCCTAGCCTACACCCTTAATGCAAAAAAATATATATATGATTTTCTGATTAAAAAAATGGAGATTAAGTTTTAGCATTTTATATCATCTTAATTTTCTTTTTGTAATAACAAGAATTTTAAGATTGAGTTTTTTGACTTAAAGATGATGAAAATATTGAACTTTCTGATCCATGAATCAAACGAATTTGACGTGCCTAATAATGTATAAATTTTCATTCCAAATTTTAATAGAATTTTTGTGGTAAGATAAATAAATATTCTTTAAACTGAAAAATGACACCTGAACACAGGTATCGAAACCCGGATATTTAACTTAGTAGGCCAATGCTCTAATACCTGAGCTATCCAGGAATCGTCCCATGCCCATGTATGTGATGGACGTGTGGAAATCTTCAGCTACTGGAGTGAGCAATTAAGAATCGCGAGCCATTAGATAACGCAGCCACCATCGACTTGTTAATTGGCTTTTTGCTGCCAATAGTACAATTACAACTGTACGAATGAGCATATCATGGTTGATTAAATATCTAAGCTATTTTATTTTATAATTAAGGTTCTATCCACATCTAAATATCGTATTCTTACCGAGTTGAAGGAGGTTGCTTTAGCTGATAGCTCATGATCTTAATTGACCCACATATGTAGCTGACGATTTCCACACGTCCATCACAAATCTGCCTTAAAACGGAGTGAATAATTACCCAGGTATGGGACTATTCTTAATACTCGGTGGTTAGAGCATCGGCGTACTAAGCTGAAGTCCCCATTCGATTGGACAATTTTTCTCTTAAGAGAATTATCCCAAATGTATCCTGGGGTTTGGATAGTTAGGCTCAAATTAGTGACTCACACCACCACTCTTCATAATCACTAATATCACATCCTCTCATTGAGGTATTACGTAGATAAGAAAACATCTATGGAGTACCTGGGTTTTACGCTCTGATTTTCCAACAAACAGGAATAGTAATTCAAATAAGGCGACTGAACCCTTGGTTGTCCAATAGTACCTACGGTTTATTGTCATAGGATATAAAAAACATTAAATTTATGAGAGGATGGAAAATTTTTGGACAAAGAAACTCATACACGCGAGATAATCCTTTGTGTACTAGTAAGGAAAAGGGAAACAATAATAATTTTTTGGGGACCATGAAATGTAATTTTTATTTTAATAATTTCCTTGACACGAAAAGAAAAGTAATTCAAATAAATAGGTTTTTTTAGCACACATTTACTACACTATTTGTGTAGAATGATATTTATTACGCTAATTTTACTTATAATAGATGATATTAGGTTAATGTTGACCAATTGAACGCGGAAGATCGGAACTCGGAAACCCACCCTCTCACCTGAACCAGGTTCGGAACACCTTTATAATCGGTAGTCTAGTCTACTGCAAGAGTAGCGCGTTTGGAACAGGTGGTCTCCAAAGAGGGGCCAAACTAAAGATGATATACAGGGTGTATTGTGACATGTTGGACCCAGTTCATAGGACAGGATACTCAAAAACAATGGGAAAAAGTTAATAAAAACATGTGTCCCATTTGACCTTTTTCTAATTTATAGTCATGTTTGCTCAAGTAATATGGAGCTCCTTAACATGGCCAATTACGCCTGAATGCAAGCATTGAAATGCAATTGGTTTTTTTTAAAAGAGGCGGCATTTTATGACATGACTGCAGGTTGGAATGCTGGCCGAAAGTGTCCAGCACTTCCTATAGTGTTAATCAGCTCCACATTACTGGAGTATACACGTGATTATTGCTCGAAAAAAGGTCAAATGGGACATATTAATTGTTTGTATTACATTTTCGTTGTTTTTATGTCTCCTGTCCACAGCTCAAGATGGTCTTACATGTTACAGTACAACCGTTAATATGTTTACTGAAACTTTTTTTTTTTTAATTATGAGGACAAATTCACCTCAAACCAAGAATGCCATTTTATATCATACTGGACTCTAGTTGGGTACCTGTTACAAAACTAACAAAATAACTATGAGATGTTTTGTATTAAAACTATCAGCATGACATTTACAAACCTATCTTCTTTTATTATCTCATGAAGCACAACGCCTAACCTTTTGCCTCATCTTGCAAAAATTTCACGGTGCATATTTATGGCAGATGTTCACACAATATTACATAATGTACTTTCTGACAACTCATAGAAAGTTCACAAGTAGTAGATGTAAGTCTGAAACAAAATAAAATACTGGCTACAATATTTAAAACGGTGCGGGAGAAAAAAAAATACATCTAATGAATTGAGAGAGGTTGTAATTGCTCTGGTCGACCTCGATGGTCTTGGGTTCAAACTCAGCCGGTGTTGACGGATTTTTCTTGAGAGATAAAAATATGTTGCACAACTTCCTTTGGAGGGGAAGTAAGGCCGTCGGTCTAATGTCGATTGTGGCATGTAATATAATCCTGGAAAGTGTGTGAAAATACCTTTCCCGACAAAATTGGTAGGCCCTTTCACTCTCGCTCATAGAAATTCTCGTGTGTTTATATAATAAGTCAGTTCAGAAAGTGCATATTACATACAGCAAAAATATAAAATAATAATTGTTCTGGAAAATTTTTCGAAGTATGTTTTATACCAAAATATGTTGTACTAATTATTTTCAGGTAAAATCTGTTTACCAAAGGTTGTACATATATTCTAGATTTGGAGGCTAGCCGATTCCCCATTTGACCTGAGCTACTTCGATTATTTTCTTTGTCTGTGTGTGTGTGTGTGTGTGTGTGTGTGTGTGTGTGTGTGTGTGTGTGTGTGTGTGTGTGTGTGTGTGTGTGTGTGTGTGTGTGTGTGTGTGTGTGTGTGTGTGTGTGTGTGTGTGTGTGTGTGTGTGTGTGTGTGTGTGTGTGTGTGTATGTGTGTGTGTATATTTCCTGTTCAGGCTTTACACATTTATGATAGTTACTCTAATCGGGGAGGGATGAGGAAGGAATCATCTTAGAGGTAATATACCTGCCAGTAGTAAGACGTAGTAATACAAAAGAAAAAGTTCCATGTTACTTTTAACTATGAAGATGGAAACATGAGTTTTTCCCTAAATTATAGGGGGATTGTTTTTTATATATGGTCAAAAATACAATCCAGCTGTGTTTTAAGGGTGAGGGAGGATGCGGTGTTAATATGTAATCAAAGTTTAACATTGTTGCATTAATGAGTTATAGAATATTTGGTAAATTGCTTTTGCTTTGTAAAGGTTAAAAAGGCTCATGTGATATTTGAGTGCTTTTAAATATTCTAGAACTAATTAATGAAACCATCCCTACCCTATTAGAATAATTATCATAAAAATATACAATCTGAACAGGAAGTAAGAAACAGTGAAAAAAAAATTAATAATACACATCCAGCCGTAACCTTCAGTTCAATTTTCATAGTAATGGTATTTTAGAAGTTTCAAACATTTTTTGCTGTGTCAACATTGAAAGCATTTAATTATATTATTTGTCCTATTTTATAGTTATCGATAATAGCTGTTAAAAGTAACAGCTTAAGATTACATGATCAGATGTATGAATACGTGAAAGTATATCTAGTAAATTTTCTAGATATTATTAAAAGAGGAATGTAGATATTTACTCAATAGAAAGCAGGTTGAGCCCGAACACAAATAATAAATCTTTGTCAATGCCTCCATAATCGAACTAGAGTTGTATATGTATTCATCCACTCTCTCTCTTCATCGGACCATGCGAACAAACAGTAACGTGTGTGGTAAATTACGTGGCTGTTGCTAAAGAAGAAATTCTGGTCATGATCGAATAAATTGGCTGAAAGCCATATCCCAAAGTTAAAAAAAAATTCGCTAATTTAATGTGAATTTAAATAAAACTAAAATAAAAATGAATGTATCAAGACATTAAGTTAACGTCGCCAAAAGTATTTCATAGTCAAATACGTTCAGTGATTATTTCAAAGTTTTCCCGCAACGCGGCGCCATGGTACAGCGCGCGACAAACCTTGCTTCATAGTAGACGTCCGCCAACAGCAAATATCTAGAAAAAATTTAGCACCGCGTCTTAATACCCGTTCGAGTTATATGCTTATGCATTAATTACGCTAATAGTTTTAGGAATTAGGAAGGTTATATGTATAGGAAGTATACCCACATTTGCGTGGTAAGAGATTGGGAAAAAATTTGAAAAAATCGCCCTCAGTAGATCCAACTGGGGTTTGAACCCTGATCTCTCCGTCATTATAGGTCCAGTCTAACACGAGAACTACGGCCTAGATTATCCGGCCACTGAAGTGAGTATTTATTGTAATTAGCAGTATTTTAAGATGAAAATGTTGATCCAGGTGTAGTATTTACCCTAAAAATAGAATTATACAGAACAACAGACGTAAATAATTGACATTTCCGTCTCATCTACTTGGCAATGCTCAGGCGAGACCAAACTTTCCCCGGCTGGATGCGCGAGGCATGAAAACAAAAGTTGACGGATGGTTTCTGTTAATTAGTATGTACAGCCTAGAGTCAGTCTTATCAAGGGCACGACAGTGAACTTACCTTTTCATGAACGGTGAACTAGACCATGAAGCTCTCTGGCAGGTCCTCGACTCCGAACAAAATGTTCTACGCTGGAACATTGCCGTGAATTTCGCCAGTCCAGCACGCACCTCTTCGCGCGACTCTTGCCTTGTTTGCGATGAGGAATACAGGGTTCGAAACTCGGCCAGGTGCATTGAGGTGTTCAATAGTTTTCTTACTATTCCTTTACGCAAATGTTAGCACACTTGTCCTAAACTACACCTTATCTAGCCCTACTTATTAATGTGAAATGTTACGAAATCCTGACCGGGTTGTAAGATGCAGAGAGCATGAAATCTTTTTATTATTATTATTATTATTATTATTATTATTATTATTATTATTATTATTATTATTATTTATTAGTAAGTTTTATATACGGGATAAAAACAATAAAGTCTAAGCCGAGAGGTAATATCAAGGAGATTATTATATAGAATGCACCCTCATTAGCCTGAATAGAAGATGTGAAAATAATAATGATCATTTACTTGAGTAAAATAACCCTCTGTACAATTTAATATATTCAAACACAAACACTACAGACAGATACAATAATTTAATGTGTTTACGAATTTACGAAATTTATTTGAGTGTAAGCCACATGTTTATATCATGAAATATTTTTTATTAGGTGTTCTGTCTTATAATAGGTAAATTCCATTTGTCAGTTAACTTAGACCGTCAATGGCCTCTGTCCTTTGCATCTTTCTTCAACACCCAGAATTGTCTTCTTATCCGGTAGTTTATTTGTTATTAGACAGTTTTTTATTAATTCTTCTGGTTTTTCCCTTGATAGTTAAGTTACTTAAAAAATTAGAGGTATTAAAATACAATATTATCCATAAATACAGTTGGATTCCGATAGGAAGTTACTTATTTTAACAACTATAAGTGTTACTAAATCAGAATATACGAAACATTAATGTTAACGGTAGTTCTCTACGGGTGTGAAACGTGGTATCTTACCTTACATGACGGAAGACAAATTTAGGGTGTTAAAAAACAAGTTGTTTAGGAAGATATTTGGTCCAATAAAGGGTAAGGCAACTGGGGAGTGGAGGGGGTTACATAATGATGTGTTAAATAGCCTGCACTCATCACAAGACATTGTTAGGAAAATCAAGCATCGTAGATTATGATGGGCCAGAGTATTGACTGACAAACCCGAAGGTAAGAGACCATTGGGAAGAACTCGACGCAGATGGGATGATAACATTCGAATGGACCTGAAATAGATAGGGTGTAATGAGGTGTACTGTTTAGAACTAACTCAAGATAGAGATAGGTGGTGTAATTTTGTAAGTGCGGCAATGAATTTTAAAATTCCTAAAACCATAGAGTAAGTAAGTAAAACTACTATGTCATCCATAAATACAGTCGGATTCAGATTAGGAGTAAATTATTTTAACTAGTATAAGAATTACTCAAAAAAAAAATTATAGCTTTATACATAAAGTCATGTAATCTACAGTTTTCACTTTTTATAAATAATATAAATAGCTATGAAATAATACAAATAATAAATTAAAATATTACTATTTTTGTATTTTATAAAAGTTCCTTCTACGAAAAGTCTCCTAAATCTTATAATTTTGATAAATGCTTCAGTTGAGTGAGCTCAATTAGTTGATATAATATATATCATAAATGGACTAATATTTAAATGCTTGGTATTTATTTTTCCTTACCTATGTCACATAGCCAAATGTTTACAGATTTAAATATTTAGCTACCCACTTTGGTGACCACGTGGTCTTAGGCATCCCTAACGCAATATACTAAGACTGCCAATGACAGTGAGATCATGGTTCGATCCAGGGTTGGTATACTGAGAGTGGTTTTCTTCTAAATGGTTTTCCACTCTCCCTTCACGTAATGTAGGTACAATTCCTCTAAATTCAACCATTCTCATTCCTAACTCACTAGCATAAGTAGCCAGGTTGTAAAACGTGGTGATAAAAAATACATGTTTTTGTTAAAATACTGCTAGTTATAATTACAATGATTCTTCAGTTTTGGCATCACATTTATATAACTCAGAAGCTGGTTTCATGTTTGTGGCTGAATGTTTTCATGAACCAGACTATACCGGTTCTAAGTTTTGAACACTTCCCAGTGAACATTCCATAAAGTGAAAACAAGAGTGTTTATCCAGCCTACTAAACGTTCCTAGCAGTGCGATCAGGAGATTTCTCATGGCCTACATATCTCAAAGTCGTTCCCTGATTTAAATCAACAGCTTTTAGTCAGCACGAAACCTTCAAAGAAACACACATACAAGGTTGCCAACGATTATTAATTATTATTGCACATGCACATTGCACACCCTTAAAGTGGGAGTATAAGGAACTCGAGCTAAGGCCAGCGTTTTTGAAGTTTTTATGTCAAAACTTTTTTTATAAGAATAAACCTAATAATTCTTCAGTACAAACTTATGGTTTAGTTTTCTTCACATAGTTACATCAACAGTTCTT
This sequence comes from Timema podura, assembly GCA_033556935.1. NCBI lineage: Eukaryota > Metazoa > Arthropoda > Insecta > Phasmatodea > Timematidae > Timema > Timema podura. The sequence goes on from JAVRXN010000011.1 coordinate 61,742,038, forward strand.
GAATATCTTTCATGAGTATAGAGGCATCAAATGAGAATTTCTTTTAATGCAGGAAAATAGTTGTAACTAAATTCCAGGACACCCCTTTAAGAACTTTTAAGCTCCCCATGGGAAAAAAAATTGAATTCTATGTTTATACCTGGAGAATTATTTGATTTATTTTGGCAAAAAAATTGTTTTGCTATACAAACTGCAGAAATTCTGCAATTAACTCAAGTTCCCTACACTCCCAACTTAATAATTTAAAAGAAGGGCCTAAGCATTCTATAGTGAATTAAAGGTTTTTTGTTAATATAATCTTAATATTTATCTTTGGATTTCAAGTTGAAATATACCCCATAATTTCTCATTTGATTTGAAGTTGACATTTTACCATAATGATCAAATTAGACAGAAAATAAATTATTGTTATAGCTCAGATTACTTAATTTTACATCCTAGAAGCTATGAAAAGTATAATGTGTAATACTATCTATAGGTTTACATTTATTTTTGTAATACTAGCCTATATTATATTCATTGATAACCGTTGTTTACGTGGTTTAAGACGTCACTCTCGTAATACATGTAAAGTTTAGTCAAGAATACGCCCTAGGTACCAATAAGTACTTGGGATGAGATATTTAAAGAAATACCTTTTGAACGGCTGCTATAAGCATGTTGAAAAACTATGCGCACTACATACATCGTTCGGCCTAAGCTCAAAGGAATTTCCTGCAAATATTGTTAAAATTGGTCCACTTATCTAACAGTTATTGTGGAACAAACAAACAGATTTTTGAGTGGCCACCATTTTGAAGTAGATAACCATAGCATTCTTCGTTCGGTATAGGTTCAAAGAAAGTCCATTCTTCGAGTATATCTGCTACATGAACGTATTAATCAGTATAATATGCATGTCAAAATATCATAACTCACTGTATACCTATTTTTGCATCCCTCTGTATTAAAGAGAAATAATTCATATTTATTTTAAAATTTAAAAAATTATTAAACTGTTCCAGATTTTGCTATTTCCAAGTGAATAGTGGGGAAAAAACTTCAATTTAATATCTGACTTGATTTTAATTTCCAGGTTAATTGGTTGTAAAAATAGACTCTCAAGTGTATGTTAGCTATTCTAGTCATTTTCAAAATTAATTCATGATAATTTACACTTAAACAATAATTTGATTTTATACTTTGGTATCGGTTTTTTGACCTCACACAATCTCTCGATCAGAAGATATTTATTAAAGGACAGTTCATTTATAATATATTTTAAAGGTTAGTTTATAAGCCCTGGTAAAATATAAGACCAACAAATAAATTTTTAAAGTTTATCTATACATTTTAACACAATGTTTATCAAACAAATTAATTAGTTGGGTAAAAATGAGAAAAAAAATTGAAGAAATGCATCCGCAATTCACTGTATAAGAGCAGACACGTATAGAAAACATTCCCTCAGCGCATCCAGCTGAGACTCGAACCTCGACCTCCAGTATTTTGTGATACAGAATCCTTGGGTCATACGACTACTTATGCATAGCACCAAGTAATTGATCTGTTCAATTAAATTAACTGTTTGTTTCATTAAGGCCAAGACATTAGTCACGAGTTATCTGTGTTCTGTATAATTTTGTATCCCTGGTCAGTTCTTGGCCAAGGATATATTCGGTGGGGCAGGGGGGGTCTTATTTTCTGAACTATACTTATTTTCCACTTAATCATCGGAGTATACTGAATGGTGTAGAAGGCGGGGGAGGGGGACTGATGTGAATGGCCTCTAATACGGTGCACTTTCATTATGACCTAGCAGATGAGAACGCATCAATTTATTCATGAGCGTTTCCTGGTTTGTGACAAGAGTTTCTTCCGGGAGATTTAGATGACGCAAGGTCATGTTGTTTTTTTTAGAATGGAACTTTAAATGAGTCTCAATTAAATTTCTAAAAAACAGTTACATAAAACATAACTAATAATTTAAGTGTCTAAGATAGTAGGTCGAAAATATAATACTAAGAATGGTTTAGTGTGTTTGTCACTATATTTAATTTACTCCTGTGGTAATTATTTCTTTAGGAGAAAGAGGGCTTAAATTTGTAGTATTTATGTTAAAATTCTAATATATATATGGATAATTTATAATCTGTGTCTAATTATAAAATAAATTATATTAATTACATTGGAAGTTAAAGTGTAAACATGAGAAAGAAAATAGTAAATATGGTTGCTTCAAACAAACTTGTAAGCACGATATTATTAAATTCGAATGAAAATATTTCTAATTTCTGTTGCTTTTTCATTTGGCTAATTAATAATGTGGTTGGCCACAATCCTAGGGAAGACCGAGTTTATTTCGGGTTGAAATTATTTGCTATTTATATACAGGTTCGTCCTGTTATTAAATTATTATTATTATTATTATTATTATTATTATTATTATTATTATTATTATTATTATATTTAAAAGCTAAGTGTGTTTGTGGACCTATTAGGAGTATTGTGCAAGATTATGTTAGTTTAAAATCGTTATTTGACCTTATAGGTGTGAATAATATTAACATAGCTGCTCAAGGTGGGGCGGAAGGGAAAACAAGTTTAAGTCCTTATTTTTATAGTTTTTATGTAAAATTAACTTTATTTATAAAAATAAATAATGTATTACTCCTGTAGATACTGTTAGTTTAATTTTCTACACCTAATAATCTCAACAAATCCTGAAAATCTGCTATAAAGAATGCGGAATTTGAACAGTTGTTTTTATATTAATTTAAAATGGTTTTGTGTAAGCACTATTTTATATGTATCCAATTAATATAAATGCAGGTATATATTTAATTATTTTTTTTTAAAATATTCGAAAGTACTTTTGTTTTTATTGATCTCTATGGTTGGGAAACGTGGTCTCTTACCTTACATGACGAAAATAAATTTAGGGTGTTCGAAAACAAGGAGCCTGGGAAGATATTTGGTCCAAAAAAGGAATGACGATACTGGGAGTGAAGAAGGTTACATAATAATGAGTTACATTACTTGAAATAACCACAAGACATGCTAGAAATGAGAGAATGTCGCTGATTACAGTGGATGGGGCATGCAGCGCGTATGGAAGAATCTAGAACCGTGTTTATGGTATTGACTGGGAAACCCAATGGGCAGAAACCATTTGGAAGACCTAGACGCAGATGGGAGGATAACATTATAATGGACCTGAAAGAGATAGGGTGTAATGAGGTGGACTGGATGGAATTAGATCAAGGAAGAAATAGGTGGCGTACTTTTGTAAGTCCGGCAATGAACTTTCTAGTTCCTTATGCCATAGAGTTCGTGCTTTTGTTATATTAGCTGCGGAACTTAACTTAATACTTAAGTCGTGTTTCTTTCCCCCTTCCTTAAATGCTCCTACACACATATGGGTGACCTGGGGGTCTAGAGGTAAGGTGTCAGACTTCTATGCTGGGGTCCGGGGTTAAATCCTCGGTCCCGGCACAGATTTATCTGACTTCCAAGCCCTTCCTTCACCTCTGACAAGACGTTCATTAATCACAACTTGTGAATGTGAGGAGTGCCAGGCCTCCACCGTGGTTCGGATCCCATGTTAAACTGTAGGTTCCCCATTTCATCTCACAATCACCCTACCATTACACACTAGCGTAAGTACGTATAGCCCCCGAACGGGTAGTAAGACACATTGCTAATAATAATAATACACCTGTGTATTTGTGCTACGCGTCTTTCTGCACATCTGGGCTATCCACGCAGCTACACTAATGGGGCAGGGAGTGGAATGTAGAATTTAGAGTAAGTGCACCTGCATTATAGTGAAAGGAGTGGGAGAAAACTATTTAATAAACCCCTTTTCCGAACACCGATCCTGGTTTCAAACCTAATTCTCTCTATCATCAGCAAACTATATCGGTTGAATTAACGCCTTTGTTCCACATATATAGTCGTTATAATTAACTTCTAGATCTACTTATTTTGTTTGTTTTTTAATCAACGCATTTCACTAACCGTTCGGGTTGTAAGCTTATGTAGCCTACTAATTACGTTAATGGTTTTAGGAAGGTTATCTTTGAGGAAGTATACATCATTTGCTTGAAGGGAAGATGGAGAACGATTTTGTAAAACCCTAGTACACCCTACAGAGATTCGAACCCAATCTTCCCCGTCACCGGCAGTCTATTCAACTGTGAAGTAGTGCCTTAGACCATATGGCCAACGAAGGGGTTATATTCAATTGATCTTAAGACAATATATATAATTATATTCAATTTTATTCCAGCAATCGCGTCTTGGAATCATGTATGTAATCGTGATAGCTCAACCTATACCAAGCTGTTCACCTTTACGGCAACCTTGGAGACTTGTGCAGTCGTGCTTAGTTAAGAGCTGTCAGGAAGCAATCCGTACGAATTAAAAAGTCGTTTACGTTACGTGTTTCACTAACTGTACATTTCAGAACTATCGGTAGGCTAAAAACTCAAATCCGAATTTCAAATATCCCTTTTGATTTAAATCTCAAAGATATTCACTGAGATATTAGTCTAAATTAAAGTTATATGTTGGTTTTAAAGATAACAATTATTGGCCATAAGCATTGTATCCACGTTTCAGTGAATTTCGGATAGTTATTAAGGTTCCTACTCTTACCTGTTTCATATCACCTGAACATGATATATGTGTGCCTCGGTGACCCCATTGTCTAAGGTGTCAGTCTGGACAAACTAACTGAAGATGACGGGGAGATCGTGGTTCGATTTTCGGTCGTGTGTACTGAGGGTGTGGTTTCCCACTCTCTCCCTCCACTAAATTCAATCTTCCTAATCTTAACACATCTAGTAACTATTATACACACCTATAAGGTCAAATAACGATTTTAAACTAACATATCTTGGACAATACTCCTAATAGGTCCACTAACACACTTAGCTTTTACATATAAGTACATCCCGAACGCGTAGAAAGTAAGACGTGGTGCTAAAAAAAAACTAGTCTGAAGCTTAATCTCTTAGCAATCATTCCAAAGCTTAAGATTTTTACTCGTCTTATCATGCATTAAATCTATCCCCAACTAACAATAATTTAAATTAAAAGGATTATAAAAATGACCATTAAGGAAATGCACCATGATTCGCCTAAGAGAGAGGTTGGGAAAATCTTCATTTCAGTAAGTCCTAGGTAGGCTATCACGTCATTTTTTCTCACTTTAGAGGTTTATCTCTTTGTCTGTCTACCTTAAGTTCTTAACCAATTTTATCAAATTTGTTTTAGGGAGTGCTTAATGATTATTTTTTTAATAGGGGAAAACCAAGTAATAAATCGTTAAGTTGTCCTGAGAAACACTGGTTATTTTTTAATAATATTCAAAATAGAAAAATCATTATGATTAACACTTTTATTCAGACTGAAGTATGCACAATGACGTGGACATTGACCAAGAAATATGAGATCAATCACAACCTGGTGAATTGGGTGTTGGGTTCGCCCAACTAGTGGTTTCCCATTCAGTCTCTCGGGTAATTTAAATAAAATTTATTAAAATTAATATTTACTCCTTACCCCCCTATGCAATGTCGAAAATTTTAAATCTCTATAAATGAATACCATTTATGATAATATAACTCAAGACTTTTCATAAAAACGTTATTGTATTGTCATAATTTAGTAAGCATTCTAGATATATGTTTTTTATATTTGTCTTCAAAATAGATTTAGAATGAATGCACACAGTTGAATCTTAAAACTATTTTTGCAAAAATCAGCAAAAAGTTAAATATTATTTGATACCGTATTGTAAAATTTTAAATTAACTAATTAATAATTCAGACGGCATACAAATATGTGTTGTATCACTCATTCACTACCTGTTAGGATAGCCAAGTATAACACGTAATGAGTTAAGTATGGAGTGATTTAGAGTAATACCTGCATTACGTGGAAGGAGGAACCATTGTAAACTACCCTACACCACGAGATTCAACCTCGATCTCTCCATCATCGCAGTTATCAACACAAGTAGTGCGTAAACTTGCGGTCACAAGCGGGATTTTTAACACCACGTTTATACCTGTTATGCTTAAATTATGTATAAAACGCTAGATAGGTTGAATTTAGAGGAAGTGTACCTCGATTTCGTGGAGGGAAAGTGGAAAACAATTTTGGAAAAACAACCCTCAGTACACCCTATCTAGATTCGAACCCTGATATTCCTTCATTGGCAGTCTAGTACAACACGAGGGTAACGACTTGGACCATGCGGACACCGAAGCAGATGGTAAACTTAATGCTAATGGTTTAAAAATTTATAGCAAGCTACAATATTGTTCCTAAGTATCTGTTCAAAAATTATAATAATGTGTAGTTATTTTATTTCCAGCTTTTTAAAAAAAAGTAAGTCACCTCAAGGTGAGACAGACCCATTCATATAGATGCGAAAAGCCCTTAAAAGTCCTGTCAAGAGACATCGTGCTGCAAACCAATGAAAGCTGCCAGAATAAAAACGGACACGTCGCTGTGTTTTGAAATGTCAAGGTAAACCCAGTACTCTCTGGTACAAGGTCGGTGAGACACGGGTTCCAGACGTGACTACCGTTCAGTCGTCGGAAACCGGGAATGATATATGAAGGATTGAAGAAGGGTACGTTGAGGATGCAAAAGTAGAAATGAAGGGTATATAAAGAAAGTATTGCAGTCGTGAACATTTTCGACCTCCAGGTTTATAAAGGTCCTTGACAATTTATGTGCTTCCGAACTAAAAAAAAAAGATTCTTACAAGTCATTCCGTCATGTATGTCTGTACCTAGAACCATATCGAAACGGTTTAATTGATTTGGTTCAAAATTTATACAGTCGAATTTGGATAATTCGAACGTATACCATTTGAATTTATGTTTGATTCGAACTTTTCGCTTGGTCCCTTGAAACTTCTATTAAAACAATGTGGTTTTTTTTAAATCACATGTAATTAGAACATATTTTGTTTAGTTCGAAGTAAAATTACCTCGAAGATGACGAAAAAACAGCCTGAAATCTCGCTTGCGTAAGAAACACGTTTACTACTTGACTGTTGCTGCGCGGATAATTGGCTCTCTGCGTGCAGGGGCACTAAAGTTTTGTGTTTTGTGTTCCTTATGAGGATTTTTGTCAACTTGGACAGAACTTAACAGTTTGAGGTGAACTTAGAAATGCAGAAATTTTGGCAGATGTTATGAACAATATAGGCCTAAATGATAGTTCTTCAGTTGAAGAAAGGGAACCGATGGAGCTTTCAGAGAAGCCAATCCTAACAGCCACATCGAAGAGTCAAGAGTATTAATTCCAAAAAACCATAAAAGATTTTTAGCTTTTTTTGAAAAATTGTAAATGCAGTATTCTGGACTGCAATATTGATATGGAAAACTAAGAATAAAATTATACGTATGCGGTATACAGGATTGTATTTTACTTTACCAATTGATGTTTGAAGTTTATTTGTCTAGCTCAAATAAAAACTTAATTAATTCGAATTTTTGGATAGTTCGAATTTATTCCAGAGGTCCCTTCAGCTTCGAATTAGCCAGTTTCTACTGTATTTAGATGTTATATGGTCATACATCAAGGTCAAAACATTATTTTAATCATATATTAAAATTACTCAAGGTATTTGACTGAAAATTAATTTGAAAACTAGAAATTTCTTGAAAATAAGAAATTTTGGAAATGTTTTAAGTTATTATAAACATTGTAATAATGTTTTCAGAGAAAAAATTATTTAAAAGTAATTTTAAAAAATTAGTTTAGAATTTTTTAATGGCCATAGCGATTTTGTTCAAAAAGGGTAAGCTGGTGAGGGTCTTAAGTGATAAATAACACTGTAACTTGTTTATTCTTTAAGAACATTTCATTTAATGTTTGTTTTCTTAAAACCAATGTTTGTAAATATTATTCCAAAAGTATAATAGACTTTATGAAGAAATAAATACGATTGCGGTTCGGTGTCCGCATACGATTTATTTCAGCTGCTAATAAAATAATGTATTTATTCAGACTTTCCACAATTAATTACACTAAATAGGATAACGATGAGGAAGATAAAATATATAGGAAATGTGTCCACGTTTTCATAAAGGGAGAGCGGGACCCCATTTATAAGAGAAAAAATCCTCTATACACCCGTTCTGGATCTGAACCCCAATTTCCTCATCACCAGTAAAGAATTTAAATCAGTTTCATTTTAAAGATTTTTAACTTAAAAACTAAGCTGAAACATGTTCCAAAAATCTAACACAAAAGTAGAATACAGCTATTTTACGAAATTTTATTTAAAGTTGTATATTAATTAATTCAAACATAAATTAAATGTAGTCATATCAATTTAAAAAAATAATTATTTTCTCGCTAACTAAAAACTAATTATTGTTTTAGAGCCAATAGCCAAAATTAGAAGAAAAAGTTGGTTATTAATTAATTTAATTACATATAGCTCCACTTACCGCGACCAAAATTCAAATTGCTGTCTAACAATCTCTACTAACCCTTGCTAACGCAAAAGTAGGAGGGTTTTAATAACTGTTACCCTCACGGCTAGGTGTTCAGTGACGCGGCCCAGATGCCAGTTGGGAATGTCATGGCTTAGTCCCGAATAAGAGAACATGGGCAATATTTGTTGAAAATATTATTTCCACACTCTCTCTCTAAGTGAATAATAGAGCTTATTTGTAAATTAGCCAATATAAGACTGTTTTCTGAAACAATATAGTATAAGTCTAGAAACGCTAATATCGAGACTATAGAGAGCTTACCAGAATACATTAAGAGTCCATCTTACCCCACGGATAGTTCGTAGTTTGATAGGAAATACAGCTCTATCTAGGCGTCGCATCATGTTGTGGTTTTTCTGAAGTCTTCATTAGAAATCAATGGAATTGAGAGCATTAAAGAAATTTTTCCGAATCAAAATTAAAAATTAATCAATTTTTAAACTATTTCCCAGTTTCACTTTTGTTAGATAAAGAATGGAGAAAAACACACTTTAGTATTTTCTGATTCGAGCGTAAACGTGGACTTCAAGACCATGGTAGAAAAGACATTTAAAAAAAATACAAACATTGTTTGGGGTAAAGCACTCACCTCAGGACCCGATGCTCGTGGGTTCAAGCCCAGCTGGGATCGACAATTTTTGTTTGACATAAAAATTCGTAGAAACTTCCTTCAGAGGGAAGTAAAGCCGTCAGTACTACGTAAATTGTGGCATGTAAAATAATCCTGGAAGGTATGGGAAATACCTTTCCCGCCAACATTGGTAGGCCCTTCCATTCTCGCCCATAGAAATACTCTTGTGCTGATATAATCAATTGGTTTAGAAAGTACACGTTAAATACCTCAAATAAATAAAAAATATCAAATATTAGTTGACATTGCTAATACTATACTACCATATTATAATATCATATTATTTGTACTATTTCACAGGGATACTATCTATAAAATTAGTGACAACTGCATCTCAGATGACTTTACGTATAAATATATAAAATAGTTGTTGTACTGTTGTTCCCGTCCATCTTACCACGTTCTTAATACACAGTACTTTAAAACCACTTAGCCAAGAGGTTTTAGAGCGTAAATAACCCATATATTTCCATCACCTTAAAATATGTTTTTATATGTTTGTTTTGGCTCTAATTACAACTAAGAACAAACTTGATCTTAGCTTAATAATAATAAACCATATTTAGAAACTCTAAAATACAACATTCACAGGTAAGTATAGTTCTGTCCTTATTCAAGGTTAAGTGCTATTTTTATTAATACTGTTTCACGTAATTTGAGAAGGGAAAAGTGGCATTTTCTGGCAACAGTGCAGTCGGGAAAATGTAGAACCTAATTATTAGTGAGCAGCGTCGTTTTAAATGACACACAAATTATATATTTGTTATTTACTTTTACTATACTTATATTTGTTTCTAGTCAGTGAAATGTATCGTTTAGCTGGATATCACGTAAATGGTTTCATACATATTTTTTACCTAGAATAGTGTGTCCATAAACAATCCAACCCATTATAAGCCTCAATAAATTTGAAATTTTAGGAGCTCTCTTAAAAGAAATTAATTGTTTGTGCTAATTAATAATCTAGCTCACACATTTTATTTAATATACTACCACATTTCATTCAATACTTCAGTAAACCAGAATTTAGTAAACTTACGATTCAACCCTATTAATAGAGAACATGAACATCGTGTATAATATCGGACTAAGTAACGTGCACTTTGTAAAAACATGATTTACAAATTAGCTTAACATGTATACCTACACATTCACAAAATCGAACAATCATAGTGCAATGAATTGAGTTTTCTGGGGTTAGGAAAAAACCCTGTAAACCTGTGTAATGTAAGCTGGATAAGACGTTTAAACTAAACCAAAGCGCTCTAAATCAATCTGTAGTCAACATAACTAACTTCCCAGGCAGAAAATAATAGTCATGCTATGAATAATGTAACATGAATGTTCGGAGTTATATTCCTCTGATGTTGGAATTTTGAAAACTTCTATTTCTCTTATTTTGAAGCATAATAAATATTCCCGAAGCCATCTTCCTAAAGAAGTCATGTATTTGAAGAAATAAAAGTACTAATTTGGTTTCTAAAATAATGCCTTAAGAACAAAAACAGATTACATACACATGTTTCATATTTAATTTATTAATTTTGTTCTTGTGTATAATTTCTAAAAATTACTTATCTTATTTACGTTTAAAAATAACAAAACAAAATTGTTACATTGTATGGACGCTAGAGATTTTAAAATTGTGTCTAAATCAATTTTGAGCAAATTTGTCATCTATGTTCGTAGCGTTCGAAGTAGCACGGCCAAAAGTTATCTGTGTTTGTTAAAGCTGGAGATTTGTTGGATTAAAACTTTTGTTGGAAATTTCATGGTGAAAATTGCATATCTTTAAGAAAAGATTAATTAATTTTATCATATCTTATCTATAAATAAAATATATTTTAAATATTATATTTCAAAATCTCTCACTATTCGTCCTAATTTCAAGTTTCCTGAAGTACTGTGCCTATATGATAATTTTGGTACGAAATAAATTAATCTCAAGTTAATTATTTTATTTAATAAGATATGGTGCAAGGATTATTTTAAAAAATCATTTTGATGCACACATTGTCTAAGTTATTTGGTGCAAAAATGTTTATGATAATATAGAAATATCTATTTTTTTAAAATATTATTTGTAATAAAAAGTATATTTATAGCTTTAATGAACCAAGTTTTCAGATTAGGTTTTACCGTGATTTGTATAGAAAAGCTTGCTTACTACCAAATTCCAATATTCTTGGACATATGTAGGTAATGATAATGTGAACATCACGTGTTTTAGGTTTGTAAGTTAGTTTAGTTAGTGCAAATATCGGCTTTGTATCTCCAAGAAGAAATAAAATATATGATAAAATGGTGTGACCGTTCAAAGTATTTGGGAATTTACCAGGTGTTTTCCTCTCATTTCGTCTTTTCCTCAAATTCTAATACCGGGATATCCCTTTGGTGGAAGAAAACAATAGTTTATTTAGTGATAAAATCATACAACTCCATACTACTTTTGCATTTAATATCTAAGTATCCCTAATAAATCTTTACAAAATCATAATGTATACAACATAGCTATAAATATAGCAATTAAATATTTTAAAAGATATATACCCATATGAGGTGACTGGGGAGTGGAGGACGTTAAATAATGATGCATTACATACCCTGTATGCATAATAATACATTGTTAGGATATTAAAGTATTGTAGATTACGTTGGTCAGGACACGCAGCGTGAATAGGAGTTCTAGAACCTTGTTCAGGTTATTGACTGGCAAACCCAAGAGGAAGAAACAATTGGGAAGAACTTAGACGCAGAAGGTAGGATAACATAAAAATGGACTTGAAAGAGATTGGATGTACAGCAGCCCCATGGTTTCTTTGGTGCTAACTGACAGTTCACAGCTGACAGCTGACAGTCAACAGTTAGGTATATACCTAATTGTTGACTGTCAGAAGTGACAGCTGCTAAACACATGTTTTTTGCAGATCATATGGTTCGGCGTAGGGATACATAATTTGGTCTGGTAGCTTTTTAAAGCCGTCAGCTGTCAGCTGTGAGCTGTCAGTCAGCACCAAAGAAGCCATGGGGTTACTGTAATGAGGTGGACTGGATAGAATTAACTTTTTTGTAAAAACTGCAATTAACTTTAGAGTTCCTAATTCCATAGCGTAAGTAATTATGCTATCGTATATTGGTGCAAGAACAAATAATGTTTTCATTTTTAATTGAAATTTGCGCTGCTAATACATATTTCATAAATTACGTACTTTCTAAAAAAAAGATTCAAGACATTAATGAGATTTATTTTGTTCCTTTGCCTTAGTATTTAATTTTACCAAACTTTTTTATTCTCTTAGTTAAGTCTTTTTCACATGGCGGTTTTTGCACCAAGACCTTAAAATAAATGTTCTCTTAACCCCTGCTTGGTCGTGGCTATACGATCACGCCCACACCTATGCTGTTGGGTCAGTATAGATCCGGCTGTGAAAGAGACAAACAATTCTGTCAATAACCAAACTTCCGGATCGCGAGATATATATTAAAAGTGCATTCTATATCATTAATATAATTTCTGACGATTTAAATTGTGTAATACTTAATAAATCTGTGTAATATCACTCAACGAGTCTACCTATTGAGTTAAGGGTTTTAAATTAGATACCCATCATGGCAGAAAAATATATATCATTGGTAAAATTCGGGTTTTTCTTTACGGTTCTGAATTAATGTTCGTAGAGCTGGATGTTGTGTCTGTCCTCGAGTTATCATATTTTGTAAGCCGTATTCTGATTTATAATCAGTCGATTTTGAGAATTCCTCTTAAACCGGTAGAAATAAAAAATAATATATAGTTTAGGGGAAATAATTATATTAGTAAATTATATGGAAATGCTACTGAACTTATCTAATGGTAGAATAGGCTAATTTAGAAACATAATAAATTTCAGTCTTCAAGGTAAAGTATATGGAGGCTGCGCTGGTAATTATGGTGGGTTTTTTTTGCACTTTAAAAAGTATCTATTAGACTGTTATGTATTCATCCACCTCTCAGATACATCCTTTTTAAGAGAAGTTCGATTTAAATCATTTGACAAAGTGACAAAACGTATAACTAAAACAGATGAATATGAAATTGTAGTTTTAGAAAAAAATATCAACTTGAAGTAACAATTTAAAGCTACCGTGAATACCAGTACTTCCTACTACCCGTTCGGTTTTACACTTATGTACTAATTACTATAATGCGTTGTGGATGAGTAAGGTTAAATTATAGAAATTGTACTGCAGTGGGAAAATATTTAGAATAAGCAAACTTCAGTACATCTAACCGGGATTTCGAACCCGACCTCCTCGTCATAGGCAGTCCAGTATATTGTGAGAGACCCTTTAAAACATTTATCCACCGAAGTGGCTTAATGGCTCTGCGTTAGCCCTGCAGGCCATGTTGACTCATGTCAATGACCAATAAATACAATATTTAAGAAAAAAATCAAATGATGTACAGTATATAGCAATGGTGCACATGTCAAATGAAGAACTATAAGGGAAAATAAAGTTTTAAAATAACACAATAATTATATTCACACCCATGAGGCTACAACAGGAAACAAGCAGAGGGATGGATAGACTGCTATTCTCAACTTGAATGCGATTTTTACTTTCTCACATCAAGAGAAAAATTATTGTCATCGTGAAAACTTTCAACCTCGAGAATATGACAAATCTTTACGTTTTAGTGTGTCTGATCCCCCAAAAAATTGCTTTTACATCTTCTGTCTATCCCTGACCACAGACCTGAAATAATTTTATGTATTTTGTTCAAATTTGATATTTAGGTGAAATAGATTCAATACCTTGAGATTTTTTTAAAAATCATTTTGAGACTATCCCTAGAATTAAGGGTAGTTTACTAGCGAATGATTTTTTATTCCAATTTTTTTTAAATTTCTAAACGATTTTGCTTAAAATCGATACCTATAGAATGTTAAACTGATAAATAACACTGTATGTATGTATTTATGTTAAAAACGCCGTAGTTTATTGATGAGTGATATCGAAAGTTCGAATTATTTAGAAACTTTCTGTAACGATTTTCTTTGAAATGTATATCTTGGGAATGTTTTAAATGACAAACAAAACTGTATACTTGTTTTATGGAGGAATTTTTAAGGATAGTTTACTGATTATGATTTTTTTTTTGAAATTTAAAGAAATGGCCTTAGTCATTTTGTTAAAATGAGCATTTTTTAATATTTTTACATTATAAATATGTAATAGTATAGTATTTTTTTAAGTTAGTTTATTAGTAGTTTACTCATTACTGATTTTTGAAAAAATTGATTATTTTTAAAAATAGCTCTAACAATTTTGTTTAAAATTATATTTGGTGACAATCTTACGTGATAATAAACATAGTTTTTTGGTTTTATAAAATAATTTAATTTAAGAGTAGTTTAGCTATGAGCAATTTGAGCAAATTCTTAATATTTAACAAATGGCCTGTAAGATTGAGTTCAAAATTATAAATAAGAATATATTTTTATTTTTACAAATATAAATCATTCAAAGGTAGTTAAAAATTTAATTAATTTAAAATTAGTTTTTTCAAGCTTTAATACACTATATAACAAAATTGATATGATTGTCCTATTTATTTTTAAAAACGGACTATGATTCATAAAATTTCAAAACTCACTTTTTATTAGGAATAGCTTTGCATAGATTTTAATGTTTCTAAGGCACAATGTTTCTTAGGTACCATTATAACAAAACACTTTTAATGACAGTAATACAACAATAATATCATAAGAATCTAAAATACTAACATAATTTGTATACCTACTTATAATATAACTTTTTATGTTATATAAAACTTTATTAAAGTTTGAATTCTACACCCGTATCAGTTTTATTTATTTCTATCTAGCTAGCTATCAACTAATTAAAACAGCCTTGGTCTGAGAACTCCAACAGTTAATTTGATTAAAATAGTTAATAATTTTAGATTTTCGAAAGAATTTAAAAAGTAGATAGTAATTGTTTTGGGAGAGTTTCCTCTGTTGTTGAATAAAAGTCGAGAGATGTGACCAGACTACCCTGGAGAATCATGTTAAACAGAGCATGACGTCACATGGTTTGTGAATATATATGTATCAGATCGGTCAATATAAGGAGATCGACATCCCCGGTATCTCGACCAGTGCGAAGTTTTACAACCGACAGACAACAACAGTCTCTTTGGGGGTTTGAATCAGTTTTCTCGTTGTAGCGTTTGAAAGCTGCTGCTGCCATGCAAGCTCTTTGGTAGTGAAAGTGAGATTTCAAGAAGTGTTTTTATAAAAGAACGCGAGGAAAGACAAAGACACAGTTGTCCGGCGCGTTCTTAAAGGGGAGTTGCTGTTTAGGTTGATCATACGTGCGCATGCGCGATAGACAAGGTATAAAATAAAAAGTTGCCATAGAGGAGAGCTCCTTCACGCAGAAGAAGCGGTTGTGGAAAGTGTTATTGTTGGGTTATTCGCCCGACGTGAGAAATGGCGAGGACAACAAAGTTCTTGGTTTTCGTCTTGCTCTTTGGGCTTGGTGAGTGAGCGATAATACGACATGGTATTGTTGTCATTGTTGTTGTTGTTATTGTTTAGGTATTTAATGAGGGCGTCACCATAAACAATCTGATTAGATAGAAAGGAACATTTTTGACAATTTTAAAAGAAACTCAAAACAGTTTTCATATATTTATACGTCAAGTCATGTGATCCGAAACTATAATTTTTCATAAATATATCAATAATTATTAAATAACACTAATAATAAATTGAAATTCGATCAATGTTGATAGAAAAAATTTTTTTAATTTTCTTCTTATCAGAATCCTCCTAGATTTTATTAATTTTTTAATTAGCTGTTTACAATTATTGCACAATGTATGCTCTAAAGGATTCACAGATATAAAATAAATAATTATCAGACATAATAATACTCATCTGATTTATAAAATTGAATAATTAACGGTTTAATCTTGTAATTGCCTTGACATTAATAATAAGCTTGATCATTAGCTGCTGGTTGTTTATAAGGATACATCTTGGATTGAGTATCTGTATGAGCTTTCATTTTATTATTTAACAAAAAGTCTAAAACCCATTTTATTTGAATTATTTACTAACTCTTATGTTAAAAAGCGATTACTTCATAGTTTAATGAACCAAAACTGAGTTTAAATAAAAAAAAATTTTTTTCAAACCTAATTACAAGGTTATATATATTATAATACATTGAAATGCTGCCCTCTATCAAAATGAGCACATACGCACGTCAAATATTCATATGTGTTCTTATAAATACTATAGTTTAGTTAAATAGTATTTTCCCCATTAACTTATATATATATATATACTTTTCATTTTGAGTGATAATAATGTTTTCAAAGTTTTATATAAGAACGTCCTAACCTTATTTCTACAAGAGAGCCTTGTAATACATATACCAATATGATACAAACAAATTTTTAACTAAATTTATTCAAAGTATTTAATATATTATTATTTTATTTGCATAATTGATTCTACTAATATTAAAAATTCGTCTCTACCACAACTGCATTATGTATTTTAAAATGATTTTTTTTTATCCTGGAGTGCAACTTTTTAATTTTTTTGACATAGTCAAATTGTTCTTGAGCTATAAAGTTTACCATGTATCAGCCTTACACAGTTTACATTAAAACAAATCTGACATATGGATGAAATTTCACCTTATATAGTTATATTATTTAGTAGTTGGTGTGCTAACGTAATGTAACTTGAACTTTACGTAATTAAAGTAAATACATTTCAAGATTTGCTCTACTTAGATTTCTACATAAAACATATGCATAGGACCTATGTACCCATCGTTTAACCTGTAAGGTAACAAGCTTACCTTGCTTTATTATACTATGGTATAACTTATAAGATAGGTAAACAGAGTATACCTCTTTAACTGTTGTCACATATTTTGAAAAAAAAATCATCTATAAATATATTCTTCCCTATTCGACATAGATAATTAAAATTGCATCCACAATTTTGTATTTCCACAAATAACTCGTGTAAAATAATATATTCAATGTCTTATATAAATTTGGATATTAACCCCAGAGCTATACATGCTATAAGTTATTTTAAAGGTTAGACCTAGACATGTTTCGAACCAAGGACTTCCTGTTTGTCAGGAAAACGTGTCTCCGCCACCACACCTATATAAACTGTTTATTGCAACACAACTTTGTTTTTTTAATGGTACGTCTTGATTGTTAAACCACTCCAAAGGCGTTGTATTATATATAATCGTCATAGCGTTTTAAATCCCTCTTTTTTCTCTCTCTCTCTCTCTCTCTTCTGGTTTACCTTGAACGAACGGGGACTCGCGGAGACAAACACGAGAGAGAAAGAGGTAAATATAAGAGAGAGAAGAGAAAACTGTTATCGAGGTCAACCCAACTCTCCTTTCCTTAATTCTCTCTGGCCGATCTCACCGGTCTGTGATTCGACGTTTCACGGATCCAACATGGCGGAGCAATTTCACGGAAGTTTTAGGGAGAGTGGGAGGGGGGGATTGCTTTTTATAATTTCTGGTTATGATAATGTGTAAGCTCGAGGCTCTTGTGGACCGTCACCTCATTGCCAACTTAATATCGGCAACCGTTCGAGTAATATGTACCTTTATTTTTTCGCATCGCGTCTTATTACCCGTGCGGGAAATCCACATTTATTGATTTGGGGATGAGGAAGGTAGAGTTTAGAATATACTCATTCCCAATTTTGTGTAGAGAGAGTGAGAAGTCGTTTAGGAAAAATCTCACCCCAACCCCAACTTTCCCATCACATCAAACTAAACCAATTTGAAGTTAAGACAATGCTGTCATCAATGCGGGCATTAATAAATAGTAATTAGTATTTTCCGTGACTATTTCGACAACTAGCGAACACCTTAAAAATATATCTACACCGATTTGTGGGATTTGTTTCAAGCAACCTCGCTAGTAATAAATAGTTTCATAAAAAAAATTATTTACTCTACATTTGTATGTTTACCACGAAGACTATTAAATTAATACTCGGGATCAAAGACGCTTCGATAAAAATAATTTAATTAATGTCAGAAACACGCATAAATAAATAAAAATAATTTTCTGTCATTAAGTATTCCTGCACCATTTTGGGTTTGAGGCTTCCTGGCTGAAAAATCTCAGCTTCATAAGTCTTCTGGGCTTCGAGACTCTTACAACTGGACAGCGCAACTGTTGTAATTGAAAAAAAAAAACCAGAATGATTACAGAAAAACTAAGTCAATTTAGAGGGTATAGATGCGTTAGGAACATTTAACCAAGAGAACTGGGAGTAAAATGGTTAAATATGAAGGCCAAAAGCCGTTTTGCACTAGGTGAACCTCTTTATCTCAAATCGTCGACAAATCCGTCAACATCCTAATAGATGAGGAAGTTTCTTTGGGATAGGTGTAAAGATGGAACAATATTGTTTAGTTAAAATGCTACTTTCTTTTTATCAAACTAATGTCTAACATAATAATTACTAAATACTTGATGCTAGGGGTAAGGATCAAGAAGATAGCCTTCAATAAATACGCTTGCGTAAGCCTGTAATAGTAAAGGGAAAACTGCACCTAATCGCACCAGGCAAGAACCGGAACCCAAACCTCCACGTCAATGGCAAATCAGAGAAGACAAGACTGACGTCGTTGCCTTCATACCTAACGGTCTTTTTTATAAAATACATTAAATATTAGGGATAGGGATAAATAAAGTCGTTAGGAGGAAATGCACCAACATCAGCGTGGATAAAGGATAGGAAAATAATAGTGATCAAAAAACACGAATAAAATCACCCTGCCGAGATTCAAACCTCGACCTCCCCACAACCAGCCATCCATTATATTAATATGCTGGTGCCAATGCATAGTTTGACTACTAGTAGTAGCATTTGCATTTTAAAATATCCTAATTTCTCTTTACGAGTTCAGCACACTGGTCCTGTAGGACAAATTGAATTAGTTCAATTTTTTTAAATAATAATAATTACTAAAATTGAATTTGGGCTATAACTGAAAGAATCTATTACCAAAATACTATAGTACCATCCGTCCTTGAAGGTTCATGAATCGACTCCTCCACTGAGTTGTCAGTTACGTTTGCTAGGAGACAATAGGTTCCTAGTAGGTCTTAATAGTACTTGCTAGTATCTCACGCGTGTTAAGGTTGGATGGAAAAGAACACGGGTTAAGGTAATTATTTGTACAGATTTTTTTAACAAAATAACATTTTTGTCTAAAATAAATCAAAGATTGTATCAATGTATAAGTTTATTTTAACCTTCAACACTTTATGGTATCAACAGTTCTAGAATATTTGTCATAGGTATCGAGACATTTGACCAAAAACTTTTTAAATTAAAATAAAAAATTCTGACTAAATTACGCAATGCTATATCAGATATTAAAAAATTGTTGAGATTACTATACATAGAAAAATAAACTAAGCGTATCTATTGAAGCAATGTTTAATTTACTGTGTCAAAAAAGTTTATAAAAATGTGGCAACCTTAACAAGCATTTCCTTCCATTCCACCTTAAAACGCACTCTTTCAATAGACTAGACTGCTGATGACGGGGAGATCGGAGTTCGAATCCCGGTCAGATGCACTGAGGTGTGGTTCCTCCTAGATGGTTTTACACTTTCTCTTCACGTAAATGCGGGTACACTGCTTCTAAATTCAAACTTAATCATCCTTAATACATTAGCGTAATCAATACATAAACGTTTAGATCAAACGGGTATTAAGACGCGGTGATAAAAAAGAAAGAAAAAGGTTCGTTGTCTACTCTACCGTTCAAGTCTCTCGAGAGCATTATCCGCCCACGTTTATAAATCATGGACGTGACAAAATATCACGAACGTTTCGTGTGGAAATGTTGCGAAACAGTCTTTGGTATGCCAGCACAACATTGGTGCTGCGACATGGCCACGTGAAGTGAAAGTTTAGTAACAAAACACCCCCTGAGGTGGTATTTTGGCGGTTTGATTACATGTGAACCTATTTTGAAGAAACAAGTTTTGGTTGTTGTAACTATACAATGGACAACTTTAATTATTTTGTACAAGTATGAATGACTCCTCCCACCCAAAAAAATTGTTAATCTAGTTACAAAGGAGAGATTGGTCCGAATCTATAGGTTGCTCCTGCCTTGGCCCATTTAACTAGTTTGCAATTTCTAAGAAGCCTTAAGGGATATATGTTTTAAGTTTCAAATATGAATATTTAGTGGGGTTTTTTTTGGCACCCCATCTTACTACCCGTTCGGGCTATACGATTATGCACTAATTACGCTAATGGTTTTAGGGATTAGGGAGGTTATATTAATATGAAGTGTACCCGCATTTGTATGAAGGGAGAGTTGAAAATCATTTTGTAAAATAACACCCTCAGTACACCCGATTGAGATTCGAACCTCTATCTCCCCGTCATCAGCAGTCTGTTCTAATGCGATAGATGCGTTCAATGAAGCGGGTAATATTTAATTGATTTAAAATGTCAACCTTGGAGCTCAAAAATAGCACTAATTATCTATCAATGAACTTATTGACGTACACAGATATAATGTTGGGCCCCTTTTACACAATAATGAGAATGTTTAGGGGAAGTGGGTGGAAGCAAACATAACCTGATAGGTTACATAATCATAGCTCAATAAGATCCCGTCAAGAATTAACAAATAAATTAAATTATGTCAGATAAAAGTCTGGGTTTATATTGTACACAAAATTTACGAATATTTAGATGTGATAAAATTTAAAACTACAACATTTTTTATTTTAAATTATTTATTTCTGCTACAGGCCGAATATGTGAATTTATAATAAATTTTGATCTAGGGGAGGTGTTCTCCATATTTCCCCACGCCTTTTACTGAGATATCCAGGTTTGACTCTTTCCTCGGGTCATTACTCAATCATTAATAATAATTTAAGACGTAGAAAAATTTTGAGTGCAACTTTCAATACAAGGAGTTCTGAATACACTTTAATCAGGACTTAGGTGCTGAGGGCCCCTGTATGCTTGGATCTTGAAAAAAGTAACAGTTAAAATAACCTGCTTCAGTGCCAACATGGTCCAAGCGTTACTTTTGTTTTAGACTATACTGCCAATAATAGGGATATCGGGGCTCAAATCCCGGTCGGGTGTACTGAGGGTGGTTTATCCTAAATGGTTTTCCACTCACCATCCACGCAAATATGGGTACAGTTCCCCTAACTTTAACTTTCCTTCCCTAATGCATTATCGTAATTAGTACATAGGTGTTTATCCCAAATGGGCAGTAAGACGTGGTGTTAAAAAAAAACTAATTTTGGAAAATACATCTAGGGCCTCTGTGTAAAACAGTTTAATCTTGAGAAAAGTTCCTCCTGTGTTTTTAGGGTGATTAAATTTTTTAAATGTGCCCATGTTTGTTTTGTTCAGCTTTCGCTACAAGCGTGCGACATAAGCGACAGGATGATGACGGTGAAGCTGAAGAGCAATCCGTGGATGAGCTGTGTGATAAAAGACCACCAGATGAATATTTCAGGCTTAGTACAGAAGGTGACTGCAGAGATGTCGTGAGGTAATCATCACCTTAGTTACAATTAATGAAATTGGCCTTGATGGCTATATAAAACCAATATCATATATTTATCCTTAAATTTATTCACGCCTAATTGATCAAATATTTGGGGACCACTATGATTCGAGCCCTAAAGCTTTGATCGAAAATATTGATGATTTTATCACACTTGAAATTAATATTTATTGAGTTTATTTTAAATTAACTTGCTGAATTTTGAACAATTGCTTGCTACTGGAATACCCTGATTATTATTCATGTATAAAATTAAACTAACTGAAATTTGGTCTCCTCCAGATCATAATTTCCCTAATTATAATGATTTGCAACATGTATGTTAATATTAATTGAAATCCACTTTAATTACAATCTTGTATCGCAAACTTGATCGCATAACAGCCCTCCCGAGTCGCAGATGGCTGTGGTATCTGATAGCTCACGATATAAATTGGTCGTTCATATGTAGCTGATGATTTTCACACGTCAATCACAGACTCAGCCTTAAAACATGAGTAAATAATTACTTTGATCACGGGATGATAGCTCAGTGGTAGAGCGTTGTTGCACTAAACCAAATATATCAGGTTTGATTCCCTTGTCCAGGTGTCACTTTTCAACTAAATTAAATTGAAATGCGGTCTCTTCCATAGACACATCCCCCCTAATTATAATGATTTGCAACCCGTGTGTTTAAATTCATTCTTAAGGTATGGTTGTATTTCCCGCCGTAACATTTCGAGCCCGGGCGACTCTTGCGAGCAATTAACGCGAATGTACCATGTTGTTGCTACGTTTGCCCACCAGGTGTGACCAAGCCGGGGAGAATGGCGTCACCCGTCTAGCCTCTGTGAGGTGTCCTAACGGCTTAGCTTTTGACATTGATCGACAGACTTGTGACTGGCGAACCAATGTCAAAAACTGTGACAGAGTGGAGAGTAAGTATGACCACACGATGTCTAGCCCGAGGAGCGTTGGAGGGCGTCATGCACTGATCAACACCTTATTCGTTCAGATGAGTTTTATGCAATATCCCTATAAAAACTCTGTCTTAAATATTTCTAAGCGAAATATACAAACAAATGAAGAGGAAAGATTGATGAAAACGTCAGAAATTAACTAACCTTGAGATAGGGAAACTATGCCTTATAAAATATTTTTAATGTTCCAATAGTTTTTTCTAAACCATTCATTTCTTTCACTTATTTTCTTGAATTTATCAAATTTTGTTCCAATGGGCTTTTTAATATTTACGGAAACATAAGGCTATTTTTGCATTAGTACTTCGAATTTCCTTTTAGTGGGGAGGTAATCAATTGTAAATATGTCTTAAGTCCCTTAGTTTTATCATGAAACCACCAATCAAAAAATCACTGGCCAAAACTTTCCCCTAAATATCAACCCCAAATATTTGACCCGATCACATCAATTTAAAGAAAACAACATTAATCTCAACTTGATTTCCAAACTATACACTTAATCGTTGATCTCTGTTACAACTCCACCGCTCCTGGCTATAGATATATTTAATTTTATTATTAAATATGTTTGTTCTTTCTATGATTGTCATCAGGTGCACTAAATCTGGTATTAAGCAAATCACTTGTCCTTCTGGATTGTCTTTCGACGTGGATAAGCAAACTTGTGATTGGAAGGGTAAAGTGAACAACTGCGACCGTTTGGAGAGTAAGTTGCCCCCAAGACTTACAAACAAAACAAAAACGTTGCGGTGAAGGTCCGTAGAGGATGGAAAAAGGGGCAACACCAACCCACCCACAAAAAAATATATCTGCTTTCACCTTTATTTGTTGATATTACGACACTTTGTGTACATATCACTCCTGTTAGGATATAAGAAACTGTAGAAATTACATGAACATGGGATTCTCGCTTGGAAAAACCAGTATTTCATCTAAAAATGTTCGTAAATTAAAATACAATTGGAGGGTTTGTGACTAAAATGTGTTATACCACAACGATAACAATTAGGGTTGATATTTAATGGTGTTTCTACACTTCCTTGCTGCAAACATATGTGTGTTATTACTGTAAGTCCGAAGCTTGCATCAAATTATGGCAAAATAGTTATTTAGGCAAATAAATTTTTTTATCGTTATATCAGACTTATTAATTTGTGACACAGTACATTATTGTTCCAAGCGATTTGAATTTATTTATGTTTAAATTCTTGAGATTTGGGAGGGTGAGGAGAATGTTAACCTGTTCAATTATCAAGTCACGCAGATTAAATTACGTTTAAATTTAGTAAAGTTACGGTACTCAAATTCTTGAAAACATATTTTTGAGGAGGTATATATGACACATGCGCTTTTCGTAACAATCTGACAGGTCACGTAACAGCAGTAACCTCTCGTACAACACTTTTCACGCCGCGGGAATTTAGGAATGAGGGCATTATTTTATAACGGTTCATGAGGTAATTCGAAGTGTTAGCAGACCTGCGTAGCTTGAAACCCGGCGCAATATTGGTACTTTCTCTTCAGCTTCTTGTGGTGATGGCGTTTACAATTTCCTTTGTCATCTGTTTCTTTGTCATGGTGTGTGACTCAAGGTGGATGGTGAGCAAGTAAATGATCTGTAGCACGAGCATGTTTATGTTTATGTAGACAAGTATAGCCAGAAATTGCTTCTGATTCTCTTCTTTTTCTTTTTTTTAACAACTTTTAGTATTGTATCAAATAAATTGTAATTTATTAGTTTAGAAAAGTGTCTCCCAAACTGCCAGCACCTATACTCCAGTGGTACGTGGAGAAGGATTTTAGAATTTTATTGATCATAAAAGACTTATTGATAATATCAATTATGATTAACAAATTAACGTAGATTTTGACTTGAGGTCATAGACGTTCATTAAGTCTTTCTTCCCCCCCCCTGTCATGGCTTTGTTCAGCTTACCACTAGAGATTAGTTAAAATTTGTACCAATAATTTATATTTCAAGATATAGCAAGTTTTGGTTTTTTATTGAGATCTGGAAGGGATACACGTTAGTTAGGCCATGGTCCCAATAGGGCTACGTGACTGGCGAAAGTTTGGGAAACACTTATTTAGAAAATAATATCTACTATACAATTATTATTTTGTAACCAGTTATATTTTTATAGGGCAAAATACATTTTTATAGCTTAAATTATCACACTATGGCCCTATTTTATAAATTATATTATAGTGGAACCATATAAAGTAAGCTTGATATCTATTTGGGTAAACACACTTTTAGTTGAGTATCTAGTACATTAAAATTAATACTAACGATACTCGGTCTCAATTTTAACCATTCAATTTAAAGAATATGAAATTCAAATGCGGCTATACCCGCAATTATCAAATATAATAGATTGGCTATTTATTTAGACTCTTCTACACGCGTTATACGCCTAAGTACTATTTATGCTAATGGATTGGAATTTTTAAGCTTAAATGTATAAGAAGTGAACCCGCATTTGCGTGGAGGGAGAATGAAAAATCATTTAGAAAAAACTCAGCTCACCCAACCGAGATTTTAACCTTGATCTCCCTGTTCTTGACAGTCTAGATCAACACGACTAGCGCGTTAGCTAACTACGCCACTGAGGCGGGTCAGCTTTGCTATTAAATCCTTAAGTCAAAATAAGATTTAGAAAATAAATAATTAATTGAAATGTATCTTTCAATTTAATTTCTCATATTAATTAACTAACTAAAATTTAAATGTAAAAACCATCTAAATCAAACGGAAAGTGTGATTTTTTTTTCCCCCACTGTCAATCGGAATTTGAATTTAAAGTCAATTGATAGTTTAAATTTCACTTTCGATGTTGATATCTGTGCCAAATACTGTATAAAGTAGGACCATGCAAAATATTCTGATATTTCTTAAGTTGACTTGTATTAGAAAATAATTAATCTTATAGTTTCACGATAGTGTAAAGGGTGTTTGAAAATAATCTATTACATGCTCGCTACATGTCTAGACATGAAGAGAACATTATCTAATATTGACTGCTTGGATTTAGCACTAACAAGAATGATCTGCATGCGCATGCACACTCATTTTACCCTGAAAAGATGCGAGCAGTATTTATTAATTAGATGTTCTGTCTTTCGACAGATACAGTTCCCTGGTCCAAATTGAGTCCTCCAGCATCTACTATTAACAACGTCCCTTTTATTTATACTCTGAAAACTACATCTTCTTTCCTTGCTTGACGTCATCCTCAAGTTGCATTTATGGTTCTCCTTGTCCCCTTCACCCATCCACTTTGCCTTCTATGACATCGCTTGGTAGGTTATTTCTATCATAATGTGATCCAACCCGTTGGCCATTTCTGCGTTCAATCGCCTACATAAATGGTTCTCTTTCTATTGACTCTTCTTAGAGAGTATTCATTAGTTAGCCAAACTCTCCACTTTCGTTCTCTCTATTCTAGTCCACACCACATCTCAAAGCTTTCTAAATCGTCATATCATGACCCTATAATTATATTAAAACCAAGATAAGTAAGCTTGCTACCTTTAAGGGTAAACTGAGTGTAAATATTAGATAATTATGTTATAATGTTTATTTACTTATATTAAAATAAATTCACAAAAATAACAAAACAGTTTCATAATTTGTTTGGTTAATTTTTAATAACATAAAACTAATAAAGTTACAATCTACACTTCTGGTAAAATTTTAGGGTAAAACTAAATTCTTATTTAGAGTAATAACTGTGAATGCATGTGTAATATTTTTAGTGTAAATGTTTCAGATATAGTTTATCACACACATGCTATTTTCTAGCAATTTAATTTATAATTTAAACTTAGGTGCTTAGTAATTCAAACTTTTATGTTCTAACAATGTCATTTTCTTTATTCATGACTCATATTAATCAAATGTATGTTTTCTTCCTTTGTTAAATCATGTTTTAACTACTGTACTGTCTTGTGTGCTCTTTGCTAACATATATATGTGTTTGATATAAACATAGCTTATGATCATATTATGTGATTAACACTAAACAGCCTCTACTATATTTTGTGTTCTTTCCTTCACTATAAAACTATTTTTTTATCGAAAGTTTATTCTGCTTCTGTCCTATACTTACCTTTCATCTTGCATTAATAATTTCTTACTTTGCCTTTACTTGTCTTAATTTTCTGCTACCAATTTTCATGCCGGGGTATAAAATCCCCCTTCTTGTTATTACAACTATAATTTGCGAACCAAATCAAACATGGAAGTGAAAAACATATATATCCACGATTTTAAATGAGATAATATTAGGTCCAGCCGATTGTTTTCAAACTATGTCATTGAGTACGTTTAAAATATATTTTCAAGAAATGTAAAAATTGTTTAGTAAGTGTGTGTGTGTGTGTGCTAATTAAAATGTCTCTTAAATTTGTTATTCAGAATTTGCGATAAACGTTTGATACTTAAGGTGGCGTTGTAGGGGAAGCGAGAAAAGGCCATTGCTTTTGTAATTTTTATAGTAAAACTTTTTTTGGCGCAAATAAATAAAATATTACTCTAGTAGAAATATTAAGTTTAATTTGTCTTCACATGATGGTTTCAAAATTTCTCGAATATCTCTCAGGGGTGTCCTGTAATTTAATGACAACTTTTTCTCTTAGTTTAAAAAGTTAGTCATCTAATTCTTCCATCCTCATGACCGTTATTCAACAACTGTTGATATCACCATGTGCATAAAATTAAACTCTATATTTGTACTAGGGAAATATTTTATTTATTTTAGCCACAAAAAAAAAAGTTTTGCTACTAAAATAGCTGTAAAAACAATGGCCTTTTCTCACGTCTCCATCCACCCCACCTTAAGTAGAGTTTGAAATCTATAAGAAATATTTTAGCTAAGTTGGAATGCAAGAATTTGATAGTTTCTATGTATGTTTCCTTCGATCCTAAATAGACTTGATTGTAAACCCAATTTTTTTCCCTCTTTTAGAGCCTAGGAAGATCATGCCCATCCTGAAAACGGACGAGCCTGTATGTCCTGAGGGGAAACTTTCTGCGGTAACGGCGAATGTATCGAGAAGGAACTCTTCTGTAACGACAAACCGGACTGCAAGGACGAGTCTGACGAGAATGCTTGTAGTAAGTACCTTATTTTTATTTTGAACAACCACGATTTTTGGACCTTTTTTTTTTGAAAAGTTTCTAAATCTTTAATCCTCTCTTTTTTTATTAAAATGATTAATTTACTAAAAAAAAATTAACAGCGACATTATTGGCCTTTTTTAAAAAAAATCTAAACTTTAATCCTTTGTCTAATAAAATGATAGTTCATGAAGTTTTTTTACTAATAGGTCTAGATATATTTAGTTTTCCACAGTTGTAGACGAAATTGGTTCTAAAAGTACACATCTCACAATTATAGACGTGGTGTGACTTGTTTTCAGGGCAAGCAGAATATTTTAAACTGCAGCTGTAAATTTATATCATCGCTCAGTGTAACATAAATACATCCTAACAAAATCCTAACAAAAATACATTCCCATTTGAGGTATTTAGAGCTGCATGTGTGGTTGGTAAAATGGGGAGTGAGTGGGTGAGAACTTATCCCGGATATAGTTTTAATAAGCTTCGACCAATTTATGTGGTCGCATGGTCTAAGGAGTCTCTCTCGCAATATAATATACTAACGATGAATCGTGTTCTAAACGTGGTCAAGTGTACTGAAGGTGTTTTTTCTCCCAAATGATTTTTCCATCATCCACGCAATTGCAGGTACACTTTCTATAAATTCAACCTTTATTATTCCTAACACATTATATTAATTAAAACATATTTGCATAGCCCAAATGGGTAGTAAGACGTGGTTACAAAAAAATACCTGTAAACACCTCACCAATGATTGATGCTATTGGATAAAGTGTAAAATTTTAACCCATGGGTGAAATAAATCTTTACCATTGTCTGAAATAAAAATATTATTATGGAAGTTTAGACACCATTAATACAAATAAATGGTACGGAACTCCGCACGGACTTTCTCGCTCTATTGTTTAAAAATGGAGATATTTACTCAAAATTCGCAATACAATATACACTAGCGAACCCGAGAAAAAATTGCACTTTACATAAATAAAACATCTTTTGACTCACGATTTTAAATTTTATAATTTTATTTTTAAAGAATTAAGTCTTCATTTGTATATTTGGACCAATAAAAAATATCGATATTGGGTCCCCAAGGGTCAACACTTCGTATTAAAATTTTGACTTCTGTTTAAAATTTTCGCCATTTTATTAGGGGTTGCATATCTTATGGTTACTCCATTGCTATTAAATTCCTGATTTATTAATTTTGACCAAAAAATATTGACTATTGAATCTAAATTGATATATCTTGGTCTCCCTATATCCCTGCCATTTTAAAAGTAAGCCCCATATGAATGTGTAAGATTATGTGTTATGACAAATACTGTATTAACTAATAATGTATCGGTATACCAATATCGAGTTTTAAAATGTAAAAACCAAAATTTCCTGAAATGATGCAACATTTTTTAAGTTGAGATAATCAAACTCATAAAAATATCGTCACTATTTTACGTGTTAACTTACTGTTTTTTCTAATCCATCAGCCGTGGAGACCGACCCAAACCGAGCCCCAGACTGTGACCCTACACAATGTGTTCTGCCAGATTGCTTCTGTTCAGCTGACGGTACTAGAATCCCGGGGGCTGTTGAACCCAACCAAGTAAGTTTACTCTCAAGACGTAATTAAAAGTGGTCAGTTAAACATGATCTTCATCCAGTGAGAGATAATATTCCATTGATGATACATATCATGTTGGGATAGAAGATAACGTAAAAGTCCATATTGTTGCTGATTTTATTACCAAAAAATGTTTTGGCCAAAATAAATCAAATATTGCCTGAGTATATACATTAAAGTTAAATTTTTTTTACACATTATACTATCAAAACTTCTTGAATGTCTGTCATAGGTATTGTGCTATTTGATTATGACTTTTTATTTTAACGTTCCTGGTCGAATGTCACGATACTTATGGCAAATATTCAAGAGCTTTTGATATTATTATATCTAGAAAATTAAAGTAAATGTTTCTATTAAAATAATATTTTATTTATTTTAGCCAAAAAAGTTTTGTCATAAAACCACAAGGATACGTGCTTTATCTCAAATTTCCTTCCACCTAACATTAAATGGTTGTGTGTTTGGACCAAAGTATTTACGTTTGTATTTGTTGTCCGTTTAGGTTCCTCAGATGATCACTATAACCTTCAATGGAGCCGTCAACGTCGACAATATCGACCTTTACGAAGATATATTCAACGGACAACGCCAAAACCCTAACGGTTGTCAGATCCGAGGAACGTTCTTCGCTTCTCACAAGTATACGAACTATTCCGCCGTCCAAGACCTACACCGTCGCGGTCACGAGATCGGAGTCTTCTCTTTGACACACAAGGACGATCCCCTTTACTGGACCCAAGGATCTTATGACGACTGGCTCGCGGAGATGGCTGGCGGACGCCTCATCATCGAGAGGTTCGCTAACATCACCGACGGCTCCATCATTGGAATGAGGGCCCCATACCTTCGTGTCGGCGGCAACAAGCAATTTGAGATGATGGCCGATCAGTTCTTTGTCTACGACGCCTCCATCACCGCTCCCCTGGGAAGGGTCCCCATTTGGCCTTACACCCTGTACTTCCGCATGCCTCACAAGTGTAACGGTAACGCCCACAACTGTCCCAGTAGGAGTCATCCTGTGTGGGAGATGGTAATGAACGAGTTGGACAGACGTGACGACCCATCCTTCGATGAGTCGCTACCTGGTTGCCACATGGTCGACTCTTGCTCCAACATCCAGACTGGAGATCAGTTCGCTAGGCTGCTCAGGCACAACTTTAACAGGCACTTCAACACCAACAGGTGGGTCATCAATGACACATTCACAATATGATCACAAACCCAATTTGGTTGCCGAAAGCTCTAAATGCATCACTCTCGCAAAAGACGGGACTGCAGATGACGGTATGACCGGGGTACAAATCCCGTTCGGGTGTAATGAGGGTATTTTTTCCTAAATGGTTTTTCACTTTCTATACACGCATATTCATATACACTTTCTCTAAATTCAACCTTTTTTTATCCTTAACACATTAGCATAATTAATACATATGTGTAAAACCTAAATGGGTAGTAAGAGGCAGTACCATAAAAAATTAAAAATATGATCACATTGATAGTCAAACATAAATCAAACCTCATTTTTTCAGTAATGGCTCTGTTTTAAACGCTCTCAAGAATAATGAGAACCATTTGATGCGCTTACCAAATATTTCTAAACCCGCCTAATTAAGGGTGCATAGGCATGCCTATCTTATATAATTCAAGTTTAAGTGCTTAGCTAGGAGACAAATTAAATAAATTGGGAACCATAATTATTATTCTTAGTTTGAATTCATTGATCCAACCAAATTTTGTTTAACATTTGGGACTTCACGGTTTTCTCATTTACTAATGGAGTCATTTAACAAACCCAACATTACATTTTAGAATGTTTAAAATCTTGTTTCATAAAACATGGCCACCAGAGCTATCTCGACTCTAGATATCGTGATATTATTCCATATATCCCTGAGTTGATATTAATTCCCCATTGCGTATGCTTGCAGGGCTCCATTGGGTCTGCACTTCCACGCCTCTTGGCTCAAGAGCAAGAAAGAGTTCAGGGAGGAGCTCATTAAGTTTGTCGAGGAGATGTTGGACAGGAACGACGTCTACTTTGTCACCATGTTGCAGGTGAGCAGAACACACATCTCTGAGCCCTCAATGGTGGTTCGTGGACAAGTCAGGATCAATGGGACTGTACTAGTAAATTCTACCCTCCCCCTAAGCATACATTTTACCAATCAAGCTAGGCATAATGGGACTGTACTGGTAAATATTACCCTACCTATAAGTATCCATTTGACCAATAAATCAGACTTAATGATTCTATAATAGACAACTCTATCTTCTCCTAAATAATTAATCTGACCAATCACAAACTTTTACTTGTTAAGCTGGTGGGTGACGATGAATATATTGGCTTTAAATAGGAAGTTCGATGTTAAATGGGTGAAAACACTTTACTAGTACAGCTCCATCAAGCCTGGCTTTATCTGTCAACAATCTACGAATTACCACTGATATTTATATACGTAATATATTAATTTCAAAATAGGATGTTAAGAGTATGTGATAGAAAAATATATGAAAAAACAAAATTAGGCGATGGAAAATCAATATTATTTTTCCCGTATCACAAATTGAGGCAAATGAAACTTGGAGTTGTATGACCTGATGCGCCTTTTCCCAAAATTTCAGTAAATACTAGTGTTATAATGCTGGTATTTTGATTTTTCTGCAGGTAATCCAGTGGATGCAGAATCCTACTGAACTGACTGCCCTAAGAGACTTCCAAGAATGGAAGGAAAAGTGTGACGTCAAAGGGCAGCCCTACTGTTCCCTGCCCAACGCGTGTCCTCTGACCACCAGAGAGCTCCCAGGAGAGACCCTCCGTCTCTTCACATGCATGGAGTGCCCCAACAACTACCCATGGATCCTAGACCCCACCGGAGATGGTTTCTCCGCTAAGAAATAAGTTCAAAAAGGGCCAAAGCAAACTGTCAGCCCGTAAAATGTCTTCGTTCATTCCTTCACTTTCATGGATTACTTATCCCCCAAGTTTATGGTTAGGTAATTTAAAATTGATTAATATAAAAAAATAAAGAGAGAAAAAGCAAATAACATCCGCTTCTTGGGTAACGTTAGAAGGACATCGCGGAAGGAATGGTACAAAGCACGGCAAACAAAATGAGTTTAAACCTTGGAGAGGTGTGACCATGCGTTTGTTTTAAGTATCCAGAAAACAGAAAACAAAAACTAATAAAAAAGAAGACCAAACTACATAGATATCTGGTGAGGTATGTTACGAAAACAAGTTGACCGACTTTGTTGGTGGCTACGCAAGGTGATCAAGTGAAGCCAGTCTTTGAAAAAAGATCGAGGACAGGCGTGTTTCTATCTAGTCCTTTCTCGGTAGGAGTTCCACGTCATCTATCAGCGCATGAGCATTAAAAGATGTTCACTTACTCTTATTAGGCACAATCAAAGGACAAAATAATTTGCCTACGAACATCAAGAAAAGTGCCAAATTACAAAAACTGAAGGGGGAAAAAAAAAGTGTGATTTTGAAACTAATAGATATTATTTTCAAAATAAATGTTTAATGTGTTTTATTGAAATGGTTATTTTTAAATGCTTCTCTTTTATCTGCTAAACACTTTTAAGGCCTATTTAAATTTATCTCACATGCATCTGTTTATTTTGTTTTGTTTTTCATTCTTGCGTATACCCTATAATAATTTTGTACTAGTGAGAACATAAAAAATAATTGTATATTGTTCATAGTTTTGAAAACATCTATTCATAAATAACAATTTTAAAATACATGGCATAATAATTAATATATAAGTTGTAAGTTATCTTCTTTACATTCCATTACAAAATTGTTTGAAATTATGTGTAAATTTGGCATGATACTATTTTCATATTAAAAATATTTATTTAAAGAATGTTGTATAAAATGATATAAAATCATATAGATACTCAACAGTATCAATGTACACAAGAAGCAACACTCCCAAATTAATAAAATATTTTTAAAACATGTCTTCTTTCATTTAAAAGGTGTAAAATAATTAGCATTTCCTCCTAATTAAATAAATAATAACAATTAATTTATCGTTAATATTGTTTCAATAAATATAAGACTCTGTAAATTAACTTGCTCTTTTTTTTAAAAAATAAGATACAATGTTTTCTTATTTAAAATAATTCGGAGGGTTCGATGTGCTGACCACATGACACCCTCTATTCCCTGGAATCTGGAACTATTTTTGACAGCAGATGGCGGCCGCTCGGTCAGTATAGCTCGGTTGCGGGCCTACGCCACGACATTTATAGCACCAAATTAGAAACTTATTAAGTTTTCCTTTTTTTTTTTTATCACCGCGTCTTTATACCCGTTCGGGTTATACCCTTATGAAACTAAATACACTAGTGGTTTTAGGGATGAGGAAGGACTATTTATAGGAAGTGTACCCGCATTTTCGTTAAGGGAGAGGGAAAAACTATTTTGGAAATACCACCCTCAGTACACCCGAACCGAGATTCGACCCTCGATATCCCCATCATAGGTAGTTAGTCTAGTGTGAGATAGTCCCATAGACCATGCGGCCACGGAAGTGGGTAGCTTAATAAGTCAAATATTATTTGCCAATTAGTTTAATTAGCGCTTTGTGGAGGCCATTTATACTGGAAGAAACAGATTTTTATATATCTATATACAACAAAATAAATACACATACACGATCGCTTTCACACTTTAGCATACAATTCACTGGAAAGACCATAATCTTTTTTGTTCCAATCATTATTTTATGCACGTTCTTCCATTGTATTAAAAAACAACATAAGTAATTAAACCGTTAGTAAGATTGTTAGTTAATCATTCTTTCCTTTTAATTTCCCTCAAATAAAAAATGAGGAATGAATTGGTGAATAAAACAGCTGAGAATATGATAAGATTATCATCAAAAATATTGTCCTTCAAGCTTGTTAGAATTCAAGAATTTTCAATTTCGAGTCGAATCCGAATCTTTGCTTACAATATAGAATAAAATCTAAATCGGAATACGTCATAGTGAAAATTTTTCAAATCAAATCTGAATTGGATATTTTATAATGAAATATTATCAAATACAAATCTAATACTAAGCTATATTATATATTTTCTTAGTTGAGTCCAGTAAAAAAATGTAGGTAACCAAACCCTGTTCAAATAATTACTAATATTACCAGATTCGCAAGTTTCTATGACCAAGTCATAATCTAATGGATCTATTGGCAACTTCTTTAAAAAGTTAATGTATTCATATTTATTGAATTTCATATTTGAATTTCAAATTCACTTTCATCGAATCCGAATATGGGATTTAATGGTATTAGAAAATTCCAATCAAATACGAATCATTCAAATACTAGAATTATAACATCAAAATGATTTTCCCATGCTTTTTTTAAAACACATTACAAAATATAAATAGATATGATAAAAAATTCTGCAAAAAATTAAATAGGTGGTATCATACAGCATAAAAAAATAAATAAAGGAAGACAAAGAGTTAGCAAGTTTTGTTTAATTCTATTGAACTACATTTTTTATCGGCTATATTTTAATGTGAGTCTAGTCTTGATACACTTTACTATGTTTATTTTTTTTTTCAAGCTTTTAAATTCATAAAATGACACTCTAGTATATTAATTTCAATAACATTTTATTATCATTACTTTATGTTATTTTCAAAATTGAATCTGTAATTAATAACAATTTTGAATGCACACAGGTACAACTTAAATTGGCAACAGATCCAACTTTATTATAAATCAAGTAAAACTAAAAGATGACTAACTTGATTGAAATCAGAATTAAAAAACTGTCCACTTTTTTTTTAAAATTATTTAGGACCTTTAACACAATTAAAGAAAAAATAACTCGAACGAATGTTCTTTA
This sequence comes from Timema podura, assembly GCA_033556935.1. Lineage (NCBI taxonomy): Eukaryota > Metazoa > Arthropoda > Insecta > Phasmatodea > Timematidae > Timema > Timema podura. The sequence continues at coordinate 61,777,374 of JAVRXN010000011.1, forward strand.
TATAAAGCTTAAAAATGATATTGCGCAAATAATATCAATGGACTGTTAAATTAGACTCACTCTTCAAATTTACATATCTCCATTCAAATCACAAACTATACATTTAAGCTAAAAGTTTTTTGGTCACACTTCACTTTTTAGGTAATTATTACTATAGCTTACAAAAAATCTGGGAATATGGCGTTTTCTCAGTCAGTGCTTTTCATTCTTCAAGTGTTTTTTCTTTTTGGTATATCCTTCAGCATTACGCTCTGTAACAAGTAATTACATCCCAGAATATGCAGTTGATATAAAATTAAATGATTTATTGTTATTAATATTTTTAAAATATATTTGATAGTCTTATTATTTTCGTGAACTAGGTACCAAATAAAACAAATTTCATACGAATTTTAAAGACCCATAACCATAAAAATATGTTCAGATGTATAAATTGTATATTTTTTGAACAAAAATATATTGTAAGGCTCAATTTAAACAAAACAAGAGTAATTGTGTGTTTTTTATATATAAATTAAGATTAAAACTTTGTTCATAGTTTTATTGTTTTCCTTATCCAAGCAAATTCTAGCGATTTCCCTACTTCATTTTAATATTGTTACATTGAATTATTTAAAATTAGTGTTAGGTTCGGATACGATTATCAGATTAAAACACATTAATAAGAGTCAAAAATTATTTACTTAACATTTCTGCACCTATATTTGTGTGGGGTGACCTGGCGGTCTAGGTGTAAGGTGTCAGACTTCTGTGCTGGGATCCGGTGTTCAATCCTCGGTCCTGGCACAGATTTATATGATTTTCAAACCCTTCCTTCACCTTTGACATGACGTGTATTAATTACAACTTGTGAATGTGTGGAATGCCAGGCCTCCACCGTGGTTCGGATACCACGTTAAACTGTAGGTCCTCCATTTCATCTCACAATCAGCCTACCATTACACATTAGCGTAATTGCGTATAACCCGAACGGTTAGTAATAAGCGGTGCTAATAATAATAATAATAATAATACGTGTACACGTGTGTGTGTGTGTGTTTGTGTAACAACTCTCATTTGGCGTATTCACCGCTTAAACCAATTTAAGACAGTAGAATAACTATACCTTGTTTAAGTTTTAAAGAGATATTGATGGATTAAAAAAATACTTAAGAATAAAGAATATGATCCCGTCCCCCAAGTCCCGTTATCTAAATGTCAAGTTCATTTAATCTGGTTTTATGGTGAAGGTAAAGTTGGCGTACGAATCTGAGTCGGGTGTAATGAGGCTGGTTTTTCTTAAATGAATTCTCACACTCTCTTTACTCAGATTCAAGTATATTTTCTCTAAATTCTACTTTACTCATCCTTACTACATTATAGCAGCCAATAGGCTAAATAGGGGTATAACCCAAACGGGTAGTGAAACGCGATGGCAAAGGAAAAAAAATTAGTGACAAAGGTTCACTATATTTAATTTGTAGCTTCTTATTGACATCATCTGTCAAAATGTCGAGCTGTATAACATATTCTATAGCGCGTAAATAAATGGGAGTATAGCTAGAAGCTTTCAGAGCTATCAAAAGAGGTTATTCGAGCCATGGTTGGACTAAATCTACCAGTGGCAGCTTGTGAGTTGTCGTCAGGGATAATTCCCCCTGACAGAACTGTATTAGTAAATCTATACCTGCCTCTCACTATCAATTTGCCCAACCACACACACGATAATGTAGTGAGTGAATGTGTACGCACTGTCTAAATATTTTAACACCACTAATCACGTGGTTCAAGCCATCAATCTCACGACTGAGTGGATTGCAGATGATATGAAGGTCAAGGCACGAGACTGTGTGCATTAGGGGGTAGCCTTAATTATGTGATATTACGATCCATTATCAGGATGATCAGATTACTCCTCCTAATCGCCTTTCTTATCTACCCTTCATGTAATAATCCATTAATAACCAACGTGTTAGACGTGGTAAAAAAAAGTATGTAGTGTAAGTTCGATACTGAATGGGAGGAAACCGTTTACTAGCGCTGTCTCCTCAAGCCTGGCTTTCCCTGGCAATGATCCACGTGCCGCCACTGATATCTACCATCGAAAGCCTCATTGAAGAGGGACAGAAGCTCATGTAGTTTGGGTCCAGTGTTCTCAGGGATGTCCATCAGTCCACCATACTTTGTGGGTAGACAATCTGGGTCTATGTAGGAATGCAGAGAATTCCAGTCACTCCCGTGGAAGTGGATCTGCAAGCAAGACAAGAGCGGCTTCGGTGGCCTGAGAAACTAACATCATTTAATACCTATGGTGGGATCCTCGTAGTAAGAAACCTTTAGAAAGTACACACTTTCTTTTGGTGGTCAATATCGATAACATTTTACTTTATTATTAGTTCGTAAAATGGCACCCGGTCATGGCGTACGAATGTTCAACCACTGAGCCATCCAGGGATCATCCATCCCCTGCTAATGGTCATTCTTGACTCATAATTTTTAAGGCAGCGTCTGTGATAGACGTGTGGATATCATCGGCTGCTAAGAGCTATCATTTATATCACAACCACCGGAGACTCGGTTTATTGTGTTTTTTTAAAAGTATTAAAATCATGTATCAAAATTGAAAGTTTCAGCTCATATGCCTGACGTATGAATATATAAAAGTAGTTTTTGTAACCCATATAGCAATCTTAGAAGAAAAATGTCCTTTCTTTTTAAAAAAACTACATAGGAAGAACATTTTAAATAGGAGGTGTCCAAATTTCATCACCAGCCCACGAGCTTTTTGTGTGTGGCTTCCAAAAGATTTTATTTATAGTAAAATCCCGTTAGATCTAGCCCCGGTAGTCCGAAATTCCATATAATCCAAACGCACTTTTCGAAAAACGTGTAAAAAATAAGCCTAATGAAATATATTTAATTTGTTAACAATCTCAAAGTTAAAAAAAAAAGGAACTGTAAAAAAAAGTGATATCTGATAATAAATGTTTAATATTTACATGTTGTATTCAACACAATGTGTTTCCATGTAACTAAAAATAATTACAGTACATATTACGTGTTATAGGCTATATCAGTTGAATAAATGAAAATTTGATTCAACTGATTCAAGCTTAATTTAAAATTCGTGAAAATATTGTATCCCTTCCTGTATTCACCTGCTTAATTTGAATTTTCGCTTATCAGAGAAAGCCTCGGTCCTAGTTAGTTTGGATTAACAAGGCAGTATTCCCATTTTATCAAAGAAAAATGTAATAAATAATTCATATGCTTGGTTTAAAATTTACTATTCACTCAATTTCATTTTAAAATAATATTTTTTTTAGTTTAACAAAAAATTAAGAAAGCATATATTTTGTTCGTGTTTACAATCATTCTATAATTTTCGTGGATAATTGAAAAATCTGCAAAGAGAATATTTTAGATAAATAAAGGTGGTTTAGACTATTTTAAAAAAGTTCAATAAAAAAAAAGATGATAACCCGTGGTTAGCAGTTAATTTTAAAAAAGTCGTTATTTATGTAAATGTTCATAACTATATAATCATATATATACAGTAGAGCGTCGGAAATCCGGACATCAAAAATCCAGAGCGTCGCAAATTCGGATCGGCGGTGAGAGCAGGTCAAGTCTTGTACAAAAAACAATTAAGGACTTTTTTACCCAGTAAGTTTCCATTAATTACTGTAGATTATTGTTGTTTTTTTTCTAAAAAGTATTGTAGGGTTACTCATCTAAATTACATAATGTACATGTTCTTATTCAATATACTTTATTAAAATATTTTGTGTACTGTATTTTTCGAATCCTTCAGCCTCTATTTTGCAATACAGTAGACTCCCAAGTGTCATGTATCCTCTAGTCAATACATTACGTATGTATACAGTTAGTGAAAGCACATTTGAAAACCCGGACAATTCAGCAATCCGGATGGGTCCCGGTCCCGATCGATCCGGATTAACGACGCTCCACTGTATATATTTATTTACATATGTATAGAAAGCATGTTGTTCATAACTGAAGAGGTGAGATAATATCTCTTAAGACCTAGTTACTTAAAAACACTATTGTAATGTTGTTAGATATTATGTATTAAGATTATTAAATATTTAATACAATGTCAAAATCCATTTAAATTGGAATGATTTTAATATAAATCTAGCATTTTACCTTTCTTTCTAAGGGTTTAAGGAAAAATTAGTAATCTCTTGAACTTTAAGAACTATTCAAACCATTATTTAGTAAAAAATAAATAAACGAAGAAAAATAAAGTCCAAGAGCATAATTTGAAATCGAACCTCACCCTCTCGGGTCAGAATCTTTTTGAAATAATATATTTTTTTATCACTGTGTCTTACTATCCGTTCGTGTTAAACGTCTATTTACTAACTACTCTAATATGTTAAAAATGTAATTAAAGGAAATGTGCCCGAATTTGTATGGAGGGAGAATGGAAACCCATTTAGGGAGAAAATTCCAGGCACCCAACTGGGATCGAACCACGATCTTCGCATCATCAGCAGTCCAATCCATTTCGATATTGACTTCTTAGATCATACAGCCACCGAAGTGGGTTCAAAATAATATTATTAATTTACTTTTCCATCTCGTTTTACTACCCGTCCGGGCCGTCGGCATTCTAATTATGTTAAGGTATGAGTAAGGTAGAATCTTAGAGGAAATTGTACCCATATTTGTGTGAAGGGAGACAGTTAAACCATTCAAGGAGGTGAGGTAAAATTAACATACCCTGCAGGTATTTGAGCCCCAACCTTCCAGTAATCAGTGAAATAACTTAAAATGATCATGATGGCTACCAATGTTGGTGTTAGGGGCTGACCATAAACTACGAACATATATCAGGGGGACCAAGCTTGACGAGGGGGGAGAGGGAATCAGATAATTCATGACGTATTTAAAAAAATTAAAAAAATAACGTAGCTAAAAGATGTAATGTAAATTCAAGATGTAGATCTAGGTCCCGAGCTACAGGCTAAGAATCGGGATAAATAATGTAAGCAAATAAATAAATAATTAATGACGTCATATTACAATTATTAGGGGTATCAGGCAGCGTTATGTGCCAATAAACCCGACTGTGCGCACATATAAACAAACAATGATCGACTTTCATCGACTTCAATCGTCAATCTTGAAGAACACGTTTCAATAAGAGGGATATGTATATTAAATAGGTTTTTTATGCTATTTAAATAGAGGGGAGACGTGATATTTTGGCGTAATATTAGAAAGGGGTTTCCACAAAATTGTGACAATGTTTGACAAGGGTGTAGGTCTAAAAAAATTAACACTTAGCTCGACGTAGTTTATAGAAAGCCCCTTATCACAAATTGAGGGAGTCGGCCTCATCTTCATCAAAACTGAGTTAATATTATTTTCTAGTGTCACACATACGGGGGAGAAAAAAAAAAGCTGACTTGTTTTAGAAAAATCCCAACATAGTGAAATTATCTCGTCCCGACCCCCTCAATTTCCATATATATATACATATATATAAATAGTTTGTATCTTATTCAGCGATTACAATATACAGACCCTATTTCTTAATTTCTCGCTTAGAAATGGCTTGAAGATGGCGAACACCAGATTGAAGATGTACGGCTGGTTGACATTATGGATGCGTTTCAACCTTAAGGGCATACACTCCTGAAAATAAATTCACACATTACATCAAATAAACATAATCTATGCTATCAGGTAAACAATACCTCAATAATATAATATATTTGTAGAATATTACGGATTTTTTTTTACCCTATTACGTATCACTAGCCATTCGGGCTGTACATATCTACGTATATATTCCAAATCACAATGTTCCCTTATGGGGTAGGGAAGAAACTGTGCATATAGCTAAAAAAAAAAAAGTCCATTTTCTACATAATTTCCTATCTTTGCATACTCCCTTCGCTTCAACAACATCCACACACCGAGTCAGTAATTTTATTTTATTCTTAAACCCCTCAATGTTTCTCTTTTTCAAACATTCGATACAACATTAAGCCACGTCTTACATGGCCTACTCCATCCTTTTGATCCACACACACACACACTCTACCTTCATATATTTTCTTCGTCTCTCGATCCACACTCATCATCCTCTCAACATTTCCAAGCCAACACAGGACGCTTCTTTCACATTGACCTAATGGATTTCCTTTTAAACCACACTCCTTCAGCACCCATTCATTACTGACTCTGTCCATACGACTTTTTTTCACTAACATTTCTGGGATATTTCATACCAACCCCATTCACTTTGATCTTGTGTTTCTCCTGACAAACTCAAGCTTCACATCCATAAAAAAAATGTTGGCGTCAACACACTTTTATACACTGCTATATATGCCTCTATTTATAATATTTTATTCGTTTCTATAGTCCACATACCTCCAATTACTCTTCGAGATGTAGTCACCTGTCTGCCGATTTCACCATCTATCCATCCAATTTTACAGAACATTCTGACCAAATACACAAAAAATTCACTTATTCTAACAATTTTCCATCTATACTAAGTTGACAGTCATTTCCTGATCCATTTTTATCAAAAATATATCACCTTAGTTTTGGAGTCATTTATACGAAGATCCATTCTGCCTTTCGCCTTTGCAAGTCACTTTCATTCTCAGCCATTATTACGGCATCATCTTCATAAAACAGTAGTCTAACATTCACTTGTCCAATTGTACCCAACCACGTCCTTACAAGCATCCCTCATGAATACATTAAACAACCATGAAGACATAACATAACCTTGTCTAACACCCTGTTCAATGTCAAATCTTTCGCTTTAGGCCCCATCCACCTAACGCCCGATATAATTCCATCATTCACCTTATATAATAGATTATGTATAATAACACTGTATACTGATATATTAAAAGATTATATATTATACATCTAAAATAAAATATATCATATATTTATTATATATTTTAATATATATTATACATACTGTATTTATTATATACTATATTTATTATTTATAATATATAAAATATGTATTGTATCTATGTATATATTAAATTACATATAATATTTAAAATATTTATTACATACATATGTATATATTAAATTATATATAATATAGATTATACATTAAATTTTATATATGCTATAGATAAATATTAAAAATCTATCACATATATTAAATTATATAATTAATGTATATCATATCATATATAGTATTATATATAATATAGTGTAGTATATATTAGATTATATATAAAATATAATAAATATTCTCTATATTATGTATATAATATATTTGTATAATGTATTAGATATATAATTTATATTATTTATAATATACAGTATGTATGATATTTATAATATATAGTATATACAATATATACTATATAGTATATATAATATATATAAATATTTATAATATATATAGTAGGCCTATATAAATAAAATCTATAATATAGCATATGTATAGTACATATATGTTATCTAATATAATATATTACATATAATGTTATAGGCCTATATATAATATGTGATATAATAGATGTTATTTGTATAATATATATATTATATATTATAGCTATATAATTATTAATATACAAAAAAATTAATATATGTAATTAGTAATACACCTATATAATTATTAATATATACAATTAGTAATAAACCTATATAATTATTAATATATTATATTAAATATAGATATATTAATTGCACTAGTGGGATAAAGTAAGGTGCAATTTTGAATAAATGTACTCGACTTTGCTTATAATGAGGGTGGGAAGCCATTTAGGAGGAATCACACTCAGTACACCTGGCTGAAAAGCGAACTACAATCTTCCTGTTATCAGCAGTTTAGTCTATTGCGAGAGTGACGCCTTAAGACCATGCGTCCACCGAAGCGTCCACAATCATCCATTAACTAACCTGGATGGCTAGAAATTTAAATTTAAAAAAAAAAGTATTATTTTGAAAACTTAGTATTTTTAGTAATACTACATTTATGGAGGAGTAATGAGAAGGGTAGAACTTAGAGTGAATTTACTCACATCACATTTGAGTGGGGAAGATTATTTAGTAAATATACCGCCTCGTTGGCGTAGTTGGCTAACGCGCTAGTCGTGTTGAGTTCGACCGTCGAGGACGGGGAGATCGAGGTTCGAATCTCGGTCGGGTGAACTGGGGGTGGTTTTTCCTAAATGGTTTTCCACTCTCCCTCACGCAAATGCGGTTCACTTCCTCTAAATTCAACCTCCCAATTCCTAATCCATTAGGGTAATTAGTACTTAAGCGTATAACCTGAACGGGTAGTAGACGCGGTGCTAATTATTATTATTAGTAAATAAGCACATTACTAGGATACAACCGTCTGGTGTTATAGCCCAACCTTCTCGTCCCTGACAATACGAGAGTGGCGCTTTGTCGCGCTCACAGCAGCGATCCTGAATGATATAAAATCTCCAGCTCATCCTTCTCAAGCTCGTTCCTCACCTGAGAGAAATGCACGATGTTAAACGCGAACTTGGCTGAATTGCATCACTTGTTTCATAGATAGCCCTCCATGTCGAGTTACCTCCGCGCCACAGATCTGAGTCCTAGGTTCAAGGACTGCTCCCTCCAACACAATCATGCTGGCTTTGAAAATATCGTCCAGAGAGCATGCCCTTAGTTTCCATTTCTCTGTAACCGGGAATAAACGGGGTTCAAGGGGGTGCGTTGGGTTTGGGGAACTCAGTAGTGGCTCATCGGTCTTTACCAGGCTTTGGTAGGACTGTACTACACTGAGTATCACCTCTAAGGGAACTACAGGTCTTGTGAATAAAAGCTTTACCTTCACCCTCACCTTGGTTAACGTTTGCCAAATTAAGGGTACAGGAGTAAAATGGGGAAAGTCCAAATTCAACTCAAATTTATTCACTGCTGCCATCTGCTAAACAATCATAAGATTTTCCTAATGCACTTAGATTATGGTTAAAAGAGATAGGTATATGTAATTATTAAATTATTTTAAAAAAACGGATTTACTGGGGTCCTTATGGGCTTTGATAAATAAACGCTGTTGTCCTGGCAAAATGTGTATCGTGTACCCTTCAAATCTAATATACTTCAATTATTATGTCAGATGCGTATAACCCTGGCGGGTAGTAAGATGCGGTGCTAAAAAGTATAAATAAAAATAATTATATTTGAAGGTAGTGTGCTGGGGTAAAGGCCCTGGAATAATCCCTATTCACAGATTACATATGCGTAGGTCCAGTCCGTAGTACGTTATCCTTAGAAATTCTATTCGCGTCTAGATAGTCCGTGTTTTAAATCATGTGACCGTGCCAACCAGTGAGATGATCAGAGATTTCGTACAATAAAACTCTTTTGAAAATAATCGTCTACAGCAAAGAGAAGGTGCCAAACAGATGATCAATTAAAGTAGCATCCACCTCGGTGGCTTAATTATCTAACACGCTAGTTTTGTGTTGATCTAGACTGCCAAGGACAGGGAGGTCGAGGTTCAAATCTTGGTCCAATGAACTGGGGGGAGGTTTTCCCTAAAATGGTTTTCCACTCTCCCTTCACGTAAATGTGGGTTCACTTCCTCTAAATTCAACCTTCCCAATTCCTAACCCATTAGTGTAATTAGTACATGAGCGTTTAACCGGAATGGGTAGTAAGACGTGGTGCTAAATTAAAAAACTTAGCTAAAACGGCTTTTCTGAGAAAACCTCCAGGATATATTTGAAATATAGGTTAAGGCCCTTCGCCCTCTCGAATGAAAGTCTAAAACCTATTTTGTGGGATGGTGGGCGACAGGGTGAAAACGTGGCGTGACTTCACAACCGACCAAAGTATCCTTCCGCGCTAATAAGAACAGATGGATCAGGGAAACCGTAGATGATGCTAGCTACCGGACAAGTCTTACGGAAAAATCATACGTTTGGAAATATCAGTTTTCTCGAGAACGAGTGAAATTTTTATAATAATATTTTCAACAATCCTTTTAAGATAATGTATAAATGTTTATTAATTTTTACATTTTCTTATTTTTTTTGTTTTGAAATCAGCAGCTTTCTATTAAATAATGTCAATATTATCGATATTTGATCACTGTTAAAAGTATAGAGGAGGTGTTTATATAAAAAGTATAACTTGACCAACATGCTACTATTCTTGAACAAACCGTTTACGAAAATAAAATTGCAAAATAATAAAAATTCCTGAAGATAACCGTTTGTTCCCGTGGCTCTGTATTTCCACGCCAAATGAAAAGGGACAGTCACCTTAAATACAATCACAGTAAATATATATTTTTAGCACACTTATAATTAGTGTTTCCATAAGAACTGATCCTTTCGCTGCCATTGGTGCTTTCATTTCGATGCGCGCGCACATATTTACAAAACTGTGATTGGTAGTCCGTATAAACTAGTCCTTAGAAAGTTAAGTTTGAGCATCTTCTACGAAGTAAAGACTTAGTGATCAGGACTTTGTATACAGAGCAATCTTATATTGTAGCATCGATTTCTCATGGACCATGTACTATGGACTACGGACCTACAATACGGAGCTTAGGAAGAGCCACTGGCAAATCGACGAACTAGAGTTACAAATTTTATCTTATATTTATGAGAATATTAACAACACAGAAACAAGAAACGCTGTTTCTCAATAGCAACTGTGCAGCTACCTCAAAGATTATATCCACTGTAATAACTGCTTTCTCCCCCCTTCACTTCCCATTTGACCAACACAACACACACAAGATAATGAAGGAGTATTGGTATATTGACTTTAAAAGTAAAACTTAATACTTATCATTGGCTAGGAATGCTACAGTCCAATTTTTGCAGGAAGAACTTCATCTAACAACTAGAAAAGTTAGGACTTATTTCACGTGTTCATACGTCAAATAATATGATCCGCAGGTGTCAGTTCTTATAAGTATTATCAACACTTCACAATTAAAGAGCGTTATGTGGTCAGCACAACAAACGGCCGTTAATCTTAGTTTTATAAACCGAAGTTGTTACTTTTCAATTATAGTAGCTCCTCATTTCACCTGACGAGGCTGGGTTTACCTCGTTTCAGACCTCCTGCTTCATAGCAAAATCTAGAAGCGCCAGGAATTTAACCCGGGACTTCTGTATCCTTATTATAAAACAAAACTTCATCAAATAAAACAACAAAATGTGGAAAAAATGTATAGATTCAAAAGGTTTGTTTTTAATTCTACTAAATTCAAAGACGTTTTGAAACTAAATATGACATATCTAGTATATTTTTACATGTTTTAAAATTTCTATAGATGTTTTAATAATGCACCTAAATCTTTAAATTTAATAATATAGATAAAGTCCTTTCAAATGAATATTATTTTTGTTTGAAAATCACCAAGAAATCTGCCAGCTTATAAGAAAAAGGTTAGATAACATTTTTATTTTCTGCAATTTTGTCTAGATATCTAAAATAAAGTATAATTTAATCCGGCTCCTATGGAATGTAGTTACATTGAAACGGTACAGGAGTGACTGAAACAGTGACACCAATAAAGGCATTTCCTCCACTGGTTCACGTCATTTTGTGTCCATATTAGGGGCAAGTTTTAAATCCACTTTCCCTCACTAGCATTTTTTTTAGCACCGCGTCTCATTACTTTTTCAGGTTATACAATTATGTACTAATTACACTAAGGAGTTAGGGATGACGAAGGTTGAATTTAGAGGAATTGTGTTCACATCTGCGTGTAGGGAGAGTGGAAAACCATTTTGGAAAAACCACCCTCAGTTTATACGACCGAGATTCGAACCCCGATATCTCTGTCATCGGCAGTCTAGTCTAACATAAGAGTGACCCCCTAGACCATGCAGACACAGAAGAGGGTGTTTCACTAAATATTAATATTTATCTATTTTAATTTAAATTATTTTGTCGATTTTTGTATTGTTTCTTTGACAAACATTTAATACTCTTATTTACCTATTTAATTCAATTGTTTATTATTATTATTATTATTATTATTATTATTATTATTATTATTATTATTATTATTATATTATTATTATTAGCGTCTATTACCTATTTAGGTTGTACGCATTAAGTTAATAGAAAAATTTCAATTAGGTAGTTGAAAAATGACACCTGGATACGAGAATCGAACCCGGGATATTTGGCCCAGCGTGCCAATGCTCTACTACTGAACTATCCAGGATTTGTCCCGTTCCCAGGGTCATTTTTTCACTTATAGTTTTTTTTTATCTTTATGTTGTTTTGGTTTGAATTAATTAAATACTCCTTTTTAGATTTACAAAGAAAAATAACTAGAGATGGCTCGAATCTATATTTCTCGAACCTGAATCTTAAATTTACTTTCGAATCTCAAATTCTAATTCTAATACTTGAATTCTTTTTAAGTTTACGATTTTTCTTAAAGTAAAAATATTTATAGTGCAACTTATAATTGCTATTTTGTTTGTCTTGTTTTTTACGTCTCAAACAACAAGAGATTACTTTTTAGTAGAGATGGGACGCTAGAATCTTTGATTCCTCAAATTCCTCTAATCCTAAGGTATCCGAGAAATTCGAGATTCGAGAATCTCGCAAAAAAAATTATCTCGAATCCAAATATAAAGGTCTTAAATTGAACTCAAAATGCAACTTTTAGGAATTACATAGTTTCATGTGATTAGAGAGAAAAAAAGACCATTTAGCTTCATTTGTGTAAAAAATAAAAGAACAAAATCCCCCTTTTTTATAAATTCGTTTACAGAAAAATAATTTATTGTTTAATGTCTTCTTTGTCCTTGAAAAGTAATAGAAAAGACAAATAGAATAGGAATTTTCAGCCGTGCCAAACCTTTTATATAAAAAAAAAAGTTGTATTAGCTATGCTAATATTCTATACCAAATATTTTCAATTTCTACAATTAGTATATGAACCCACCACTAGGCTACTCAGACGAAATTAACAGGTCCGTTTATTTAACTTTAGATGCACCTTGACTGATCATAAAATTAAAATAAGTAAATAGCTAGATAATAAATATCTATCTCTTTTTAATTTATAGGGGCCATAGCTTAAGCCCTATTATGTAATTGTAGGCCAATTAATTTCACTTGTAAGCAAGGTATTAGTACATTTTGTTAACAAGTTATTATTTTATTTGTGTAAATTTGTTTGCTTTTTAAAAATATACTTTTCAATTTTTTGACAAACTAAAAATGTACTTTTGAAAATTCGAGGATTAGTATTCGAGATTCAAAAGAAAATTTTGGATTATGATTCGAGAAATATAGGATTCAACCCATCTCTACTTTTTAGTAAATTAATAATAATAAAATTTTGCCTTAATTGTGATTTTATTACTTTCGCGGCTGCATAAATATAATTCCTTTCACTAATTGCTTGAAATAATCTTGTATTAAGCCAAGGTTATCATAATAATTATAGTCGAAATAATTTTTTGAGATTTTTACGAGTCTCAAATACCTTAGGGTTCGTGGGATTCGAGGAATCGAGGAATCAAGGATTCTAACATCTCTAAAAAATAACCCAGATTTTAAAAATAGGATGTGGATACTATAAGTTTAAAAATTTGGGGGGAGGGTTTCTTTATTTTGTATGAATCTTGTGTCACTTGGAACTGATACTGAATGGTAGGAAATAATTTAGTATATTAAAAACTTACTGCCTATTTCTATAGTTATTATTCGATGGAAATTCTTTGTCCTTTTAGGTAAAACGGTGATCAAATCTTGTTCGAAAACCTTCTTTTCATTGATAGGAGAAATCCCTTCGGCCAAGTGGGGATTCTTCAATCGAAATTTGTAGAATTTCTTTATCTGAAATAAAAACAAAAAGGTTAGCTGCACTGTTGGGCATATTGCCTTCACAATAGAATTTATCATGCTGATGATGTAGATGTCAAGGTTTGATTCTCGGTCGTGTCTAGTGAGGGTGGCTTTTCCTAAATGTTTTACCACTCTCCTTCAACGCAAATGCGGGTATATTATCTCTAAAAATCTTCCTTGCTCATCCTTACTCCATCATATTAATAATCATATATGCGTATTGCCTGTTCAGGCAATAAGATGCATTGACTTAAAAAAATCCTTCCCCTCTTCACATATAATGCGTGTACATTTCCACTAGCTAAACCTCTTCACCTTTTTACCGTACCATTTATTCGACTCTCACTTCCTTTTATATTTTTTATTCAAGTACATTTTATAGTTTTAATGTGAGGTTGGATGTATGAAGAATAATTAAAATTGTAAATTTTAAAGAACTGAAATTGAAAATAGAAAAATAAATGTTAAAATTTAAGTATCGGAACGATGAAAAACCAGAATATTTACATATTTAGGTATAACTAATCTATCTTTGTTCTTACCCGCCTCGGTGGCGTAGTTGGCTAACGCGCTAGTCGTGTTGAGCTCGACCGCCGAGGACGGGGAGATCGAGGTTCGAATCTCGGTCGGGTGAACTGGGGGTGGTTTTTCCTAAATGGTTTTCCACTCTCCCTCTACGCAAATGCGGGTTCACTTCCTCTAAATTCAACCCTCCCAATTCCTAATCCATTAGAGTAATTAGTACTTAAGCGTATAACCCGAACGGGTAGTAAGACGCGGTGCTAAATATTATTATTATTATTATTATTATTATTATTATCTTTGTTCTTCAGTGTTGGAAATGTACCATCAGAAAAGGGCACCAGCCCTTGTTGTTGATGGCCGTCCGAATGCCGAATGAAAGATCGAGATATTAAGGTAGGTGGGTAAGACGCGAGAAAAAGTCAGTGTTTTTGCATTTTTTTATAGAAAAACATATTTTTGATCAAAAAAACAAATAATTATCCAATATAAACATAGAGTTTAAATCTTCACATGCTGATATCAACCAGTGTTGAGTATCTGTCAAGAGTGTCTTTGAATTTAATGATTGTCTTCTGGAGCAATATTTTATATATTTTGACTAAAAAAAGTTTTGCCATAAAAACTGCAAGAAACTCTGGCCTTTCTCGCATCCCCTACACTCCCACCTTAAACGACTTTGGTTGTGATCAAAGCATCTGCGTTTCTACAAAGCCAAAACTAAGGGTTTCCTAGTATTTACAACTCGCCTAATCTAAGCCTTCTTTTGGAAAGAGAGCTAAAATTGATATCGGAGTTGTTCCAACCACTCCTTAACCCCCCCTTTAAAAAGGCTTAGTGACGCCACTGGGCACAAGTAAGTATTTATTTATATTTAGCACCGCGTCTTACTACCCGTTCGGGTTATACCCTTAAGTACTAATTACGCTAATGGATTAGGAAATGGGAGGGTTGAAGTAAGGGGAAGTGAACCCGCATTTGCGTGGAGGGAGAGTGGAAAACCATTTAGGAAAAACCACCCCCAGTTCACCCGACCGAGATTCGAACCTCGATCTCCCCGTCCTCGGCGGTCGAGCTCAACACGACTAGCGCGTTAGCCAACTACGCCACCGAGGCGGGTCACAAGTAAGTCTTGGTTCACACGTTCGCCGAAAGTAAATAGCAAAATCTGCTTGAGTGGTGCAGCAATTCTCACGCTGTGTGTTGACCCATTATGCATTACAACGCAAGCTTAAAGCAGTTGATTATCGACACACACTAAATAAAACCTTGGTAATTCTAACCGATTGGGACCGAAGTTTGTTCGGGTTAGCGAAAATTCAGGTTAAGCGGGAGAAAGTATTTTCACGAATTTTAAATTAGAGTTGAATGAGTTTAATCAAATTTCCATTTATTTAATTGATGTATAGCACGTAATATTATATACTTTAATTACTTTTTAGCTATAGGAAAACACATTGTGTTGACTACAACATGTAAATATTAAGCATTTATAATCAGATGTCACTGTTTCTTACAATTCTCTTTTAACATTGAGATAGTTTTATTTTATTTCACCGCGTCCTACTACCCGTTTGGGTTATACACTTAAGTACTGATCACGCTAATGGGTTAGGACTTGTGAAGGTTGAATATAGAGGAAGTGAACCCGCATTTGCGTGGAAAGAGAGCGGAAAACCTTTAGGAAAAAAAACCCTGTCCATCCGACCGAGATTCAAACCTCGATCTCCCCGTCCTCGGCAGTCTAGCTCAACACGAACCTAGCGCGTTAGCTAACTACACCACCGAGGCGGGTTTTGAGCTTGTTATTCAACAAAATATATATTTCATTTGGCTTAATGTTTGTTCCCTTTTTTCCAAAAAGTGTGTTCGTATTATTCTGAATTTTGGACTACCGGTGTTTGGTCTAACAGGATTTTACTGTATTGAATTTTCTAATTGGTTAAAACAGATCTCGGATGTTTTCAAAGCATTGCATTGTGTAGCGAAACTAATCAAAATAGAATAAGATCGACTCTCACCCTTCTTATAAGGAGTTATACCAAATAATTTAACAACCGTAGATGCAACTGTCTGATTGTGTATATATTTTTAGGCGCATGTGCATTGATTACATAAGCTGGTTTTGAAATCAGACTGGGTCTCTCCCAAGTAGATGTCACGCAGAACCGAAAGAGTTGAAATAATTTCAAGAAATGCCGAACAGACAATGCAGATCGTGCTGATACCCTGTGATTGGTTCAGAACTCTCCACGTGACCATGTTCCTGCTCTTGTTTTTTCGGCGAACATGTGAATACACCGTGAAGACCATAACTCACTCGTTCTAGCGCACTGTGCGGGTAGAACTTGCAAGGTCGCAGGTACCGAATAAGAAAATAATCTTCTAAAGACACGTTTAAGTCTTTCTCGTCTGAAACAAAACCAAGATGAACAAGAATAAATTCCCAACATAATATCGCAGATGATAGTTTATGTGACAGATAGGCTAGTCGATCTAAGCTGGGATAATAAGGGGTTAATTTGTTCTAGAATTAAGTTAATTTGGGAGTTAAAATCCGATATTGTTAGTTGGTTCAGAACGTACACTTTTAATACCCTAATTAAATATATGTGTAAGTCTCAAAGAAATTTTAATTTAAAAATTGCGAGTGTGAACACTGGTAGGTATTTCTTTAATCAAGTTAACCTTTGTATAACCATAGGACTTATAAACTAACTTAACCC
This sequence comes from Timema podura, assembly GCA_033556935.1. Taxonomy (NCBI): domain Eukaryota; kingdom Metazoa; phylum Arthropoda; class Insecta; order Phasmatodea; family Timematidae; genus Timema; species Timema podura. The sequence continues at coordinate 61,794,434 of JAVRXN010000011.1, forward strand.
AACGCAGCATAGGTACCTCTCTATAGACGACTTAAGTATCGAGTTTACTAGAGTCACGACTGTCCAGCCTTCTACTATCCGTTCCGGTTTTCGGTGTTAACAAGTGCGTTTTAAAATAAACAGAGCAGTACATATCGACTAGCAATTATTAATAAATAAAAAAAAGTCGCAAACGTCTTACAACTGTTACATCGGAGACAGAAAAACATGACTGTTATAGATGCGGTTGGATTATAATACAGTACTATTGTAGTCGCATACGCTTGGTTGGTGTAGATAGCAGCACTGTTTTGATTTGGCTGGAAACAGAAGCTGTGTCAAGGAGGTTTTGATAGCAGCATTGTTTTGATTTGGCTGAAAACAGAAGCTGTGTCAAGGAGGTTTTTGATAGCAGCACTATTTGATTTGGCTGGAAACAGAAGCTGTGTCAAGGGAGGTTTTGATAGCAGCATTGTTTTGATTTGGCTGGAAACAGAAGCTGTGTCAAGGAGGTTTTTGATAGCAGCACTATTTTGATTTGGCTGGAAACAGAAGCTGTGTCAAGGAAGGTTTTTGATAGCAGCACTGTTTTGATTTGGCTGGTAGCAGAAGCTGTGTCAAGGGCGATGTTCGCAAGGCGTAGCTACATGAGTCACCCGCCTCGTGGCGTAGTTGGCTAACGCGCCAGTCGTGTTGAGCTCTACCGCCGAGGACGGGGAGATCGAGGTTCGAATCTCGGTCGGTGAACTGGGGGTGGTTTTTCCTAAATGGTTTTCCACTCTCCTCCACGCAAATGCGGGTTTCACTTCCTCTAAATTCAACCTTCCCATTCCTAATCCATTAGCGTAATTAGTACTTAGGCGTATAACCCGAAGGGTAGTAAGACGCGGTTCTAAATATTATTACATGAGTCAGACCCATGCTGAGGATTATTTACACTCGGATTCCACATTATCCGGCCCGGAATGCCACCGCTTTAGGCAGGATAATCGCGACTTTAGTTACAGCTCATTGGATGAGTGCATAGACTAAATTATTGGTGATGAGACAGAGTACTTATTTACATTTCTAATAATATCTAAAGAAATAAAATGGGGCTATTTTTATGTCGCGTTCTATAACTAGTTCGGCGTATTCGCATATTTACACAAATGAAATATGGGTGAGGAAAGTAGAATTTAAAGAAAATATCTTCGCATTTGTGTGGAAGAAACGTGGGAAGCCATTTAGAGAGAAAAAAAAGTTACTCCCGGATGGACTAGGGGTCGAAACAGGGGTAAAATGGGCCGCCGAAACACCCGGTGGGTTGATTTGATTTGGACTGCCACAGATACTTTGAAATAAAGGCACTAATTCTGTTCTAGATTATGGTTTTTATTAAATTTTGGTACAAAGGTTCCAATGAGTAGGTCTTAAAGTGCAGAGAATACATCATTTGTAAAGATATATGAAGGTATTAAATGTGAAACCATTCCGTTTGTTGTTTCTTGATATTTTTTATAGACAATCTCTCAAGCCAAACGTAAAAAAATGTCTTTAGTGAATACTCATTTCTACTAGTTTTGTAATCTACACAAATAGTGGATGGAGGATCGTTTTACAAACTTAAAATATCACAGACACACAGCTATTGTTTAGCCAATTATAAGAATGTTTGCTCATGTCTCTAGAAAGGAGAAAATAATGTTTTGAGTGGAACGAATGGCTACGCAAACATCGAAACGGATGAGGTACAGTCAAGTTTTTACTAAAAGGGCCTTTAAAAAATTACAAACATTCTATTTTGAAGTAAAATTGATGATATTTTATTGTATTGCTATTTTTATTTTATAGTTATTGATAATATCTATATTAATTTACAGTGAAAGTTGTAGACATGATTTGTCGTATGAATAAGTGAAAGTGGATCTTCATTAGATTTAGGTTTTTTTCTGGCTGTCAGATCGCCCTTATTCTGAAAATTGAACTGTAGCTAAAATGGCCTCAAAATTAAATCTACAGCAATAAAATTATAAATACTTCTTCGCACCACTTCAGTTTAAGCCCCGTCCACATAATCCGTAAGCTCCGCATCCTTATACTCCTTAAGTTCTTATAAAAGGAAATCGCACAGTTTTTATCCTTAATCATGTGACCATGCCAACTAATGAGAAAATTGGAGACTAAGTCCGACTAAGCTTTTCGAAAGAAAATTGTCTGAAGCAGGAAACAGGATGCAATCGGGCGTGATCTGTGAAGCAGAGGTTATAAATAATACTAATGTAAAGTTTTAACCTACCAAAGAGACACCACTCTTTCTGAGAATTTTGTATTTCTCATAAAAATCTTTCTAATATGCCACGTTTCCCGGTTTTTTAAATTTTCATGAATATACTTCTGAAATAGCTCCTTTCTTAAAACTCGCTGCCACTGGTGCTTTCATTTCAATGCGCATGATAGTCCTTAGCAGTCCATAGTAGTGGTAAGGATTAAGATATTAACCCTGTAGACAGAGCAATCTGTTAGTGTGGAGTCGATCTCTTTCGCACCTTACGGAGTCTGTTGACGGGGCTTCACCCTGAAACATAGCTTCAGTGGTATTTATGAATGTATGTTAGGGGCCGTCATATTTGTGGTCCCGGACCGCTTGGAACCTTTTAGTCCACTCTTAGGCCAAGACTATTAATATCAGCCGTATGACAACAGGTCATTCTCTGCATGATAATCTCTATGTATGTAATTAATGTTGCTATTCGAATGGCCTTCATGGTATCTGTCCTCTCCACCAGACAAGGATAAGATAGGATAGCGAGAAAAGATACGTTGTTTTTTTGTTCAAGTTTCATAGCAAGAAATTTTTTTTTCGTCAAAATAACTCAAATATTGTCTAACGGCACGCGTCGTCTCTGCCCGGAAGTTCCTGATTCGGATCATGACTGGTTTAGTATATGACCTGATCGTCCTTAGCTACAAATCGGCGCTTATCTACTTTGTTATGTCGCCATATAGTTACAAACTTACCAACTTTATTATGAGGTTATATTATTGCTCATTTATTAAAACAAATTAAGTGAAAATTAGTGTTATTAATTTATTTTGATTTATTGAAATATACTCGTGGTTAACATATTGCGAATTACTATTTCGCTATATGATGCATGCTAAAACATAATTGGGGGGAGGGGGGAATATGTCATGAAGTCTCCTGCTACCCTCACTGCCGAAAAATAAGTATTTCATCCCTGGTTTGAGAAAGTGATAAAGAATGAATCTCAATATGTATTTCAAACTGTGATCCAGTAGAAATATAGAGTTTAAGTTTCTACACATAGTAATAATAACATTTCTTGAATATCTGTCATGTGCATATATTAGCATTTGATGAGAAACTTTTTTTTAATGAATAGTAAAAGTTATCATCAAATTATAGAACATCCTTAACAGATATTCAAGAACTTTCCTTATTACTCTTATGAATAAAATTAAACTCTATGTTTCTGAAGGATAAATATGTTATTTATTTAACCTACCATCCTACCTTAAAGCCTCATCTCACTCGCATGTCCTCCGTGTGTAAATAATACATGGATAGTAAAAGAGACGCCTCTCACCTCTGATAAGTTCTTTAAGTTTTCTTAAAGCATCGGCAACTACCTCCGGTGTCTCCCTCAGCTCTTCCCTGGCGATCCTCTCGCACTCCTCCCCCAACTCGTCCAGTTCGAGTTGAAGGGTGTAGTCCCCCATCTTGAGAATGGGAACTTTCCCTTTTATCTTGAACCTCTCCGTCATATCAAGCACCTTTCAAACATACAAACAAATGAGTGGGCGTCCAGCTACAACCAGAAAAGCTGCATTTTTCTCATCACACAGAATATCACCTCTGAGGGAACTGCAGGTCTTATGGAAAAAGCTTTATCTTCGCGTTCTCTCGGTCAACTGTTGCAAAATCTATTTCTGTTATGTCCGTAGGTTGTGAGCTGGGATGATAAGGGGCTACTGGCAACGCCAATGAACCAGCGTTGCAAAACTTGTATTGTATTTAAGGGAATATTGACCACGCGAAAACCAGAGAATGGCAACTCTGTTTCCCAATAATATCGATACAGTTCTTTCATAACCCTTTCAGACAAAACGGAATAAAGCCGTCACTCGCGCGTTGTTATATCCAGTTTGGATTGTGCAGTTGTACAATGTAGACCGTGACCGGATTCTTCTCCTTTGACTCTTGTACTTTAGGGGGGGGAAAAATAGATCTAGACGTAAACTATGGGTACATCAATCGATTGAGGAAAGGAGCAAGGTTGGAAAATTTTACTCCAAGCTTCTGTTGTGCAAGTTCGGGATTTATAATCGTCCCAAGACTTGTCCCACACAACTGGTGTCTCTTGGACTGATGATATTAGCAGTTCGGAATTAATATCTGGATTCATAGTCCCACATATTCAACAGGCAATTGGAGAATTTGACCAAGGAGTGATAAGTGGAGCGTGTGTGAAGAGACTTGTTACAAGACATATCCTATTCCTTCTATCGATACGTGGAAGAGGGTGATTGGGAGAGCCAAAAGGGGCCCGCGTTGCATTTCATCAGCGCGCGGGTGAATTCAGCCTCCCGCCTCGGGTGAAAGGTCCAACCTAAGCAAGTGGTCAGTAGTTTGAGTGGGCCCGCGTTTAGACGCTCAGGGCCAGTTTCATAGTCAGATTTAGTACGCCTCAAGTGCGGCACTATACTAAATACAAGACGTCACCTACCTGAAATTGAATGGACTGGGCCAGTTTCATATGCGAAACTGGCCCATTCCATTTTGTTCTAGGTAGGTGTCCACCCATTGAATAAATTTAAATATTTTTAAGCATTAATGGATTCGTCAGTGCTATTAATGTTATAAGGCTTCAATGATAATTAATCTACTAGCCTGCTTCGATGGCTGCACAGTCTAAGGCGCTACTCTCTCAGTAGATTAGAATGCTGATAATGGGAAGATCGAGGTTCTAATCTCAGTCAGGTGTACTGAGGTTGGTTTTTTCCAAAATGGTTTTCCACTTTTCCTCCACGAAAATGTGGATATACTTCCTCTAAATATAACCTTCCTAATCCGTAAAACCATTATCGTAATTAGTATATAAACGTATAACCCGAACGTTGTGCTTAAAAAAATTATCTACTAGTCTAAACATAAGGGCCAGTTACAAAGTTTAAATGGTTTAAAGATTCTTTTTTTTAATACAAAGGCGTTTTACGCGAAAATATATACTTCTGAGATTAAAGCGAAAGACTAGAAACCTAGATCTAGCATTCCTCTATCAAATAATATTACGTTTTGATTTATCAGACTCACAACAGAAAATTTTAAAATAGTCTGGGATTGTTCTATAGGGTTTTGTTTAAGTTATCACACTTTTTTTTTAAGGCGATTGGCCCTTTTCATTTGGCGTGGAAATGCAGAGCCATGAGAACAAACGGTTATCTTCAAGAATTTTTATTGTTTTGCAATTTTCTTTTTTGAAACGGTTTGTTCAAGAATATAATCATGTTGATTAAATTATATTTTTTATATACACACCTACTCTATAATTTTAACAGTGATCGAATATCGGTAATATTGACATTTTTGAATAGAAACCTGCCGGCTTCATAACAAAAAATAAGAAAATGTAACAGTTAATAAACATTTATACATTATCTTAGAAGGAGTGTTGTAAATATTAACATAAAAATTTCACTCGTTCACGAGAAAACTGATATTTACAAACGTATAATTTTTCCGCAAGACCTGTCCGGTAGTTTGCGCCATCTACGGTTTACCGTGATCTATCTGTTCTTGTTGGCGTGGAAGGATACTTTGGTCGGTTGTGAAGCCACGCCACGCCTTTCATCCTCCTACCCACCATCCCACAAAATAGGATTTAGATTTGCACTCGACAGGGCCAAGTTTTTAACCTGTCAGAACTTTCAACTACATTTTGGTGAAAACAATATTTAAAAAATCAAACCACTTCATAAATAATCCGGGATTTCTATTATTATTATCATCATCATTATTATTTATTATTATTATTATATTAATTGAAATAATTTTGAAACTACCCTAAAATTATTTTTAATGTGTAAAAATAAAAATTTTATTCTTATTTATCATGAAAAACTACTTCCAGATACCCATTTTGAACTCAATTTCCAAGGCAAATTTAGAAAAATTTCGAATTTTCTATAATTTGTCGTAAGTAGACTACGCTTAAATCAATTTATTTTATAAAAATAAACATACATTATTATTGATAATGTAAAATATATGCCCCGATACCAATTCAGGACAAAATGTTAGAGCCATTTTTTTTTAAACTTAAATTTTACAAAAATCAGTCATCAGTAGGCCTAAACTACTGTAAAATGATTGCTTTTAAAAAAAACCAAACATATAATTATAATGTAAAAAACTTAACATATACCCATTTTGAATCAAATAATTAGAGCCATAATTTAAAATATTCAAATTAAAAAATAATAACAGTCATCAGTAAACTACGCTTAAACGATATTCTCTCCCCTAACCTCCCCCACCACAGCAAGAAAAAGTGTATAGTTTTATTAGTCGTGTCAGTAAACACACTCAAGATTTATATTTTAAACAAAATCGTTGGAACAATTTTCAAAATATTTCGAAATTTTTAGAATTACTTATCAATAAACTAGACTATTAAGAATTTTTACCCAAACACCAAGTTATTACTAAGCTTAATTTGAGAGCTAGGGTATCTATAGAGGTATTTTCCTGTTACATCTAGATATCAAGTTTGAATAAAATCCATCAAAACGTTTCAGTTCTTCGGCCAGAGACAGAAAGAAAGGGGCACATACAGAATTGTAAAATCCACATTTTTTTTTTATTCGGACACACATAAAACTTTGAAGATTCATCATAATCTCGAGGTAAAAAATGTTCACGAGTACAATGCTTCTTCTCGATATGAGAGATTAAAAACTTGGCGATGATGAATTGAATAAAAAACTCGCACCAGGATTAAATGTTAGAGTCATCTAGACTGGTTTGTCGAGGGCACTAAGTTTTTGGTTCGAATCCTGGCAGGGTGTTCCGAAGGTGTAGTTTTAACGCAAGTTCGAGTACATTTACTCACAGATTCTACCTTCTTCATCACTATTTCACTAACGTTTTTTATATTATAAGCGTGTATCTCGAATATGTTGTAAGATGCAAATAAATATAAGTGGTATGTTTACCTAGTTACTCAATCCTACACCCCTTTTGGTATGTCTCTGTACAACTTTAGCACAAAATGCACGGAGCTTGTTTCAAATTAACTGAACGGTTTTAAATGATTGACTGACCCCTGACAACCATACCGCTAAGAACTGCGCTACGCAATACCGCTCTCTGGTCACACCTTGTACTGGCCCTGTGACGTCATGCCTTATTATGCTATTGTAATGTACCGGCCGGCAACAAGGGTCATAAGCAATTACGGTAATTCTGACCTATTTTTTCTACCAATGTAAATTACATTTGGCTATCTATATTTCGAGTTTAGATAGTTCGATGCTCTGTATAGTTCGTGATTGGGATACGCCCGTTGCGCGTCTTTTTACATAGGATGAACTATGCGTGGCTTCGCGGTGAAACTACGAATACAAGTGGGAAAAAAAATCATTAAACGGTTGTTTTGTTGGGGTATTTTTACTCGATTAATATGTAGACTACCTTTGCCCTGAAGGTGACCTGGAGGTCTATGGATTAGGTGTCGGACTTCTGTGCTGGGTGTCCAGGGTTCAATCCTCGGTCCCGGCACAGATTTATCTGATTTCCAAACCCTTCCTTCACCTCTGACAAGAAGTGTATTAATCACAACTTGTGAATGTGAGGAATTCCAGGCTTCCACCGTGGTTCGGATTCCACGTTAAACTGTAGGTCCTCCATTTCGTCTCACAATCACCCTACCATTACACATTAGCGTAAGTGCGTATAGTCCGAACGGGTAGTAAGACACGGTGTTAATAATAATAATTTACCCTGAAAGTTGTACTACACAATGACTCTTTTTTTATAAGTTTAACCACAACGGAACCACGTAAAGTAAGCTTGCTGCCTCTAATGGCAAGTGTATATGTACATTTATGTTTACATTTTACGAAGTTAATTTTGTATCATGTAATTTTAAAATATGAATTAAGTTACACTTTACAAACTTAAAAAAACGCGAGTATTTTAATTTGTTCCTGCTATTTCGTGTAATTCGAGTTTTAGAGGATTCGAGACGGTCCCGGCCACATTCAACTAGAACTATCGAGTCTCTACCGTTCTCCAAAGGGTTCAGTATCGACAAACTGCCTATAAAATGTAATTATGTCTCTTTGATAGGTGTTGTAAAGTTACTACTTTCTTCCAAAGCGACTTCTTATAAGTTTGCTGGTCACATGGACACTAAGCTAAGCTGTCACCAGAAGAGCTAGGATTAGGAATGAAGATGTAAGGTCTAGAGTTGGCGTACAGGGGGTACGTGAGATAGTATAGGAAGCAAGACTGAGAAGGTAATGAGGATGGAAGGGGAAATGATTCCAAGAAGATTAATGGATATGAAGTATGTAGGGAAGAGACCGCAAGGAAGAGATGGAGGAACAGACAGCAGCAAGTGTAAACGTGAGAGGAGGAGAGTGGAAGAGAGTGCAGGAGGAAGAATGGTGGAAGGACAGAGGTGGAGGCATTTTACTAAATAGACCCGCCCACAGGTTGGAAACAGTTCATGATGATGATGATGATGATGATGATGATGATGATGATGAACACTGAACTGTGTTTTCAGTCACTTTAAAAAATGTTACCTCGATTAGTGGCCAAACGATCTAAGGCGTCATCTCGTGTTGGACTGGCTTGCTGATGACGGGGAGATCGGAGTTCGAATCTCTGTCGGGTATACTGAGGGTGATTTTCCTTGGCATGGTTTCTCACTCTCCTTTCATGCAAATGCGGGTATATTACCTCTAAAATGGTTCCTTCCTCATCCTTACACCATTACAGTAGTTATATATGCGTGCAACTTAAACAGGTAGTAAGTTACCCATGGAGTCTTAATACCCTTCAGGACAAAACGTATTTTAACTACGCTAATGAGGAAGGGCTCAGGAAGGTATACTTTAGAATAAATGTACTCGTATTTTCGTGGAGAGAGAATGGGGGAGTCATATAGCCCCGACTTAATCATCGATCAACGAGACTAGATTAACCTTAAATTTAAACCACGTGCCTACAAATTTAGGTATACAATTGTCGTAAAAGTCCAAAATTACCGTGAATCAACTATATCTAGTTAAAGCTTATCGTAAAGGTTTAATCAGCTGATAAATAAAAAAAACTGGTTCTTATTGACCTTGAGGTTATGTTAACACCGAATGGATTCATTTTCCAATTGTATTTAACTACAATTACCAGGAAGTTTACCAGTAAATTTAACGTTGTGGATTTGGTATGAACTTCCTGTATGCATATTAATATGCATTCGCATATACCGTGTGAACAGTTCTATAGGAAAACTGGTATTCAATCGATTTGACCAAGCTATTGTACCATTTATTTGCACAATGTTTTTTTTTTTCTCTCAAGAAGTTGTTTTGTGTGTATTTAGCCTTAGCTTTTATTACATTAATTTGCGGATTTGTAAGAGAAAAATGATCCACATCCTTTCCACCCCCACCCCCCTTCATTCACCTTTCCTCATCCCTTGGATTCCCTTCCATTAAATTGTCGAAAGGCCTGAGGTATTACTCTCACGATAGACTGGATTGGAGATGATGTAGAGGTCGGGGTTTTAATCTTAGACAGATGTACTGCGGGAGGATATTTTTAAAGGGTTTTCCACTTCTCTCCACTTAAATTTAGGTATATTTCCTCTAATATACTACCTTCCTCGTCCGTGTTTTACTAGCGTGTTTATGTATTATATAGCCTAAACCGTTGAAAAAAAAGTTTATTATTTGTTCATATTACCAAAAAATTTAAAACATGATCGATACATTAAGTTTGTGGCTATGTGGTGAGCAGAGGTGAATGACCATAAATTAATCCAAACTCTAAAATAATTAAAACGAGTTTATAGCTGCAATATTGGGTGAAGGACGAACACTTCACCAAGTATCCTCGTGAGGACGACTGGCTTAGTCAGGTTTCATTATCCTCAGGTCTAATGGGAAGTCAAGGTCTTAATGTCAATAACAATTTAAGCCCTACATCCCCTGATAAAAATTCACGCTAGGATATGATACTATGTCTAAAACATTTAAAAAACATTTAAAACCTAGGCAAATCTTAGTTTTGTTTTGTAACAACGCCGAAGATTAACAAAATCATGATCGAATGAGATGTTTGTATTTCTCTAATAAATCGTACGACCTTTAACAGTGGTACATTGTCAACATTGAACAACAAGGGCAATTATTTAATTATTCGCTATACAAAAAAAAATACAGAAACGACAAGAATATACTGTACAATAATTTTGTCTTTACAGGAATAATTTGTTTGGGGTAAAAATAATAACCTCATTTCAAGATAATCTTATTAATTTAGAAGCTTCCCCTAAAGTCACTCAAAAAAATTGTTATTCTCATGACGTCATTGCTCAGGTTCAAGCGGGAGTGATAATAAAATATTATACTCTCGAAAACGTACGGTATAGTTCAAAAAATAATAGATGAATAAACAAACTCGGTATGAAAAATAATATATAAAATATGTGACAATTTAATGTACAGTTTCACCCTGAAAGTTAGCAGTCATACCTTTATGGATTACACTATGCCTATCTTATAAGCCATACCATGGTTGAATAGCGTAAAACCAAACGTATCCGATTGGTACAATGCGTTTATGGTGAAATCTAACAGTTTACCTTCACAGGCTCAACAATCGTCTATCATAATACTGCACCATATAGAAAATAAACGAAGTTACAGTACCTTAAATTAAGTAAAAGAAAAAATAATTTTGAAAGTATTTTATAATTAATGTATGTAAAATGAGGTTAATATTAATTAGCCTATATATTTGTTCACAGAATCTTTCTACACGCTCGGCCTATCCGCATATTAACACTGATGGGGTAAGAATCAGGAAAGAGAATTTAAAGAAAAGTTTCCCTCTCATCTGCATACAGGAGGATGAAGAATAATTTAAGGAAAACCTTCCTTAGTCACCGGGCCGGGACTTGAACTGTGATATTTTCATAATCGACAGTCCAGTCTATTGCGAGAGATACGTCTTAGTCCATGCGATCATTCATGCAAGTAGTATTATTGTTAGATCTGTATTGGTACTTAATATATAATATATATATTATGTAAAAATATATATGTGACATCTGTATTGTTAACGTCTACATAACATTTATAAATACTAAATATACCTTGTGACTGAGGAACTTAATTCACGGCGGATGATAGAAGAAGTGACAGAACTATTCCAGAACCATGGTCCTGGAACCGTATCCTTGTAGGTTCCGTGTCGGGGCCAGTTGTATAATGTGCCACTGGTATATTCCACCCAGTACTTCTTTGCGTGTCCTGTCAGGTGAAGTCATTGAACCTTTGGTCTACCATTAGGTCCAAAGCCACGTCTATCGAGTGCCTCAACCTTACATTTTCACACGACTAATTTGCCCTTCAATTCTCAACTGAACCTAAGGTAAAATCACAAAGATTCATCAGGCTGAATTAATTTGTATTTGATGAGGAAGCCTAAAGCTATTAGGAGATTTTTTTAAAAAAACTATATAAGTGGGATTTTATGGGGATAAACGACTTACAAGCAAAGTGTAGCAACTAAAGGATCAAAGAGACATGTGAAGGAGCAGACGTCGGAGTTGCCCAATTATTCCAAAAGCTGTGTTCGATGGGATCAACTGAAGGTACAGGACAAGCACTTGGCAGAAAAAAAAATTGTGATTCTTATTGCCTGGGGGACTTCAAGCTAAACCTTTTATGATGAGCAGAATACTAATGCGTAGAGGGACACATACATTAAAATATCGCGAAAGACCAAATGATTACTACAACGGAGGTCCCCAACATTGATTAATTATTGGTCAAACATTTGTTGTGTGTGCTTCACTAGCATCTACGTTATATGTTATATTAACTTGAATATGATAATATTAAATTCATTAATAGCCAAGAACTAACCAAGCTATCCAAAACAATTAATTTTAGGTTTATATAATGAATTGGATTGTTATTTCGATGACTAGGTACTCATTATTCGATGATTATGATTTATGGCTAGATATACTAAATTCATAGTAGCCAATGTTCACATTTGTCTATTATTTTTATTTATAATTGTAGATATTGTGTATGTTTAGATCCATAATTTGTGCGTATTTTTCATCGTATGAACGATTGTGAAGAGTTTTGGTTAATAATATTAATAAATTTTTTTACAAATATCAGAAAAATGGAGAATATAATAAGAGGCATACATTTGAATGTTTTTGATACAAATAAAATAGTTTAATGAATATTTTACCAAAAGGTTATGTTTGTTTTTTAAATAATAAATTATGTTTTTTAATTTATGAAATCTATTGACATGTATGTAATTTTTTTTTAAAGTTGTGTCAAGAATGTTATTTAAATACACTTTATTTCCCAACATCCACAATGAAAATTAAACCAGTACGAATAGGACATTTCACTTACGAGCTGTTTTTCAAAATCTTAGCGATGAGTGGTTTTGAAGTTATAACACGTTTGAAGTTTTTTCAGGTTAGATTAGTCATTAAGTTCCGTTGTAATCTCAATATTTGTTGTGTTCAATGAGTCTGATCAACAACAAAACTTTGACATTTCATTTCATATTATAGGTTATTTTAAAAAATATGAACTTCATTAGCATAGCTTGAAACGACTGTAGAGAAACTATTTGCTATTTGGAAAAACTAAAAACTATCATTAATAAAATTCAAACTTACTTCGATAGCATAGAGAAAAAGTAGAGGAGAAGAATAGCGTGTACTACTTTTCTTGATATTTTTTATCTTGTCTTGTGAGGGAGTGGTTAAATTTATTTTGAAACAATAGTGTTTAGTCATTTTTGTGTCCGTCTATCTCATTGGCTGAGGGGGAAAAAATCATTCTAAGACTATACCTAATTCTTTTACTTAACTTATTATTTTACGCTTAAAATAAATAAAGCGGTAATAATCAAAGTCATAAAACTTAGCCCTATTTAAATAACGGACGTGAAAATAGTTCAGTTCCTAAAACAATATTATTATCACCGCGTCTTACTAGGTACCTGTTAAAGTTATACGCATTTATGATAATTACTCTAATGGATAGGGTTGCAGCAAGGATGCATTTTAAAGATAGTCTACCAGCATTTGCGTGGAAGGAGAGTGGGAAACCATTTAGGATCAACCACCCTCAGTAGACCCGACCGGGATTCGAGTCTCGATCTACCCGTGATGCTAGGCATAGTAATAATAATTTTAAAAACTGAAATACCTTCACGTTTAGTCGTCATATATTTGTTTGTAGAAATTCAAGATATTGTATAGCTACCAGAAAGAATTACTACCTTTGCTTATTGTTTTTCATGAAGAAGAATTTGAGTGAGATTAGCCCAATGTATCTATAATAATCTGGAGCATCTTGCCTCATTTCAAACATTTAATTAAACTAAATAAAAACAGATGTTAGCTATCTAAAATCACATATTTAAAACCTGAAATTTAAATTATATTTACTTAAATTAGAGATTCTCATGTTTTATTTCAGAACAATATAAGGATAAACTATTTTAATTGTTGATAACAGTTCTGATATATTATATAAAGAGGCTTCCTACCTTCAATATAAAATTACAGTAACTCGATAGTATTGGTTTCAACAATAATATAAACTAGCTAACTTTGGAATAAGTTATATTTTCCATTTCAATCATTTTGTGTAACTTTAGATAGATTATTTTTCTTTATCTTTAAAATTATGGTATGTAAAATGTGCCCTGAAGTTTAATCTATGTACTAGTCCATTATATAACAATAGCTCTTTAGGTAGGTTTTTTGTTGGAATGATAGTATTGAATAATAATCACTATTAATGTTCATTTGTGGTAGCCTTATTCTCTTTGTACTATGCATTCCCAGTTCTTAAGGCATATTAAAAGTGTTAGTACTGGGTTATCTTCCAGATTATCTCATGATTTTATCTGTCCTGTTAGTGAGGTGTGTTTGTTGTCTTTCTGAACACACAGTGGTCCTGAATAAAGGAATCATCGTGACACTGCTGAGCTAAGTTATATGTTTATTTTATTTCTCTTGGGCTGGTTAACATGAGAAAGAGAAACAATAAAATAACAAATAGAAAGGCTCGGTGTTTTGTTGGTCTAGAATAGTAGCAAACAAATTATGGCATTGCATTATGTTATGTGCGTAAATAATAAAAATAACTTTTTATTGTGAGGTTCTGAATGGTTCAGAGCTCAAATTATTTATTGACTGAACACACTAAATGTTTCATTGACACCTGAAATTGTTAAGAGAACATCATTATTAAGCTATATTTAAAATAATGAAGTTGATCAGCTAAAATTACATTAATGGATCTGCACTTTGAACATAAATGCGGGTAAACTTACCATCCACCATTAAATAAAATTATGTTAAATAATAGATTCATAATATCTCCGGCTAGAGCTCTACTTAAGATATTTTGATTTTATTAGCCTTATACATTTCATTCTAACATTTAAATTAAATTTGAAAACTTTAAATTGTAAATATGTAAACTTTCACATATTTTTTAAATTGGATGGGCTATTTGGTTTTACATAAATACCGTACATTAAATACTCAAAATATGTTAACTGGCTGGGAAGATCCTTTAACTCATAGCTAAGTGATATCCATCTAAAATTATCTGAGTTCTTAATTAAACTGGGAGTTATTTGAGGATTTAAGAATAGAAATGTTGTCTTGAGCCAAAATGGCTGCTATACTTGGTTGTTGTTAATGTCACAACATAGTAAAACACTGGGGTCTATATTAGCGATTCTAGTGCTGCTTAGTCGCGATTTTAGTGCTGCTTAGTCAATTCATACTTTAGCAAACTTTTACATGACTATCAATATTTTACTCTCAAATAAAAGTAGGTTGGTACCAAATTATTTATAAATAAATAAAAAATATTTACTTACTAATATTAAATTTGACATCGTAAATGGGATATTTTCAAACTGAACATGAACGAGGATGAATTAGCAAGGTAATTTGTTTTAAATGGTAAACTGTAATCTTAAAACGTAAAGCGCGAGTACAGTGAGCCTATAACAAAAATAAAAGTGTTACAGGCTATACAATTCAGCATCTAAGCTAAGCTAAGCTAGCTAATACTAGTTTCATATCTTGAAGTATTTTTTTCCTTGCACATTCCACATTCTTGATTATATTTTAAAAAATCTAATTTATGGGCCTAACCCTATTATTGCAACACTATAAATCACAACAGAATTGGAACCCCAAGAACCCTATCATTTAGGCCAATTTTTGTTTTTAAAAACCAAAGCTATAAAATTTATACTAGTACAACACCCAACAAAATAAGAGGAATTCAATAATACTAAATTCACGTTTTAAAAAATAGCTCTTTTAGGTCTATAATGAACAAGTAAAAACCAAACTCACCTTATGAGTTACACAGGATGAAAAAAACTATTGGTAAAATATCTAAAATTGTATGATTGAGGCTTTATGAAGCCTAGGCTTATATTATGGAACTGATTAATCCACAATATTCGTCCGCAGTTACATCACTTTGCTATCTTTCGCAACAAACAAATTTCTTGTAATTGGTAACTATTCTTTTATCTAATTGAAAACAGTCTTGCACAGCCACAAACAATTTAACATCTAGTATAGTGACCATATGGTCTAAGGCGCTACTTTCGCAGTAGACTAGACTGCTGATGACACGGAGATCAAGGACATTTTAAAAAACTCACACAATGCTCCTTAACTGAAAACGTGTTAAGATCCAAGCACACACACCCACTGAAAGTTAAATATTAAATAAAGTAATATATTTTAAGACTAAATAATTTAAACACCGATTTTTAAAGGAAGCCCACTTTCAACCACCAACATTGATTGTAAGTCATTAAAATATGGCATTGTATTGATTTATTTTATTTGATTCATTAATTAAAAAGTTTTTAAAAGCTTCCAATAATACTTCTGTTCATGGATTACCAGGACTTCAAAATAAAAGCTTATAATATTTAAACAATATATTGCAACTACATCATTTTAACATTTTAACTCTTTACGACCAATATTTGTGATTTGGATTGACAAATTTATTTAAATATACATTCACAATGTCAAAGAAGCTTCCCCTAAAGTACCGTAATTTGTATTTGAGCATTTTACTGCAGTAGATTTGCTATTGCTAGTTAATATATATAAGCCATTTATGAAGTAGTAGGAGTCAGAGAGTAGAAAAATAGAGGAGTCGGAACTGAAGGCTTGGTGTACCGACGCCAAAACCCTGCTTTTGTGGTACAAGATGACATTGCAGGGGATCATGGATCAAACCACGTGTTTTTGTATAATGTTTACGTATGAATTTAGATTTGTTGAGTTGTCTAACTTTGACCTCTCGTTTCATATTATAACTTATTAAAACTACTTTATATTATGTTGTAAAAATTAAATATAATTAAAGTATCATTTGATTCCCCATTTCCTTTAGTTCATTTTCCTCCAAGTCTGTTGAAGGACATTGTGGAAGGCAATTTTAACCAACATGATGCAAAAGTTAAGGCTGCGCACAATAGTTGAGTACCTAATCAATGTTTAATCCAAGAAACCATTATTTTTGTAATATTGATCTGTTCAGAAACAGTTTGTTTATTAAGAGTAATTCGCCTTTGTCATCTAGTCAGAGATCCTGGCTACAGAACCAAAAGTCAAGGTTCAATCCCTATCAGTTCCAGATTTTTCTGTGAAGCAGTGGGTCTGGAATGAGGTCAAACTGCCTTACGAGGACAAATGAGGAGCTACTCAAAGAAGTAGTGGTTCCGGTCTAGAAAACTTAAGATTAGCGGCCAAAGGGTTTGTTGTACTGATCACATGACACCCTCTATCCGCAAATGTTGGCACTTTCTTCGCCAACGTATGGCAACCTTTCAGTCTCTATAGTTCACTTGCAGGCTAACGCCATGGAGTTATTATATAACTGTTTTACTTTATTTATCCTTTTTTATAAAAAGGGTGATTTTTATTCTGTACACTTTGTGAATATAAAATCCAAAATAACTTGACAACTTTAAAAGAAAACCCACTTTTTTTTTTTTTTACAAATATGTCAACCCTACTCCCAACCCCTCCAAAGAATCCCTAGAAGCAATTATCACGCACACCACATTGTCTTAACTTATAAACAAACACAACACATTCTGTTTATTGTGTTACCTATGAACAGGGCTAAACTCAATGGGGGTGGGGGTGGGTTGGTGGAACATGTGCATTCACACAATGGTGGCAAAACTTATGTCCTAAATCGAGACCAGTGAAAAATTTTCTGGCAGGACAGAATCAACATTCTGAGTAATCAATAGAGCATTATCAGACCTGAATAGCAGCATAGGGGTCATCCATAAACCACATAATGCAATTTGGAGGAGATGAGCGCTAATGTCTACATGGTGTTACCTTGGGGGATAGTGAGTACATACATCACAATGTGACCTAACACTTTTGTTTTAGTACCGCATTTTACTACCAGTTATACATATATGTATTAACTACAATATATGTTAGGTGATGAGAAAGGTTGAATTTAGAGGAAGTGTACAACATTTGCATTGGTTAAAGTAAACCATCCTCGGTATACTTGACCAAGGTTCAAATCTCAATCTCTCCGTCAATAGCAATTCAGTCTATTACGAGAGTGCTGCATTAAACTTTGCAGCCACCGAAGCGGGTATTGTATACTTGAATTCTAATTTTGAAAAAACAATATCATTGTTCATAGAAAAAAATAAAATAAAGTACTTAGTGTTATAAAACTCTTTGATATTATTTATATTTAGGATTTTAAATAGATACTGAGATGTATTAAATTTGAGTGCAATGTCAAAAATGCTTATCTATAAAATAATTACATTCACTTTTAATGTTAAAAGTTACCTTACACAATAAGGTAGAAGAGTGGTAGGGGCCAAGCTTTCTACTCGTTCTTACGGTTGGGGGTGTCAAAAAAGGTAACAAAAATGAGACATGGTTTATGGATGATCCTAGAGAGCTTGAACACTATTTTTGTAAGGCATTGAAACTCAAGCTGAAATTTTTCGTGTTTTAACAACTAATAGTCCTTCGTTTATCTATAGTCCCAACTAATAGTCATTGTAACTTTATTCATATACAGTACATCCAATCTCAACTGTAATAACATTATTGTTTGTTATTTGGTAGGTTGGCTGAAGAAGAGCTTCTACGTGAAGCAAAGCGAGGAGCAGCGAGAGCATCCGTTTCAGGTCCTCTCGGCTGGGTCAAATGTCCTCTGCGCCCTACTAACAAGCGCTTCCTGAGGAACACCATTTTACACACAATCAATAACAATTCAAGACATGCCAGCAAGACTCGAAAAAACCAAGACTTGAGAAATAAAAGTGTACTTTCATCTAATAGTAAGACTTCAGTGGACAGTACAAAGTACCAGCCAAACAAACGAGTCGAAGGACACAAGAAAACTAAAAAGAATAAGGTAGACAAAGGCAGTGTTTTTCAAACGTCTTCCAACTCAAGAATAAGTATCGTCCTCATATCACTTCAAATTCTCCACAAAATCAACATTCACATAAAACTAACCATGATAAACTAAAGTAGGTTATCTTTGCAACTTGATGTATTAGTACCACTCAAAAGACTTAGGCTATTGGGAATATGTGTCCTTCAAAGATTTGTAGAATGTGTTTGTAAGTTTACCTGCACACACTTTTATACACTGTAACAAATCTCTATTAAATTCTTTAGAATAATAAATTTTAATGTTTTATTAGAGGTCATATACATTTAAATCCAGGATATTTAACCCACCATATTTATTTTAATAAAATTTGTCAGGTAGACAGTATAGTTTTTTTGGATGTGTTTAAAATTCTAAGACAATCTAATAAATAGTAGGCTAAGTTAGGGAAAAAAATGCTAAATAATTACATAATTATCTGAGGGCCTATGGTGTTTAAAAATGTACATCAACATTATTTAAATTGTTTTATTTACCAACTTAACACAAATTCACTATCATATGTCATTACAAAAATCTAATAACCTTTCGATATTTCCCAAGATTAACAAGTTTAGCAATTTGGACAAAAGGCTTGGTTTTCTTTTTTTAAAGCCAACTTATTGATAGACTTATGTCAACTAATTTACAAAGTTTTTTTAATAATCACGCCTAAATAGTTCGAAATAAATTTTCTCAGGAAGGGTTGCCACATTCAGGAAAGTCCTTCCCTTTCTTTCCATTGAGCCTTCATTTCATATAGTTTCTTCTTTCTGCGTGTATTTTCCTGTGCTTTTTTATTTAAAATGGCTTGTTGTTGAGCCTCTACACTACCATCACCATTCAATAAGTTATCCAGTTTGGTCACAAGCATTTGTCGTGCCAACTTGCGGTTTTTGTCCTGTGAACGGGACTGATGGCATTTTACTACAATACCTGCAACAAAATCAAATTATATATCAATGACCAATCAAAAGAAGAAAAAAACTCCATGCTATCCACCCATAATCAAGCTATATCAACCGAGTGGCTGTTTGTTGGTGAAGATAGTGCCAACTTCTATGGATAGAGGGTGTCATGTGGTCAGCACACTTTACCTTCCAGCCGTTAATTCCGGTTTTATAGACCAGTAGCTCCTCATTAATTGTTCTCGCGAGGCTGAGTTGACCCTATTTCAGACACATTGTGTTACACAAAATATGGAAGTGCCAGGTATCGAACATGGGACTTCTGTATTTGTATCCAGGAACCCTGACCACTAGACCACAGGCGGTCAATCAATCGAGAAAACCAATATAAACCCTGATATTAGATATGCATATGGTACCTGCCAGATTACAAAGAGACTAGCTATTTTGTGCAGGTCTTCTTACTACCATCCAGGATAGCTGTATATTTATACTAATGGGGTAGGGATGAGGAAGATAGAAAGGTACGCACAACCACCATGATAGAAAGTAGAAAACTATTTAGGAAAAACCACCCTTGATACACTTACCCAGGATTCTAGAAAACTTGACCAAGAAAAGTGTGCTCACTGATGGATTTAACTTACATTATTGAATAAATTTCTGTCTGCTTAAATAAATATATAAAATTATATTTGAATCGACTAAATTGCATATTGCTTATTATATACATTATAGATATTAATTATACACTACCAGAAGTACCAGGCGTCGCCCATGGTAACCACTCAATCGTTACCCCGTGCAACACTTTTTTTCTTTGCTTCACAGACAGAAAAAAATCTCATTTTATTTCTTCCGGCCTAATTTTTGATATATTTTTTTTTTTTAATCAAGTGAAAATTTTTAAATTCCTGCTTTGAGGTGCACATGTTTGTACACAGAGGCTACTTATTTTAAAATTTCAGCCCTCGTTTCGTGCGTTAGATATCGTGCAATGCTCATGGCAGACAAACAAATTCTTCATTTTATTAAAATTATTATTTACATTATGATTTTACTTTTTAGTAATGAAGCAAATGGCAATCAGATTTATCTGCAATCTAGCAAAACGTTTTCTACTTGAATGCTATGATGGTATGAGACATTTGATTCCCCAAACCCTTGACAATATTTGAGATTCAACCATTTGAAAAAAAACTAAAATTCAATTTTCAGTGTTTTTAAAAGAATTTTTTTTAATCTTGATCTTATCAATGGCTTAGCACAAAATATTATTATTTAGTACTGTGTGTTACTACCCGTTTGGGTTAAACACTTAAGTATTAATTACGCTAAAGGGTTAGGAATTGGGAAGTTTGAATTTAGAGGAAGTGAACCTGCATTTGCGTTGAGGGAGAGTGGAAAACCATTTAGGAACCCCCAACCCCAGTTCACCCGACTGAGATTCGAACCTCGATCTCCCCATCCTCAGCAGTCTAGCTCATCACGACTAGCGTGTTAGCTAACTATGCCTGCAAAGCGGTAGCACAAGATAATTATAGCTATAAGACAAATATAACCAGAACATAAATCATTTTTACTTAACCATCAAATGAATGTGGATTCACATTATAACCAAATATCTAAACATTTAGTTATATTTTTTTACTTCTAATGCAGTTTGAGAGCTGGACCAGGGCGTACATACACACATTGATAAAATCGATGTCGGCATCAACACCAGTGAGGGTTGTTGTACACAAACAATGACAAGATCACTCGCGTGCTTGAGAGGCATGTATTTTAGTGAGGTATGTTGAGCAATCTACATGGCTTATATGTGGTGTAGGAAGTTTTTTTATTGTGTTTACTTCGTCTCCAGATGAGACAATGTCAAAAGCTGAGGAAAATAATTTTTGGAGCAT
This sequence comes from Timema podura, assembly GCA_033556935.1. Classification (NCBI taxonomy): domain Eukaryota; kingdom Metazoa; phylum Arthropoda; class Insecta; order Phasmatodea; family Timematidae; genus Timema; species Timema podura. Next base: position 61,815,999 of record JAVRXN010000011.1, read on the forward strand.
TCTTTAGTTTCTAACCCACAAACATGCTCAATGCTCTACTAATTTAATCAATGTGTTATGTCATTCTTGAAGTTATAAGACATTTTATCCAACAACTATACAACACAACTAAAACTAGGCCTATATAATGTCAGACCTGCTTTGCGCAACAAGAATGGTGTATTTATCGAGGGGCCAGCTGGCATAACTGTGACATATCCGTGGTCATCTCGATATTTCTTCATGTAGGCATCGTGTACTGCCTGGCCATATTACATGGAATGTCAGTAGGCCTGCCATCAATATTGACACTGGTACCAACATCAATTTTATCGGTATGTGTATGCCTGCCCTTAAAGTGAACAAAATCATACTGTTTTTCCTAAGATTCAAATTTGACCCATTTTTATTTTTTTATATTGGTAATTTGAATTTTTCAATCGTGTAATGAACATGTAATTTTCACAACCTAGTGAACATCTAAAAACTTTGGAATACAATCTTTTACACAACAATTTTTAAGTCCTTCACTTTAGTTAGATTCAATATTCATATTTAAAATGTATGACATTTATTTACCTGAAGGCTTGTGGATCAAAACTACACAGTTGCTATTTTTATTAACAGCCGATCCACCTGGCCCACTTCCTCTTACAAATTGCTCTTCAAAATCCTCCTCTCTAAGGGTTGGTATACGAGAAGAGTCAATAGTGTGTTTCTCACGAATATTGAATACATTACTAGTGACAAGAAGAAAGTCCCCATTTTTACCTGAAGGCCTGTGCGTTAACACCACGCAGTTGTTAGTTTTGTTCACATTTTGTCCACCAGGGCCACTTCCTTTCACAAACATTTCTTCCAAGTCTTCTTCCTCGAGTTTGGCACTAAAGAGTGATCTATTGTGTGCTTTGTTCGAAAAAAATGAGAGGTTTGGTTTGCCCACTTTGAAGGGCATTTTTGTAAGACTAAGGTTTGGGATAGCAGCATTTGAGGGATGCACCGTCCCAAATGAAAGAAATTACGAAGAGTCATTGGAGATCTATTGTGTTGTTAAATTACTCGCTTGCTATTTAGTAAGCTCAATCCTTTCTGAAATAAAAAAAAAATAATTCATGTAAGCTTTACATAGGCTTAACACTTAGAACATTTACATGATTTTCACTTGTGAATTTATTCTAAAACAAGACATATCGAATAATGTGAGCTCTTACATTGAAGTGAAATGTTTTTCCTTCTGTATCATTCAATTCCTTGTTTTTCTTGAATTCTTGGCGTATTCTTTTGTAGAAATAACTTTTATCTGTCAGTTCAAGTGTTTTCCCATATCGTAGAAGGTCCCGGTATAATTTAATGACTTGACTTGTGGTTGGACAGCTCATCTTATCAAAGAGGTGTTAATTGCTAAAACATTATAATAGAGGTTACTACCTAGGTTTGACTCTTTATCTCTAAGGAAAACCTTTTCATTTTTTTTTTTTTTTTGCTACCGCGTCTTACTACCTGTTAAGGTCATACGTATATACCAATTATGATGAGTTATGTTGAATTTAGGGTAAGTATACCTGCATTTGCATAGAAGAAGTGGCTAGCCATTTTGGAAAAAAACACCCTCAGTACACCCAACTGGGATTCGAACACCGATCTTCCTGTCATTGACAGTCTAGTCAACATGAGCGTGACACCTTAGATCATGTGGCCACTGAAGCAGGGGTTTTTTACCTTTATTTTTTAAGGTATATTTGTTCTATATAAAAGAAAGTAGGCTACAGTAAACATAAAAAAATTGTGGGTGTGGACTGGGTGTGTGTGAGTCCGTCATAGCCTGTATAGTTTTTTTATACACACACACACCTTAGGGTAGTATAAACTATATTGATTTTGTTAGAAATGGATATCTAAAGGGCCTATTTTCCATTGGAATTCTACTTAGGCCTAGGCTTATAATAAGTTAAAATGTTAGTTGTTTATCTGTTATAGGTATAAAATGTGGAAGTGTTAACCAACATGGCTTAATGTAAGGTATTTATTCAACTCGGCTTATCATGTAATTAGTGTCCAATTTCTTCTTACAAAAATCCCACTATGCCTTCCCTGGCCCTGGCAGGTCTTAAAAGGGCTATCCATGAAAAATCCAAGGAAAAAAGTATCGCTTTGGTAATTAAATAAATTACCTATTGTTTATAGCACAAATTAACCAATATTAAGTAAATTATTAACAAAAGCACATATTACTACGTTCTTTTGAATTACTTATACCTTCCATAGATTATAACATAAATTACATAGATCAATCAAGTTAACACCAAGACTGAAAATAAATACAATTTTTGGTTATTTTTTTAGTTTTTATATTTTTGTTCAAAAAACTACTAGATTCGTCAAAACAAAAGTGTAGAACAATAATTAAAGATCTTGCAAAATGGAATAAAATAAGATATAAAACATTAAAATCTGATTAATAGATCAAGGCTGTATCCCAATAGTGTACTTCACGCGCCGTCGACCCTTGACGTTCCCTCGATAGTTGCATTAGCAATCACGTGATCGAGTGAATAACCGTCCGAATAGTCACGAAGCGGATGCACCCCTCACAAGCCCTTGAGACCAAGGGTGACGGCAAGTTACCTTTGACATGCCGTCGATACGGAGTTTGACTAGCTACGGTTTAATTTTTTTGTCTTCTAGAGCAATGTGATCTGTGATTTATATATTTTTAACTGTACCGCTACTGCTTTTGTTGTAGTGTTTTTGTGTTGTGTTAGAAATATCTAGTGAAAAGAAGCAGGAATCGATATTAAAAATTGTATTCGCTTTCATTCCCTGCTGATAGATGACGTTTAAAATAGTTTCTAAGATCACTGGTAGGAAGCAGCTCGAGGACAAGGCGTGTTAAAAGGTAGTTTGCCGTCAAAGTCTGTTGCAGTCTTCGCTCAAGTGCTGCGTGTAAAGTGTAAATTTATCAAGTCTGCATCAAGACAAGTGTACTTGACTATTCGGATACAGCCTAAAGATACAGTAGACCGAGAATTAAGCAACATGGTGGCTATTTTCCTATATGGCGGCCAAACGACCATGATTCAGAACCAGTGACCAATTTTTTAGCACTACTATATGTTTACAATAAGGCCCAGTAATCTAAATTTAGGGCACATATAACATATACTAGACTAAATATAAATCGATGGACACTTGTCGCTGAAATTTTCGAGCTGTCGTCTGCATACCATTGTAAAAGAGAGAAGGAAACTTTCGGGTATTTCTTTCTCTACTACAACCATACAAGTTAAAGTGGCATTTTGACATTGTTCATTAATTGGATTGAATATAATTATGAGATACATCAATGTGTTATTTGGTAAATTAAATATATGTGTTAGCAAAAGCTTTGAAGAGCATAACAAAGTTCGAAACTGGTGAGTTTTTCCTTTAAATAAGTTGATGTAGGCAGGGCCGTGTGGTAGATTTTCTCAGTATGATATAAGTCTTCGAAATGCCGCCCCTTAAATGATTTTTCTTTAAGATAACCTTCGATTGTAATTTTTTTTAAACAGCACAAAGTGTACGAATACTATTTTTATTTTGAAAATATAAACTACTTAAAAATAATTATATCAACTAAACTACAACACTCTACCATAGTCTTACCCTTCTAGCTTTAACTTTAGCAAATTCGTTAATTAGAGATGTGTAGTGTAGAGTAGCGGCCAATGTAGATTCATAGAAATTAATGACAGATTTCTAAGTTTTGTTTGGTTCTTGAACTTCTTAAGACGTGTTTTATTAATTTTATTTGGAAAACTTCTTTTCCCACTAACTACAGAGACAGGGAGTGTTAATAAAATTCTCAGAGCTACAACAGTATTTGGATACAAAGTAATTAAGTAATTTTAGGCACAAATAATTAAAACATCTAAAGGTTTCATTGAATATGGTAGCATTCGGGATACATCACGTAATTCTTCTTGAAGATCATTTGGGATTTATATCCATTCATTTTTGGCTGAAAGTATTGACTGGCGACTGGTACAATAATTCTAGGATTTTGTCATCTATATCCATGAGTTTTAAAGTGTCATATAAAAATTGAAAATTTTTGATACGGGTTTCCAGAAGCGTGAATCGTTCATTCAGAGAATGTAATGTCCAGAATATAATTGAAAAAGTTTATTTTAAATTTATTCTCCTCTATTAAGGGTTCATCGACTACTTCTTCATAGTCAACCGGAGGGAGAGCAGAGGGGTCATTGAAATTTTTTAAATATGATGATACTTATCATGCTATTAAAATAGGATAGATAAAATAACGATAGAAATGAGTTGCAAAACTAGTAAGATTTGTTGGTAACAGAACATAATAAATAAATAGCGAATATCTGTCAAATTGACAGCTAAAAGCCGTTTTGACATATGCCTTTTTTGAACTTGTTATTGTATTGTCTCCACTTCAACGTATATGAATTTGGTAAAAATAAGCAATAAATAACGAACGCAAAAGTAGGCAAATGCAAATATTTCCTAAGCAACTCTCTCTCTATCACACACAGAACGCAAAAGTACCCCCAATATTACCTAAATAACTCTCTATCACACACAAGCACACGTTCCGCACCTAGATAAACCTAGTCCATGCAAATTCTACTTTTCAATTCGAGTCTCTATTTTCATAACATAATCATTTTCAATGATAGTAATAACTACAATTGGGGTAAAAAAAATCTCTTACCTGATCTACTTTTTAAACACAAAAACTGAATTAGTATAAATGCAAGAATATTATACAGATATATTATATATTTCATTTACTGATTTAAAACACAAGCCACTTGCCACTTCTCGAGACAAACTAACATTAAAATCAAATATTGTCAATAATTGTAAGCTCAAAGAAGAACTATCAACACGTAACACATGCAATTGACTTTGGTGATAATTGCCACCTCAGCTTTTAGGAGCGGTCGCGCAGTATATTACAAACAAAAATAATAGCTTTATGTTGTCAGATCAAAAGTCTTTCGGCGAGCGCTCGCCAACGATGCACCTGCACCAGAAACCGAAATCAAAGTGTACCGAAAGCGCTTAGGCAGAGGTGTGTGATAAATCATAAATCGTATACATCAATATCGGAATAACATAGACCAATATATAAAAGCGTTGCGTAAAATTTTTTAATAATTGAATGGTTCTTTGATTTCACTGCTTATGCCACCCCCCTTACGATGCCGCCTAATGCAGCGTCCTCTCTATATCATAGCACGGCACGGCCCTGGGTGTAGGCTAATATATACGATGATTTTTTTAAGGAAGTCGTTTGAAAGGTTTTATCTCGTACCAGAATCCTACCCTATAATAGTTTTTAGGTAGGATAAAAGACCTTCCAGAATGGAATTTCTACTTCCATTGTAAATGGCCGTTTATCCTGCCAAAATACTAATATATGATAGTATTCTAGTACGAAATAAAGCCTTACAAATTGGATTTTTTTTACTAAAATCGGGGTTTAGTAGACACCGTATTTTCTACAAGCCTATAGCCTAAATCATCGTTTGAACATAAGATTTTTACACAAATTACGTACGTCATTCAAATAAATGTAATATAGTTTTAAGCTAATTTATTTCATGATAGTTATCTAACTTTCAACTTAATATGGTTTCTGAAAGCAATATACGGGATTAAAGCCAACTTTGTTAATTGTAATTTAATAATACTTTCTACAGACCTATAACCTAAGTGATCGTTTGAACGTAGGCAACTACACAAAGTGTATCATTCAAACAAATGTAATCATGTTTTAAGATAACTTATTCTTTATATGTATCGAACTTTCAATATAATATGGTTTCTGAAACCAATATACAAGCTAATAGCCAACTTTAAATATAAGTATAGTAAATGTAAATAACATGGATGATAACTAAATCTTACTAATATTATAAATGCGAAAGTTTGTGTGTTTGGATGTTTGTTACTCAATCACGCCAAAACTGCTGAGCTGATTCAAATGAAATTTTGTACGTTGGTAGGGTATGTCTGGAATAACATATAGGACTATTCCCAGCCTTTGATTTTACATTAATTTTACAATACTAATGTTTAAACTAAATATCCTTATTTTAATTTAATTTTACGAGTAAATATGAATGTGATTATAATTAAAATACTACTTTACCTCACCATTTTTTAAAGTTAATCCAAATCAGCTCAAAACGAAAAGTTAGCCTACCAATAACACTACCAACTTACAAAAAAAAATCTCTCAACTTTTACGGAAAGTACAATAGTATTTTTTTCGTAGGTTGGTAGAGTATGTCCTGAAACAACATTACATTAATTTTACAATACTAATGTTTAAACTTTTCGTATACAAGAGATAGGTGATATAATTATGGTGATTTTAATTTAATTTTACGAGTAAATATGAATGTGACTATAATTAAAATATTGCTAACTTCATATTACTTTACCTCACCATCTTTTAAAGTTAGTAAAGATCAGTTCAAAACGAAAACTTATGCAACAACTATCCTGTAAAATATTTCTACAGAGCGAAAAGTTGAGAGACATTTTGTTGTTTTCACGTGTAAATACGAAGTCACCTTTATAATAAAAAGTTTAGTATGATATTATTAAAACATTTTATCAATTATTGCGGGCGAAACTATGACGGGTAGAAGCTAGTATTTAAATATATTAAAGATTGTATTCGTATTTATACATTATTGCCTGTAAAACCTAATTGTATTTCCTTTAATGTAAATGATTCTTCGAGCAAGTGTGGTATTATTTATCAGAGACATGTTTTTGCATACAAACATTGAAAGAACCCGTTAAATATTTTCCTCCACAATGTAGCAGACGAAAAACTTGAGCGTCATGCTTTGGACCTTGGCAATGCGTATGTTTATGTCCATCTAGTATAATATAGAGATCACTGTCACCTGCATACCATCGTGTAAAAGAAAAGGAAACTTTCAGGTACTTCTTTCTTTCTTATATACATACAAGGCAATGTGGCATTTTGACATAATTCGCTATTTTAAATGACTATATGAGATACATCAATGTGTAATTAGTGAAATGAAATAAATGTTGTACTAAAATGTTTGAAGAGCATAAAAAAATTTCACATTCGTGACTTACTTCTTTATATAAGTTGATGTATGCGAATATCATTGATCTCTAAAATATAACTCGATGGACACCTGCGGCAAAAATTTTCTAGCTGTTGTCTGCGCATCATTGTGTAAGAGAAAAGGAAACTTTCGGGTACCTTCTTCTCTCTTATACGCATACAAGGCAATGTGGCATTTCGACATTTTTCGCTAATTTTTATGAATTTGTGAGATATATAAATATGTTATTAGTTTAACGAAATGAATGTTTAATAAAAGGTTTGAAGAGCATAATTAAGTTCAACACTTGGGATTTGTTTCTTTAAATAACTTGATGTTGACTAATATAGTAACACTTGCTACAAACCTATAACCTAAATGATCGTTTGAACATAAGACTTCTACACAAAGTTTGTCATTTGAACAAAATTAATTAGGTTTTTAGTGAACTTATTTCATTACAGTTATCGAACAGTAATTATAGTATGGTTTCTGAAAGTAATTTATAAGCTGAGAGCTAACTTAAATATATTGTAATTTAACAATAACTCCAAGTCCTTTGACCTAAAATTAGTTAGTTATTCAAACACATGTAATTAAGTTTTAATCTACCTTATTTCATTATAGTTATTGAATATTAGATTTAATATGCCTTCTGAAAGCAATAGGCTTTACAAGCTAAGAGCCAACTTTAAATATATTTGTAATAATATAATAATACTTCATACAAGCCTATTACCTAAATGATAATTTGAATGTAAAACTAATACACAAAATTTTTCATTCAAACGTAATTAAGTTTTATGCTACTTTTTTCATTTTAGCTATCAAAATTTAAATATTGTACTGTTTCTGAAACCATAAGCTAATAACCAATTTTAAATGTATTGAGGTCTTGGCAGAATGTAAACAACATTTTATCCTTTTTATTCTACAGTGGCACCGGACTAAATTGAACTTCCGTAATTCGTAATTATTCTTAATTCAAATTTTTCCCCTCAGTCCTGTGAATTTTGTTTTAAAACAATGTTAAAAAATCATATATAATTCAAATTTGGTTTGGGTTAATTTGAGCTTATCGTAGGACTAAGTTGTAATGTACTGTGCTGTATTGTTTTCCTACTTCTAGTTGTGGCGCCATGTTGTTCTATTTTTGGAAACAGGGGAGGTGAAGTTGGAATGCGGTTAGTACCCTTCTTCATGCCCCTCTCCCCCACCCGTTTAACCATACGTTTTTGTGTACACGTACAGTTTTGTACTCCGTTAGTCAAGGTCAAACCTCTCGAGCAGCTACGTGCGTTGTTCTTAGTGATTCAGTCGTAGCGATATTCTTGTGACGTGCGAGTTTATTTTGCTGTATAGTTTTAGTTTTGTTTATTACATACTGTACAGTAATGTGTGTATCATGATGTCACTATCCAAGCCACAGTCCTATAAATCATTAACTTTGGCGAAAAAGTAGCGGTGATAAAAGAAGTGTAAAAGAGACTTAAAAAAATCAGAAATTGCTAAGGCCTTTGGAATTCCCCTTAAAGCACTTTCAACATTTTTTAAAAACAAACAAAAAATGTAATGCAATGTAAATGAGAATGGACAAGATAGGAAAAGATTAAGAGGCTCGGAAAACCCATATGTGGACAACTATGTACTGAATTGTTTCAAACAAACACGAGACACCAGACAAAAACGTCCCAGTGAGTGGCCCTCTTCTTAGAGCAAAGGCTGAACATTTCGCATCTGAATTAAGAAAAACAGACTTCAAAGCGAGCACAGGGTGGCTAGATGGATTCAAACAACGAAACTAAATTTTCTTCAAAACTGTATGTGGTGAAAGTGGTGCTGTTGATGTGCGTTCAGCCGATGATAGGAAAGAAGACTTGAAAGAAATAATTCAGGACATTGAACCAAACAATTTTTTAACGTCGAGGGGCGGGACTTTTTTTTACAAGTGTACTCCTGACAAAATTCTTTCATTTAAATATTAACGGTGTAATGGGGGAAAGCTTAGTAAAGACGAAAAAACTGTTAACTGGAGCAAATATGGATAGTTCTGAAAAGCTACCATTGTTAATGATTGAAAAATTGACCTACCCACGTTTCTTCAAAAATGTAAAATCGAAGCCAGTGGAATAAGAATCAAATGAAAAGCATGGATGACAGGTGATTTGTTTGAAAAATGGCTTTTAAAAATCGACAAACATTTGGCAAACAAAATTGGACAATCCTTTATTCATTGACTATTGCACTGCTCATAACAGAGTTTCCCTTCTGAAAAATGAACAGATTAATTTTTCTCCGCCATGATATCCCCCAAACAAGGAATAATTAAGAACCTAAAACTTTTCTACCGACGATTCTTGGTTGAAAAAATTTCTTGCTGGATATTTGTCTAATCAGAAAATATCGCTTGACGTTCTTCAAGCCTCTAGAATGTGTAGGCAAACGTTGGGACCAAGTGAAAGTTGAGACCATTAAGAACGTTTTAAAAAATTCTGGCTTTATCAAAAAGAAAACTATGGAGAAACTGTGACTGAAGCTGCACCAGCTTTTGACAACTGGGAGGAAGTTACTCCTGATCCTGCTATCACCTATGTGGGCTTTATCAGCGTGGATGAAGATGTGGCAGTGTGTCGTGAAGTTACTGCTACGGGCTTTGTCACCAAAGCTATCAACAATAACATCTAGGCTGAGGATGGAGCATCTGGTGATGAAGAGGACAATTCTTCAGTAGTTCAGGAAAGGCTTATCCCGAATGTGGCAGAAGCCATGGACCATATACGAGAACTCAGTTTTTTTAAAGTCGCAACAATTTAAGTGATTCAATTTTCCAGTCAATAAATCAATTAGAATCATACATTTTGATTGAGAGATTCAAATCAGGAAAAAAGATTCAAATATCTGACTTTTTAAAGAAATTGTGAGCAGACTATGTCCAAATACGCTAAATAAAGTTTTTGAACTTGGTTGCAAACTTAACTGTATTTCTTTTCAATTGCTTTTAAGAAACTTATTTAATTAGAATTTTTGGATAGTTCGAATATTTTCCTGCTCCCTTCAAGTTCGAATTATCCAGTTTTCACTTTATAATTCGTAGCAACTTAGAATTTGGTTCTATTATTTGGTCTACACACACTATAAAACGTACTCTAAGTTGCTTAAAATAGTACAAACCAAATTTTTAACATCCTTTTCTTATAAATAATGATACTATACCTTTGCTCCAACTAGAAACGCGGAGAACATACTTTTAAATGAACTTTCTTCACATACATAGAAATGGACAAATAAACTGTTTTAACCTGCTAGAATATAGTATTTATTTGACAGCACACAGTCTATATTAAATAAACAAATGATTAAATTACTGTCTAGTTTCACATTAAATTGCCTCTATATAATATGTTTCAGTTTATTTGTTTAGTTAATATGCAAAGTAATTATTTAATTAATCTAGCAAAAGGTTGTTATTGGAAATTGACTTCACAGCCAATAACTGTTGTGGTTCCTTCGAATAAAAAACCGCCAAAAAACTGATGACATGAAAAGGATTATTTATTTATTCATACATTTTCCATGTGCTATCAAGTTTTAGTTTGTCCATAGTGAAATAATTACATTGACTAAGGTACTTTTTTAATATAAAAATAAAGCTTTAAAAATTATATTAGTAAAAAATAATAATACATAAATGAGAGTAAGAATGGTGGGACATATTTTTGGCATGACAAGAATGATTAATTGTTAATGGAGGGAATAGCGGTAGGAAAATTTGCAGAGTAAGGTAAATATTAGAGTATGTGAATCAAATAATTTAAGTTGTGGGTTGTTTTAAGTATGTGGGAATGATGCAGTATAGAAATAAATGATGGATTGATCAAAACAGTCTTGCGATTGATGACATGAAATTAAAAAAGGAAATACACGATACTTTTTTGCCGGAATATTTTCTTTTTCAAACTATGGTAATGGAAGAGTTAAGATTACTTATTTAAACATAGGTTTTTTTAGATCTTTCCAGAACATTTAAGTCAATTTCAAATTTAGGTATATCTTCTATTAATAATCATTCATCTATCTAAATTTATAGATTAAGTTTATTTTTATCATTATGTTTATCACAACACCATTTTTCTTTTATTAAGAATGGATGGTCGTAAACAAAAGAGATATGAAAAATGTATTCCTATATTTGGTTTTTTTGTAGTGCTGCGCTCTTGTGTCTATGTTTTAAAACTACTAGATCTTAGCAACTATGTTATTAAATTACATTGTCTAAGAAAAACTAATTTGAGATTTTAACTTGTATTTCGTCATAAAGCTATTATATAGTGAAATTAAAAGTATCAGAATCGTGTGTGAAAAAAAATTCAAATCTTCAGGTAAATAAAATTAATGATTGCTTTCAAGTATTTTTTTAAAAATAATCTGTACTAAGCTCAATAAGTTGTTTCTAGAAATTTTCAATTGTCGATTTGATTCTAATTCATAACGTATTTAATTGTTTTTATAAATCCCTGCCATTGCATGTATGAAACTTTTATAAAGCTCTTTTGTAAAAATAATAACACAAATAATTTAAACAAAATGGATTCAAATTATCTTAAAAGTCACCTTTAAATACAAACAAAATAATTTAGTCTAAATTTTATAATTTTGCTAGTAAAAAAGCTTTGAGAAATTTTGGGAATAGTACTCAAAAAGGGCAGGCTTCTTTTTTTTTTAGTCATATTATGGTAAATGTAAAATTTTGTACACTCTTAAACACTCAATATCAAATTTAAATTTAATCAATTTCATTTAACTTATTTTAATTAATTTTCATTAATTTGAGGTAGGCTATGTATAATGTGCACTTTCTGAACTGACTCATTGTATCAGCAAATAATTATAAACTAACTTAAATCCAGAAGAGCCACACAACATCCAGTCCCCAGCCATTAATTCATCACTGTGAAAGGCTAAACCCACATTTCACTAATGATACAGTTTTTGGCCATGCCAGGAATTGAAAAAAACAAAGAATTTTAAAGTACAAGCTTTCATTGTCACAGCAGTCTTTGAGCAGGCCTACCAGGTGATCAAACCAGGATCCGGTACCAGGGGTAAAGTGTGGGCCCCCCTCTCTTTATTTTATTTGACTTGAGTGATGGTGAAACCTTATTTGGGAAGTTGGGGGGAGGAGTGTGGTAAGTTAGCCTAGTAAATAAAAAGAGTTTTTGAGGGGTTTTGGCCTCAAAACTAAAGTGATGCTTGGGGACCCTGGGCGAATATTTGAAAATAGGATACTCGCAGAAGATATTTGGTGTGGCTCTTGTCTGAATTAATTATTTTAAATCATACTTTTCTTTAAGCTATTTGGAGTAGTCCTCCAGACTTCTTTTTTTTTTAAATTTGATTGATTTTATAAGCTATTTAGACTGGTGTTTGTCTGGAATCTTTTGGAAAATTATATGCCTATTATATAAGCTATTTGAAATGGCCTTCTCCTGGCAAATTTTTTAAAATTGTATGCTATTTTGTATAAATGTATAAATCTATTTGGAGTGGTCTTAACCTTGGATTTTTTGGAAAATTTGATGTACCCACAGGATATTTAGAGTGAACCTCTTTCATCACATTTTGAAAAATTGGTTTCTATCTTATATTAGTAGCCTATATTTAGAATGGTCTTAACTCTTTTTTCTTTTTAAATTAAATGCCTCTCATATTTTGAGCTGTCCTTACCTGCCAAACTTTAGAAAATTAAATGCATCTAGAAGCTATTTGGAGTTTGTAACAAGACCATTTTTCAGTTTAATACTCAGCAATATCAACGGGGAGTGAAATTTAGAGTGTGGCAAGTTTATTCCAGGATAGAGGGTGAGTGTATTCATATCAGGAGGAGGGATGTACAAATTATTTTTCAAGAAGAGAACCCCCCCCCCCTCCCACCCCTTCCTCTCTGTTATTACACCACATCTCGACTTAGACTTGTACTTTTTTTTTTAAACCATTGTGTGTCACATTTACAAATCAAAAGCAATGTAACCTATGCAAATTAATCATCCGTAACTGAACATGGACATGGTATGTCATGATAAAATACTTAGATATAAATTGAACTTGAATCACTGCTCTACACTCTTCATTTGCCAAATTTAATTTAATTATACAAAAATAATATCACCATCCGACGTTTCCGCCTCTGCGGGTCGTCTGGCACATCATCTTCCATTCCTGATGATCTTTCCAAACTTCTCCATCAGTAACACATCTCCATTCTGCTCCTTTAGCTTCCATAGCTTGCGCTTGGTCAAAAATATACTCCGTGAAACTTCTAAACAATTTGAAATGAAGGACAAGACAACCAGAACAATGATACCATTGTGTCAAATGCCACTAAGTTTCTCTGTAGGTGATCCCAGCTGGATATGCACTTTTCCTAAGTTTGGATGGGCATTTTATTGCTTATCATGTTTTATTATATTTAATCCATTACATTTAAAAAAAATTTGTTATCGGTATCTTGGGCCCAGTATGATAGTACCAATAGTCCCCCTCGTGGCGGGCCTGTTCTTAAGTCAAGAGACTTTAGACTAGTGCTTTAATTGTAGATTTGCTTTTGTTGTTATCTGTATGGACTTAAAATTTTCATCCTTCATAATCAAATAGAAAAAAATTAAATAATCCCACTCTCTTTGCGTACTACTCATGAAATTTGTCTCAAACAATGTCAATACCTTTTTATAACTATTCAAAAGTAGGTATATATGAAATGACCCGCTTCAGTGGCCACATGGTATAAGGCGCTACTCTCACAATAAACTATACTGCCAAAGATGTGGAGATCAGGGTTCATTCCTGGTTGGATGTATTGGGGATGATTTTTCTTAAATGGTTTCTCCTCTCCCTCCATGCACATGCAGGTACACTTCCTATAAATTAAACCTTCATAATCCCTAATACTTTAGTGTAAGTAGTGTACATAGGCTTGTAACTCAAACAGGTACCTAGTAAGTTGTGGTGCAAAAAAAAATGTAATGACAAGAAAATAATGAATAAGTAATATTCTTCCTTTTAAGTCACAAGTCTTATTTAATGAACAATCGCTAACTATTTTAAAAAGTAGTCTAGGATAATACCATAACATTAACATTCTCGGTACCATATGCTATAATTTGGCATCAGCATCCGTTATTTTTACAAACAAATATTTTTACTACATTTTACAATAAGTTATTCAAGATAACATTAAATAATACATTATCAAAATTTGAAATGTACTTCTCTTTTGCCATTTTGATAGGGGTAGGCATTACAAAGCTAAGTGATTATTAAGATTTTTGAGAGTTATTTTAAGCTATTATTCAAGGTGTGATTGTTAGGCCTGTTTAGTCTATAAACAACATAAAAAAATAATAAATTTAAAAGGGTTTTAAACATTTGTATATCTACATTTTCTTGATTTCACTTCTCACGGCTCATAATTTTGTTTTAGGATTTTCTGATTAGGCCTAAACACTTTCTCAAATTCACACATTTCACTACCAATTTTAACCTAGATATTTTAAATATTAAAAGCCAGTTGACATTCAAAAGTTGAAACCTACCGAAAGCTTGGATTTCTTTAGGGACACTAATGGTTATTTTATGTTTAGTGGAGATTCTTCTAATCTAGTTAATTTAGTTATAATGATTGAGCCATATAAAATATTCACTATGTTCAAAGCGATCATAAAATATTCATTATGTTCAACAAGCAGATCACTTTGGAATGCGTTTTACATATCCAAGAATGCTAATGCTAATTTGATAGCCTATGGGAGGTAATATTATAATAACCCGCCTCGGTGGCGTAGTTGGCTAACGCGCTAGTCGTGTTGAGCTCGACCGCCGAGGATGGGGAGATCGAGGTTTGAATCTCGGTCGGGTGAACTGGGGGTGGTTTTTCCTAAATGGTTTTCCACTCTCCCTCCACGCAAATGCGGGTTCACTTCCTCTGAATTCAACCTTCCCAATTCCTAATCCATTAGTGTAATTAGTACTTAAGCGTATAACCCGAACGGGTAGTAAGACGCGGTGCTAAATATAATAATAATAATAATAATAATAATAATAATAATAATAATAATAATATTATAATAATAATAATAATATTATAATAAACTTTTTATTTTGGGTTTAATACAACACAATGTTTATTTTTAAAAAAAATTGTGAGCATGCAATAAAAAATAAAAACAAAAATTAATATTTTAACAAATATAATTAATGTAGTTATTAAATAACAAAGCTATTATATTTGTCAATTATGCCTGTAGCCGCATCTAAATATTGTATTCTGTAAGTTGAAAAATGATACCTGGACTAGTAAGCCAATGCTATAACCACTTGAGTTATCCAGGAGTCGTCCCAAATCCAAGGTCATTCTTCATTCAAATCTTTAATACATCACAATCTGCACATTCGTACCATCATTGCACTATTG
Source organism: Timema podura (assembly GCA_033556935.1). Classification (NCBI taxonomy): domain Eukaryota; kingdom Metazoa; phylum Arthropoda; class Insecta; order Phasmatodea; family Timematidae; genus Timema; species Timema podura. Next base: position 61,831,557 of record JAVRXN010000011.1, read on the forward strand.
GTAGCATAAAGCTCTCTTGAGTCAAAAGATGGCTCCTTTATCTGATAGTGCGTGATCTTAATTGATCACTGATATAAAGCCGGCAATTTACATACGTCCATCACTGACTCTGCCTTAAAATATGAGTGAAGAAGACCCTGGATAACTCACTGGTTTTAGCATTGGCATTCTAAACCAAAGGTCCTTGGTTCAATTCCCTTGTAAAGGTGTCATTTTTTCAATCTACAGAATAAAATATTTAACTAAATAATTATTGTCTCTAATAGGCTTAGCATTCAATACACTAGTTAGTGCAGGGATGGCAAATATATGGCACACAGACATGGAAAACAATTAAACATTAAATAAAACCAATATGCTAGTATTTCTATGATATTTCAACAGCCCTATCATTCAATGTCATGTCACAAAAAACTTTGTGAAGTCAATGTTTAGAAATTGTCTTGACTCATAACTTTAAATTAATCTTGTGTGCTATTCAAGACAAAGTTACAAATCACAAACAAACTTGGCTAAAATACAACTTGTTTAAACAAATATGGAAAAGATTATGTGAGGTTTTGATTTCAACATATATATAATAATATTATTTTCACTGAAGGTGTTGCTTTCAATGTTTTTTACTTTAAAATATTGAAATTAATATTGTCTAAGACAATACCAGTCAAGGACCCCCCAAGAGGCTCTTTGAGATCCAATCATTAGAATCTAATCTATTCTATGTATAGAAAATATAAGTCTTTGAAATACGAAATTTATTGTTATTTTCTTTGGTGGACATAAATGTACCTCTTTCCACAATGTTTCTGTAACAGTGTATTCATTTATACTCTTTGGTGGAGCGTTTCTGCAACAATGTATAAAATTTTATTTCATAAACCTTAGAAGTGTTTATTAAATTTATCTCTTTTAAGATAAAGAGAAAATCTTGTGTTGTGCCATACCCTTTATCTTTACTAACTTTTGATGTGTTAGTTCATCATGTCCTAAGCACTTGTGGGTTTTTAAAATTGCTAATTTTTTCTGAAGCACCTTATTTTTTTAAAGTAAAAAGTTGTGGGACTAAGCATATTCACACTAAAGATTAAAAATAAAATGAGTCTAGCTTATAAAAAAACTGTCCATGCTAACATTTGCTTCATCTAATGTCATAACAGTAATTATAAAACTAATATCAATAATTCAGCTAACCAACAAAATCTGATCATGATAGGAAAATACAAAAGCACAAAATTATCATATAAATTGGTTATTTTACGGAATTTAAAATGTTTTGACCCAAATGATATTCCAAGATTAAAAGATAACAAATGGGGGGGGAAGTTTATTATAAATGTTTATTGAAAAGGGGGGGGGGGACAAGGAATAGCACCAATTGATAAATCAGCATTGGTGGACACTCAATGTAGGCTAAAGATCAATATGATTAGAACCCGCCTTGGTGGAGTAGTTGGCTAACGCGCTAGTCGTGTTGAGCTCGACCGCCGAGGACGGGGAGATCGAAGTTCGAATCTCGGTCGGGTGAACTGGGGGTGGTTTTTCCTAAATGGTTTTCCACTCTCCCTCCACGCAAATGCGGGTTCACTTCCTCTAAATTCAACCCTCCCAATTCCTAATCCATTAGAGTAATTAGTACTTAAAGCGTATAACCCGAACGTGTAGTAAGACGCGGTGCTAAATATTATTATTATTATTATTATTAATATGATTAGTCTTGTTTGCTGGCAACAAGGAGGTCATGGTTAAAATCTGGGCCAGGTCTACATAGGGACATTTTTTTCTAAATGATTTTCTACGCTTCCTTCGTGAAAATATGGATACATTTCCTCTAAAACTATACCCTGGTTTAAAAATGTAAATTTAACTCATTTTTGTAATCACACCGAAATCATACTTTATTGACAATTTTAGGACTATGGATAAAATTCCTGGTAGAATAACTCATGAACTAGTATATCCTACAGTGCGCCAAAATTAATGCATCTCACCAAAAATAACTTCAGAATACACCTCTTGACATTCAAATCCATTAAAGTATGTATAGTAATTTTTATAACTCTCAAATAAGGTTAAATAAATGGTGGACTGACTATAGCTTATAGTGTTCCACCCACAAACCTTTGTCAACTTTGCAAAATATGCACAACATTAAAAAAAATAGTGTAAAAGTCGTCAAAATATAATTATAGGCTAATGATTAGGTCATATATGTAAAATTGTTACGGCTGTGTTAAATTGCGTAGTTGGCTAACGCGCTAGTCGTGTTGAGCCAGACCATCGAGGACGGGGAGATCGAGGTTCGAATCTCGGTCGGGTGAACTGGGGGTGGTTTTTCCTAAATGGTTTTCCACTTTACCTCCACGCAAATGCGGGTTCACTTCTCTAAATTCAACCCTCCCAATTCCTAATCCATTAGTGTAATTAGTACTTAAGCGTATAACCGAACGGGTAGTAAGACGCGGTGCTAAATATTATTATATTGTGTTAATTGATTCTAAATATATTAAAACTATCAATTAATATTAATTGTACTAAAATTTGACGTTGTTTGTCAAATTGTTCAGAGCCAGTATTTTTGGTAACACCCCCTTGTAACCGATGTTACGTAACCTGACTGCACTGATTACGAAGATCACTTTCACAGTCTCCACCATTTCACTCTCTACAGCATCCGAGCGATGTACCCGTGACTACTTCCCACGCGGAAGATGATTGAGGTCAGGGCTAATGAAATTACTTGCCTCCATTTGCTCTACCTGCACAATGAGGTACTTAGAACTCTACACCGACACACCGGTGAATGGCATTGGCCGACACGTTCGGCTGCTGTGTCATTATAAGGATAACATTGATCTACTTTGCAATTGGATCGCTATAATTAGGTTCTAATTGAGGGGGCGGGCTCGAAGGGGCAAGTTTGGTTTATTGCTCAGCTGGCGAAAGGGTCATTTGGAGGAATCGCGCAATTTGAGAGTATATATAGGTTCAGTTTCTTTCAATTAATTTAAATTTGTTATAAAAAAAACCTGGACACGGGGTTAGAACCCGGGACCCTTGGCGTAGCGTTTGAATTATTTATCGCTGAGCTGTCCTGGATCAGTGACATGCTCCGGGTCATTCATTCTTCACTCATAGCTTTAAGGCACGAGTCTATTATGGATGTGTGAAATCATCAGATACTTGAGCCTAACATTGAAACCACAACCACCTGTGACTCAAAATCGGCTTTTATCCTGGATACTTAGGTGGTAGACCCCTGACGCGTAATGTCAAGGGTCCTTGGTTCGATTTCCTTTTCCAGGCGGGTCACTTTCCTCTAAACTACCCTCTTCAAACCAAGCTTTTAGATTAAATCACTAATTAGGAATTAATAACCCTCGTGTTAAATTTATTAATAAAAAATATGCATAGCTATTTGTCATTATTGTGTATTTTACTATCTAAACTTAACTTTGGAAAGTTTTAAAATAAATTTAACTCGACTCAATCCGTCCTAATCAAAGCGATGGAAAGGGCGATTCAGAAGAAATGCGTCCGAATCAGCTCGAAGAAAGCCAATATGTGGAAAACAACCCCTTTCGTACATGGCTCTTGGCATTCCTCCCATCACCGGCAACCCGGTATATCGTGAACATAACCAGCCAAACTATTAGTTTTAAAATTGTCACGATTCAAAGTGTTTTTTTATATTTTTTATGTGATTACTCGGCGACCATCATCATCGCTTCATCAAAAGCGTTTAAATTACCCTCCCTCCTTCAAGTTCAATAAGAACACCTGCCAGAACGTTTCTTTGGTTTGTAACGTAACGGTGTGTTTCTCTCCGCACGTAATTCGGACACAGTGTGGACCCAGCCGCGGTTGCCCCCCTCCCCTCCCCCCCCCCCACCCGCCTTCCAACTTTATAATCCGACTGCCCTTGAACTCAGCGCCCCCTTTTTTAAAAAAAATATTGATGTCAGCTGCTTGCAGCAAGTCTTCTTGCGTCGAAGGTTGGTTGGGGAGGGGAGGTGGAAGACATGTCTTGGTCGGGAAACGATCCCTTGACAGTCCGGAGAGAAATATAAATGGAGTGTAAACGTAATACGACCTGCGGCTGTGTCCGTTTTTACCGACGGAGACAGGTGTCAGTGGTTAATGCGCCGCCATTCACGTTGTGTCGACTTTGTTTACTAGCGTTTAAAAAAAAAAAAAAATCTGTCTCCTTGTATCAACACTAAACAGAATCTAGAGGAAATGTATCGTCGATTGTTTGGCGAAATAAAGGGGAAACCGTTTAAGAAAGGGTAAGACCTCAGTACAGCCGATCGAATTCTAACCCCCGACCGCTCTTTGTCACTTTAAAACGTCTTTCGGTCCTTGCACTGTGGACAATATCGATATTTACTATTTTTCGGACACGGTGCTATTGTGTTTTATAAAAGATGATGATAATTTCAAAGGAAATGTTCGGGGGGGGATAGAAAACTTCACCTGGGATGTAAATAACCCTTAACAACTGAACCCGCATGTTTCACATACTAACCCGATAATATCCATCAGCATCTTTCGATATGTGGACGTAGGCGTAAGTCTGGTCTCTCGGGCTTCGAATCCTTTACGGGTGTACTGAGAATGCTTTTTTAAACTAAATGGTGACCTGGCGGTCTAGGGGTAAGGTGTCAGACTTCTGTGCTGGGAGTTCGGGGTTCCATCCTCGGTTCCGGCACATATTTATCTGATTGCCAAACCCTTCCTTCACCTCTGACAAGACGTGTATTAAACACAACTTGTGAATGTGTGGAATGCCATGCCTCCACCGTGGTTCGGATCCCACGTTAAACTGTAGGTCCTCCATTTTATCTCACAATCACCCTACCATTACACATTAGCGTAAGTGCGTGTAACCCGAATGGGTAGTAAGACGCGGTGCTAATAATAATAATTTAAACTAAACAGTTTCCTTTATGAAAATGTGGGTACCCTTTTCTCTAAATTGTACCTTCCTCGTCCCTACCCTAATGAGCTTAAATATTCAGATAGCCCTGATGGTTTGTTGGACATGAAGCACATTTCACATTTTTACCCCTCCAGCTACAATCCAATCATCAATGTTCATAGGAAGGATCTTATCTGATGGATAGAAATGTTAATAGATCTACTTTCACGCATTTGTACGTCTGGCCATGTGATTTGCAGCTTTGATTTTTGATTGAAACCAATAGCTATCAAAAATACTAATAGAAAAAGAAAACGTTATAAATGTTACCCGCAAACAAAATTAGGATATGTATTTTCTAAGTGTTTCTTCCAACAAAAATTCCACTGTGGATTAAAAAAACGTTAACTCTCACACACTGACTTACGTCATTCATAGGTAATGCAGTTAGCATTATTATTAGCTCATCCGGTAACGTGCCTATCTACCTATCTGATCTCTGATTTAGCAGAAAAACAGTATCACTTTGAAAAGTGTATTTTCCCTATTCGCGTTAAAAACGGTAACTTAACTGTCTGTTACTTTTAGTAAGGGAAAATTGCGCCCGGGAAAACTGCACCTTCCCAGAAAAAAGGGGAAAACTTCGCCCTCGCATGAATCCATCACACTATTAGATGGGGAAAGTGCGCCCCACACACTGTTTTAGACGAATCTATGTACTTTGACCATCTCAAGACCTCATGATGAGTCGATTTGAAATACCCACCCTCCTAAACAAAAGGATGCGATGAACCGATCTACGCCGGTGAAAATGGTAAGGAAAGTGAGAAAAGTGCGTCCATATGACCTTGTTAAAATTATTTAGGTGAGACAGACAAGGTCGTGGGGCCGCACTTTTCCCACCTATTAGTGTGATAATTCATGCGAGGGCGCAGTTTTCCCTTTTTTCTGGGAAGGCGCACTTTTCCCGGGCGCAATTTTCACGACACCGTTACTTTATTGGTACTAGTTCAGTGGCGCATACAGAAACTACGGGCGATTTTCTTAATGAGTGGTGCGGTCTAATTTTACCTTTTGAATGAAATTAAAATTGAACCAATACATTTAAGGTGGATATGTAAAAAACGCGAGTCAAGGGTGGTGTTTTTGCAGGGTTTTTTTATAGCAAAACATTTTGGGCCAAAATAAATAAATTATTGCTCCAATAAAAACATAATAGTTTAATTTTCTTCACAAGGTGACCTCAACAGTTCTTGAATTTCGGTCAAGGGTGTCCTGGAATTTAATGACAACCTTTTCTCTCTCTTAATTTATAAAGTTTCTCATCTAATGCCGCTCTGCTCATGACATATATTCAACAACTGGTGATATCACCATGTGAAAAAAAAAGATTAAACTATATGTTTCTACTGGAAAGCTGTTTGATTAATTTTGGCCAACAAAATGATCTGCTGTAAAAACTGCAATAACACTGACCTTTTATCGCGTTCCCTACATCCCCACCTTAACATATCTTATTTGCTTGATATATTAGTTGTTTTTCAAATGTTTCAAGATTATGTTAAAACTTTTTTTTAAATATTTGGGGAAGAAGGAAAATGGCTCCCTTACTTTCCCTTAGATGCGCTACTTTTCTAATTAAGCTATGATAGACCTTTAATTATTATTATTTATTATACTTGGCGATATTTGATTGTCCGTTATTGATCCCTTTGCTAATTATTCTGTCAAGTAATTAAAAATGCTTCTGAGTAAATAATATATGTAGCCTACTTGCCAATCACAGAGGTAAACTGGTGTAGTACGATTTTGATAAGAAACTTTTAGAAACTACAAATATTTTTGCTGGCTGGAGTGATAAACATTTTAATTTATTAGTATTATTATTTCAAACGTATACCCGTTTGGGCTGTATGATTTTCTACTAATTACGCTAATGTGTTAGGAATAAGGAAGGTTGAGTTTAGAGTAAGTGAACCAACATTTGCGTGGATGTCGAGTGGAAAAGCATTTACGAAAAGCCCTCCTCATTACACCCTGCCAGGGCTCGATCCACGATCTCTCCATCATCAGCAGTAACCCGCCTCGGTGGCGTAGTTGGCTAACGCGCCAGTCGTGTTGAGTCAGACCACCGAGGACGGGGAGATCGAGGTTCGAATCTCGGTCGGGTGAACTGGGGGTGGTTTTTCCTAAATGGTTTTCCACTTTCCCTCCACGCAAATGCGGGTTCACTTCCTCTAAATTCAACCTTCCCTATTCCTAATCCATTAGTGTAATTAGTACTTAAGCGTATAACCCGAACGGGTAGTAAGACGCGGTGCTAAAAATTAAAAATTAAAAAAATCCATCATCAGCAGTATAGTCTATATCGATAGTGACGTGTTAGACTATTCGACCACAGAAACGGATTCATTAATATATTTAAATTGTTCTAGACACTTTTATAAATGTCAAAAAAGTACCGTGTGGTCTAAATCAGACTGTAGAATGTACTTACTACAAACGTGCTTTGTTTGCCATCTGCGTATCGCCGTCTTGCACTATAGCTGATGGACATCTGGCGCAACGACGCCATTTTGAGTGAATGCTTGTTTATTTGATTGTATATACACTTTTTTTTTTTAATCTTGGTAAGACATCAATGCACTTTACGTTATTTCTTTTAGGAAAATGTGCTTCGTTAAGCGTGGTTTCACATTTTGCGTTTATTTCCCTGTGCTTTGCGTATTTCTACCCGTCCGGGCTACCCGCATATTTGTAATATCAGCGTAGGGATGAGAGAGAGAGTCAGAATTAAGAGGAAATATGCCAGCATTTGCGTGAAGACGGAAGGGGAAACCAGTTTGGAAAATTAACCTCACTACACCCGGTCGTAGTACGAACTCCGGCCTTTCTGTAACATGCAAACCAGACAAGACGTGACTGGCGCCTTTGTTCATCTTTTGAAGTGTTTATATATAGATGTATTAGATATAGCTTCCTAACTTAAGGTGGAGTGCTAGTGAGCGCCAGTTTAGTGAATTAATTTTGCAGTTTTTTTAGTATAAACATTTTTTGGCAAAAATAGATCAAATATTTCTTCTATAGAAACATAGAGTTTAGCTCTCTGCACATGCTAATCTCAAGAGTTCTTGAATATCTCTCATGAGCATAGCGGCATTTGGTGACAAACTTTTTAAATGCAGAGAAAAAGTTGTCACTAAATTCCAGGACATCCTTGAAAGATATTAAAGAACTGTTGAGATTAGCATGTGCGGAAAACTAAACTCTATGTTTCTATAGAAGAAATATTTGATTTATTTTGGCCAAATAAATGTTTATGCTATAAAAACTTCGAAAATACTGCCCTAAACTCACGCTCACTAGCACCCCATCTTAAGGGCCTCGGGTTCGATTCTTAGCATAGCCAAAAATGTTATTGGAGGAGGAACTATGATGTCCTGTTTCATAGCAATGAGTTAACGACCGGTGGAGAGTTTTTTTTGTATGTTTTAAGATTAAGTTTGTAAGTTGTTTCTGATATAATTTTGTTATAGAAAGTGCACGTCACATACCTCTTTGTTGAAGAAAGATAAAATACATGATTCCATGGAGATTTTAAAATAGGACTTGCCAAACGGTTGTTTTTTTTTACTTTTAGTACCGCGTTTTACTACCTGTTCAGGTTATACACATATGTACTAATTACGCTAATAATTTAGGGATGAGGCAGGTTGAATTCAAAGGAAGTGTACCCACATTTGCGTGCAAAGAGTGTTAAACCATTTTGAAGAAAAACAACTAAGTACACCCGAACGGTACTCGAACCCCGCCCTATCTCCCTGTCACCGGCAGTCTGGTCTAACACGAAAGTGATGCCTTAGACCATGTGGCCACCGAACTAGGTATAAAATTGTTGTTTTTATAATTATGTACCTTTTTTGAAGAGATTATATCCATGCCAAGCCAGGTTTAAAGAGCACAAAAGAGATTTAAAATGAGCCAATTTAAACTCTTTATTGTTCATATAACTCCTTTTATAAAGATGTTTGGCTTTACAAACTTCTGTCAATTTTTGTGAACTTGTATCACTTGTAACTTCTGCTCAAATAATGATTGAGAGCTAAATATTTATATTTTCTTAAATCAACAGAGTGTGACTAACTCAACCAAATTTCCTCTAAATTTAAGGTCAGTTTTCAGCCGTGTTGATTACGGTGTGTGGTTTCGTAGTTTCCTTTACGGTCCAGTAAATTGTTTGAAGAAACTCATGCTCATTATGGGGCCTGGAACCACGATCATGAAATTTATTTCAAGGTTATTAAACACCCGCACCAGTGGCTACGCGGTCTAAGAACCCAAGATCGTCATATACTGGGTTGAGAGTGAGTGGCCACGCTCGAAGGACCACTGGCGTAACTCTAGGGTGGCGTAGGAGGCAACATACCACAGGGCCACGCCCGAAATTTGGCCCAACACGCAGGTCCACCAACCAAAAATTATTAATTTGATAAGAGATCAAAGTATTATCTTTTAAGCCTGTTTTTGTTTCGTAAATATCTCGCTATTCAATCAGAAATTACTCAATAGTCACTTTATTGTGCATAATTTCATGCTCTACAAAGACGCTTTGTACACATTTTTCTGTAAAATCAATATTTAACACTATATAAGCAAATAACAAAACAGCGTTTTTTTCCCCAGTAAATAATTTATTTAACAATTTTGTATGCAGAACTTATCAAAAAATTCCAATAATAAACGCCAATATAATTTATTATAATCTACAATTACACATAAGGTGTTTTTTTGTGTGGGGGTGGGGACTTTCTTTTCTTGGGGTCTAGCAGGAAAGTTTTGCCATTAGCCCATTACTGTTTAGTTACGCCTTTGCTAAGGATGCATCCATGATGGGCTGGAGAAACCTCGCAAGAAGTGTTTGTTCCCCATACGAGTGGATGCCGAACCCTGACAACAGCAGTTGAGTCACTACTTTGAAAAGTCCCAGACTTAAAAGAATGGTGTCAAACTAGCGACGTAGCGGAGCTCTTTATTACTGGATTGACGTCGATGTTCAAATCCAGGCTGAGTGCACGCTGCGCGTGGTTTTCCGCATGTTATTTGTCACTGTGGGTTTAGCAGAGTTATTTGATATTGGATTGATGTCGATGTTCGAATCCAGGCTGAGTGCACGCTGCACGTGGTTTTCCGCATGTTATTTTTCACTGTGGGTTTCCCATCGCCTCTCCACGATGATGCCGTTTCATTCTTACTCTATGAACTAACACTTTAAACTATTATTCTTGTGTTAACGGATAAACATGAGTAGAAAATCGCCTATAACATTTTAAATGTACAGTCTTCCATAAATAGGACACATTTGTTTAAAAAACAAGTAGTACAGTAACTTAGGAATCATTTGGTACAGTCCATTTTTCATAGGAAGGGCCTTAATTAACAGCTAGATAAGTCATTAGAGCTCCTTTCACGTATTTATATGTCAAGAGGTGTCAGGTCCTAGCTATTGGCCTCTTTTATGCACACACTGAAACACCTTGGCAGCTTACAACTCGATGGATACAGTAAAATTCTGGTAGGAAGAACAGTTTCTGACTGTCACAAACGTTATTAAAACTACTTTCGTATATTCATAAGTCAAGTTGTGTGATCCTAGGCTGTCATTTTTGATATATATTATCAATACCTAACACTAATATAACAATAAAATGTTACTAATTTTGGCAGAAAAAAGTTTTTATTTTATAAAATGCCCTCCCAATTTTGGTTTCATAAAAAATACGTTTGTGTTTTCTGAAAAGGCCCTCCTGTTAAAATGTAACTGTATCGAACCTTGGTCTTTCTGTGCATCGTCCGATCCTGTTTTAGACCGCACATGGCGATGGTGAGAAGAGACATTTCTTGAAATGCTGTCTATAAATGAAAAAAAACACTTCTGAACTAATAAACACCAGTGGTAATAGAAGTAACAGCAGCAAGAAAACTGTTTGTTCGCCATGTATGGCTTGTCAGGACCGGACTTGGCGCTCACAAAGATCAGCCTTTCAAGCTTCCACCACTTGGATTCGTCATGCTTGTAAAGTGAGGAGAAATAAAGGGACCGAAGCGAAGTGGGATTAAACCTAGTGTTGATCTAGTGTTTATGTTGATATTTTACATACACTTATAGAGTGCATACATCTGCTAATCAGGCCAACAAGGTGGAGATGCCGATGTAGGGGAAGTGACAAAAGTTCGGTGTTTTTGCAGTTTTTATATCAAAATAAATCAATTATTGCTCCAGTAGAAACATATAGTTTAATTTTTCTACACATGGTGATATCAACAGTTATTGAATATATGTCAAAGGTGTCCTGGAATTTAATGACAACTTTTTCTCTTTATTTAAATAGTTTTATCATCTAATGCCGCTATGCTCATGAGTCAACACCTGCTAATATCACACAGTGAAGAAAATTTAAACTCTATGTGTCTACTGTTCAAGCAATATTTTATTTATTTTGGCCAAAAGAATATAAAGTGCTTGAAACTAGCAAGCACACATGTATGTGTGTGTGTTCCAATTTTAGTAATTTATATTTTCTCTTACAGAAAGTCGTATTGTAGGCCTAGTTATGAATGATGTTGACCTCGATATTTTGATGGATCTTTACATTTTTATGTTCTCCTAAACTAATAAAATATTCTGTATGTCCTTCTGTATGTTATTCTGTACCCAGGGCTACAGTCGAAACGATTTGAGCCCTTTTATTAAAGCTTGGTATTTACATGTTATATGGTCATACAGCTAGGGAAATCGTGATTTTAATTTTATCTCGTATCGAGACAGATTTTTAAACATTGACTCGAACAATTTTGTTCAAATTGTTTTTGCTTTTTTGGCTATATTAATGTGTATAGCCCTTCAGCTGTTTTTATTCTCAGTGGTGTTCCCGAATCAAATTGATGAAGCCGACAACTTTCCCGCCCCTGTCCCCCCCACCCTCCTACGTCTTTAAGGTCACTCCCACAGGCGTCAAGGTCACGCTGGCCGGCACATTTGGAGAACCTATTTTTATCTACGCGGGAGTAGAAAAAAAAATCCGTTTTCTATAGTAGTCTCATTGAATTTGGGTGTCGGCCAGCGTTTACCAGGGCGTTAATAACTTAACTGGCTCACTCGTGCTCTTGGCTCGTTGCTTTGCTTCCCTGTTGGTGCCTTTAATTTCTTTTAAACGGATGTTGTAATCCCAAAACTGGCCATCAACGACTTAAAGTGCACGTCCAACGGCCGAGAAACTGTGCTATTGTAGGGTTTCCACGCTCCAGCGACCTGAGAAACAGGGAAAAGTCATGGAATTTTATCAAATTTCTAAAATTTTCACATATCTTCTAAGAAAATACGCAACCTTTATTTACAAATAGTCAAAATAACATTTTTCTTGCATTTAATACTCAACGCGAATCTATTTTAACACATTTATCCCTGTTGATTATACAAATCTCAATTTTAACACAGTTGTCCCTGTTGATTATACTAATCTCAATTCTCAAAGTCAACATGTGATTTATGTCTCGTCTTTCCACCAATCTACTGCGCGTCTGTAGCCAAAGTTGAGTCATGGCTATGCTCTTATGCGAGAATTTGATTACATTAAAGGAAGAATAAACTAAAAATAGAATGTGTCTAGTAAGAACTTTAAACTGTAGTGGTGTAAGTTGCTCTTTTAACTGTCTCAATATGATCTCACTGAAATCTTAACTTAAATCGCGACACCCGTTGACCTTTTGCTTTAGGCTGAAATACTTTAACCCCTTCAATTGGTGACACAATTTCATAGTGTGTATGTGTCTAAAAATACTATTACATTAAGTTTCGATCTTAATAAAATAATCTTTATAATATAGAAATTTGGAAATTGGCTCTGGAAAACCTGGAAAAGTCAGGGAATTTTAAAATATAGTTTGGCTGGACACTCTAATTAGATAGATCTACAAGATTAGGTACTTTAACCATATATCGTATCAAAGTATGGTTTTCTGCATTATACTCTTGAAAAAGTGAAAGTAAGAACAGCTAAATATTTTTGTTTTCAGTTCAAAATAATTATGTTTCAATTTTGATGTATTTAAAAAAAAATAGGGTAGAATGGTTTTACAAATCTCAATTGCGCTGTTTTATAATGAAGACTACATAAAACCACTCCACGATGCCTAATTCGAGGTGTTATCTACCAAAACTACGCGTTATCCGTGGGGTGAGCCTATCTCGCGGCTGATTAACCGGGATATTAAGTACACAATTAAGCTCGAACCAGAAAACGTATCAAAGCATGGTTTTCTTCATTCTTCCCCCACAAACAGATTTTTCTAATAGTAGTCTTGTTTTTATAGTTTTACATAATAAAACAATGAAAACTTTTATTTTATTTTTGTAAAACCTGGAAAAGTTAGGGAGTTAAGTGTATCAACCCTGATACATAGGCCTATATATTTGTACATTTAGGGCTTATAAGTACCAAAGAGTGCCATTATGATCCGGTGATCAGAGTTCCGGGCTACAGATATGGAGGTCCCGGGTTCGATCCCCGGCGCTTCCATATTTTCTGTGAAGCAGTGGATCTGGAACGGAATCAAACTCAGCTTCGTATGGACAAGTGAGGAGCTACTGGAATAAAAAATTAGCGGCTCTGGTCTAAAAAAACTGAGATTAACGACCGAAGGGTTTGTTGTGCTGACCACATGACACACTCTGCCCGCAAAAGTTGGCACTATATTTGACAACAGACAGCCGGTCGGTCGGTATGGCTCGATTGTGGGCTGACGCCATGGAGTTTTTTTTTAAAAATAAGTACCATGCTGTCTCAAAAATGTGAAGTCTCAAAAATGTGAAATTTATGAAAATTCAGGATAAAATGCCTCATCCATTTCATGGTCTGTTTTAACTTCATAATTTTATTTTTTAATAATTCGTTCGACATAAACTATTCCTATCCCGTGTCCAAACTAAGATGAGTAAAACGATCGAGAAACACTGATTTCAGTGAATGTTTGAGTATTTTCCTAAACTATTCTGTATGCAAATTTAGATGCTTAGCACTGAAATAAAAGTAATTGAGACGAATCGTCTCCCAAGATCTGCCTTCTAACTGTCCCAACTAAGAACCAAATTTGGCTCGCGATCCGCGGTTAGTCAAGAGAATGTAGATTGATACGCCCAATTATGTACTTAATATGGGTAGATGTCCCGTCATGCATTTCAGTTGAGTCCTGTCTCACCTCGCTTGACGCCGCGCCCTTTTTTCAGCCTTGAGGTGCATTCTCTCCCGAACATCAAGGCCGAGGCGATGGGGTGCGTTCAATCGTCTCCCCGCTGGCCTAGGACTTATTAGTGGCCTTATTTATCCCAAAGATGTTGACACTCGAATTCCTAATTTTGTCCGCAGGCGCTATATTTATTTATTGTATTTATTTTGAAACATTTTGGTGAAGCTGAGGCTAGTTTGCCTTGTCTTACACTTAACCAATTAAACTAAACACGCTTCTAATAACAATAGTGAATATAAACTTATCTCTATCAGTCATGACAATAATTTAAAGTCATTACATTTGCTTTCAGGTCATGAATTTTTATTAGTCAAGTTCATTGCGCATGTAAAAATAAAATTTTTATACTTTGCTTAAAATTAGCTTAAATTTACTAATTTCCAGTGATACCAGAGTTCAGGAATGAGAGAGTCTTAGAAATCAGAATTTATGAAATTTTGAATGAAAATCTCATTGTGGGGATAGTTAACTAAAAATTCATGAAATATGGTTTACCTAATTCGAGGGACACGGTCCATGAAATGGTGATAGGTCGTAAGCCCACATTTGGCGAAATTGTGTTACTAAAATGTTTATACTTGTGGGATACAACACGTTTCATCCTCCAAAAAACTTTTATTTTATGTTTGAAACAAAATGTATATTATTATTATTATTATTATTATTATTTAGCACCGCGTCTTACTACCCGTTCGGTTTATACGCTTAAGTACTAATTACACTAATGGATTAGGAATTGGGAAGGTTGAAGTTAGAGGAAGTGAACCCGCATTTGCGTGGAGGGAGAGTGGAAAACCATTTAGGAAAAACCACCCCCAGTTCACCCGACCGAGATTCGAACCTCGATCTCCCCGTCCTCGGTGGTCTGGCTCAACACGATTGGCGCGTTAGCCAACTACGCCACCGAGGCGGGTAAAATGTAAAAAGTAAAATGTATAACAGTTTCTTTTAGTTTCAATATGTCTTAATCTTAATGTCTTAATGTCTAATGTCTTAATGCTGTGGCTAGAATAGTCGAGCACAAATCAATAAACGCCAGAAACAAAGTGGGTTTATAACGTTCCTGGGTGGAGCTGTCCGGCAGTAGGAGAACAAACAGGTAAGGAGGAAAATATCAATGCCAGGACAATGTATTGTGACCTCTCCAATTAAATTACATCATTCGATTCAAAAAGATCCCTTAAATGCTCCTACACTAATTACCTTTCATTTCCCGGCAATTTAAATCCTAATGATCAACCAAAACATGTGGATTATTGGAATTTTCAAAGTCGAAAATTTCAACTTTTAAACTATGTTTGCAGGTCTATATTTGTAAAGGAGCATAGGAAATAGTTGTGTGTTGATTTTAGTAAACACCAAACTCGTGTACTGTTAAATGTTTTAGTAATATTCATCTTAAGCGTAGCATCTGATGGGCACGATCTCAGCTACCTGGAATTCCCTTAAAAATAAAGACAATTATTTTAGTCACCATTTTGGTACGCACAGTATTTTTAACAAAATGTTGTATGCCACACACATTTTAGGGTTAGGACATATTGAAAGTAACATTGTTTATTTCATTGGGACTTATGATACACCATTCGCTTTAACCAGAAGAGTAAAAGAGGTTTTTTTTTCTTTCTCCTGTATAGTAGAGTAGCAATTTAAATAACTAGCATACGCAATACTGTGAAATCTCCCTTAACGGACACCTCTGAATAGCGGATTTTTCTTTACAACGGACAATTTAAATTTCCCCGGCAACTTAACATTGGCTCTTACGGTGAAACAACTTCACATTAACGGACTTTCTCAATAACAGACGCGGACATAGGTAGAGACGCATATTTATGCGTACAAATCTAAACAACGGATAAAAATTGAAAACACTATTCCATATATAACTATCCCGCATAAGTTACAATACTTCACAATGCAGTAATTAGATTGTTTCTTCTATATATATTATTACATATATATAATAATAAAAGGAAGTGTTTGTATGTGTGTGTGCGATGCCCAGCCAAATTTACGGCACTCAAAGATCTGAATTTTTTAACATAGGTGGACGGAAGGGGGTCCGAATGCACCTTGAAGCCAGATTTTAAAATTTTTAATTAGCTTTTTAATTAGGCTATTTTTAACAAATTTTTGAAGACAATATTTTTTATCTGGTTTAGAATTACGTTTCCATTTGAAATCAAGCACCATGGGGGGGAGAGGGGGGAGACTTATATAATTCTTATATCACAGTGGGTCACGGGCAACGCCGTGCGGGATTGCTAGTAGTTAATATCCACAATGTTAATATATGGTTTCACATAGATTAAATTGTGTTCAAGCACTATGATTTAAAGAATTCCAAATAACAAACACTGCTTAAGAACGGCCTTTTTTTATTTTAGAAGTTGTCCGATATTAAGATATTTAACTGAAGTAGGTTAAATTAGATTAATTTAATTAACAGTCTGAACAGTCTGAACAATTTGATAAAACATGTTTAAGCCCACGGAATATACGCGCCTCTCTATAAAATTATTTTCAATTTCTTTGATCACTAAAAAATTAATCCAAACTTCCTCCATTTTAACTTTAGCCTAATACAAATTTTAAAACTATCTGTTGCGAGATAAATAATTTCGTAAGTTTTAACCTCAATGAGCTCTGTTCAAATGAACCAATCTCATTCCACTACAAGCTTTGTTCAAGGATAGCTAAACGGAAATAAAGCTTTGAGACTGTGTAACATAACCGCCCCATCTCGCAATAGATTATTCTCGCATTTCCTCGGCTATATTTTCGACGACAAGAACACCCAAAAACAAAGAAAATTAATAAACTAAAACTTGTGTGGTTAAATGGAACCTAAGAGCATTTGTCTATCCTCCGCGTATTTAAACTAAACTGTTAGAGATGAGAACGGTAGAATTTAAATGAAGTGCAACCCGCATTGGCCCATAGGAAAATTGGGAAACCATTTAGAAAACTATATCCGATTCGGTGGCTGCACTGTCCAAGGCGTCACTCTCATATATTATACTGCCTACGATGGAAATCGACGTTCGAATCTCGGTTGGGTGTATAGAGGATGGTTTTTACAAAATGGTTCTCCACTCTCCTTCCACGCAAATGCGGGTACACTTCGTCTAATATAACCTTCATAATCCCTAAAATCACTAGCGTAATTAGTACATAAGCGTATAACCCGAACGCAGTGTTAAAAAACATTTCTCTGGTTGTCATAGAAGGCTTTGCCTATGTAAATTGGACTGTATCTCTTATATTTTACTAGCGCCTCATTCCATCAAGTTGGCCTTTAAAAGTCACCTCATACGTGTGTGTGGTGTAGTTGTGAGCCTTCTCGTGGCGCAATGCTTTCACTTATATGGGAACTGGCTCCTAGTCCCGTTAGATACCACTGATAATAATAATAAACTAGCTTGGACCTTATGTCGCTGTGTTTGGGTGTGAGCTGCGAGCATGGGTAGCCAAGTCAGCCATGAGCTCACGACTGATGAGTGTGCCCGATGTTTGGTTTGTTTGTTTTTAGAACCGATGGACACGTGAGTGAAGGCGTCAGTCTCTCCTCATCTGGTTTGCCAAGGTGGTGAGGTTGGGGTTCGAATCTCGGCCGGTTGTACTGAAGTATATAAACAGGTGACCTAGTGGTCTAGGGGTAAGGTGTCGGACTTCTGTTCTGGGGGTCCGGGGTTCAATCATTGGTCCCGGCACAGATTTATCTTATTGCCAAACCCTTCCTCCACCTCTGACAAGACGTGTATTAATCATAACTTGTGAATGTGTGGAATGCCAGGCCTCCACCGTGGTTCGGATTCCACGTTAAACTGTAGGTCCTCCATTTCATCTCACAATCACCCTACCATTGCACATTAGCGTAAGTGCGTGTAACCCGAATTGGTAGTAAGACGCGGTGCTATAATAATAATAATAATAATAATAATAATAATATAAACACACAACTTAAAGATTAATTTATATTTCTCCCACATATTACTAACTGCATTCAATTAAACTCGCTAAGTAGGGAATAGTAAGGTATAATTTAGAGGAAACTTGTTCGCATTTGCGTGAAGGGAAGTGGGAAAACATGTAGGAGAAAAAAAACTTCAGTACATCCGGTTGATATTCAAATCTTAAATTCCCGTCACCGGTAAACTAAACTGGATTAGATTGGCTTGTTTATTTTAGACCGCGTTTCACACCGGTGTGATTACGCACTAATGAACTTAACCTAACACACTTCGGAAGTTGCATACTGCACAGTCTAATGGGTCATTCTCGCAATGGTCTAGATTTATGATGACAGGGAAGCGGGGGTTTGAATCCTGTTTGGCCTTACTGAGTGTGGCCTTTTCCTAAATGGTTTTCCACTCTCCTCTCACGCTAATGTGGGTACCTTTTATCTAAATCATGCCTTCTTAATTCCGAATCTTAATACCCCAGTGGGCTAGCAAGATTCTGAACAAAAAACAACACTACTCATAAACGAACTTAATTATATTAACAGACCTAATTCTTACTAACACGGATGTTAATTCATCACTGTGTAGAGAGGACATACCAATTTAAACAATTGTAAACGTATTGGTCAAGACGGGGATCGAATTCGGGGCTCTTAACTTAGTATACAGTAGCCCCATGGCTTCTTTGGTGCTGACTGACAGTTCACAGCTGACTTCTGACAGACAACATTTAGGTATATCCCTACATTTTGACTGTCAGAAGTGACAGCTGCTAAACACATGTTTTTTTGCAGATCATATGGTTCAGCGTAGGGATACATAATTTGGTCCGGTAGCTTTTCAAAGCCATCAGCTGTCAGCTGTGAGCTGTCAGTCAGCACCAAAGAAGCCATGGGGCTACTGTACTTAATCGTTACCGTTACAATTAATATTGAATGTGGCATGTTTTCTTGATGCCTCTTCCAAGCTCATACCGGGTGGGTTCAGCCTGAACGGACTGTAAAGGGGGGGAGGGGGTGCGGTGCTCCGGTTCTCCCACAGAACCACCCACCCACCCACCCACCCACCTTTGCCCATGTCAAGTTGACTTTACCTGACACCTCTGGTAAGCTCGCACACATCCGCAAACGTCGTGTCGCCATCTGTCGCGAGTAAATCAAGCGACTTAGTGGACACCCCGCTCCACTCCATGATCAATACGGGTTCGTATCGTCCGTAAAACGCACCGGGATAGCCGCTAAAATATAAGAAATATCACCAAGATACTTTTGAATAGTACTGAAATATTTGTGAACTAGGGCAGGGCTGCCACACGATTGGGAAACCGGGGGAAAACAGGTAATTTTGCAAAATCTAGTAAAAACACTGGAATATTGCTTAATTTTACTGAAAGTTTAGGTCTTTTTGTAGACGAAAATGTTAACTGAAAAATTAAGCACGCTTATTCAAACATGTCTTACTTATTACAGCTTGAACAAGGGCTGTGAAACGACACCATATGTATTCCCCCATCAATCTTAAATTATCCTGTTTTACACATAAGTTACATGACTTCACACTGACCAGTTTGATGGAAAATGAAAATATGTTTTTACTCTTTTCTTCAATACAAGCTGCTTGGAAAAATGGGAATCCCTTATGGGAAACCTGGAAAAAACAGGAAATTTGGTAGTACGAAAATAATAGAAACCCTGCTTGGGACATTTGACTGCAAGCTTTAAATATCAATTTATTCCTTTACATGAAAGAAAAAGCAAACTAAAAAACTAAGCACCTTGTTTCTAACACACGTCTCCCCCCACCTTTTCCCCGCGCTCTTTTTTCACTCAGAAAAATAAGGCTGCGTAAAAACGGCATGACCTGCTTCGGTGGCCGCATGGTCTAAGGCGTCACTCGTGTTAGACTAGACTGCAGGTGACAGGGAAATCGGTGTTCGAATCCCCCGGTCAAGTGTAATGAGGGTGGTTTTTCCAAAATGGTTTTCCACTCTATCTCTACGCAAATTTGGGTGCATTTTCTCCCAAATCAGCCTTGTCCCTAAATCATTAGCATAATTAATACATATGCGTATAACCTAAACCGGTAGTAAGATAAAAAAAAACTAAATATATTTTTCCAACAAGGTCAAATCATCTCGCTCTAAACACCAATGACACAACTTTACACCTGAGTTAATTTGGTGGAAAATGTTCTTACTTTATTCATGTATTCTATTTGAGTTATTTAAAAATAGAAAAATTGCCTCTGAAAAATCAGGGGAAAAAAATCACTGGAAATTTTGTATTGAAAATAATAGTGGCAACCCTGTATTTTGCTTACTAACAGGATTTTCAGGGAAAGCCGACTAAGAAACAATGTTTTATTATGGAAGTGGAGAACATTTTTTATCTTATTGGAACTATATATATATATATATATATATATATATATATATATATATATATATATATAATGGGGACGCATAATTAACACAAGCCGGTTTTCTTTTTCGTTTGCGTATTAATCACATCTTGTGAATGTGAGGAATGCCAGGCCTCCACCGTGGTTCGGATTCCACGTTAAACTGTAGGTCCTCCATTTCATACCACAATCACCCTACCATTACACATTAGCGTAAGTGCGTATAACCCGGACGGTAGTAAGACGCGGTGCTAATAATAATTTTTCGTTTGCCTTTGATTCAATATATGGGTGCGGAATATTCTAACTTCATTACTCTACTTATTCTACCCGCAACGGTGGTTGCAAGGTCTAAGCAAGGGGTTGGCAACCTTTTTGAGCCCCAATTGACAAAAATATCCCGCGATCACTCATTGTTTTTCTACTCTAGTTTTTGCTTCTTTTTTTATACACACCTTAAATTTAATATCTCACCAAATATGTATGTCCCCACCTTCCTAGAAAAAAATAGAATAAATAAAATTTAAATTTTCTTATATTTAAAAAAATATTTGTTTTCACATTACCTATTATGACGGAATAAGATATTTTTAGTCGCACACAAATTCTATTTGTAAGTAAATGATGTATTTGCGAGTTTATAAGGCCCTAAGATTGACTTTTAATGACAATGTAATTTTATTACGCGACCGGCTAAGGCCTGTCTCACACCAAATGCAATATTTTGTCTCGAAACGATTCTTTACGAGATAAAACGTTGTATTTGGTGTAGAGAGATAAAGTTTGGTGAGACATTTTCACTCGCAGCTCCAATGTAATATTTCAATTTTCTACCATTTGTAAGTGAGATCTCAAAATAATTTTAAAATAGGTGTTTTTTTGGTTACTGTGGGAAGTTTTTATTGTGAAGTTATCGAAGGATATGGCGAGGGAAGAAGTAGATGTAACACCATGTATACATTTAGCCAGCCCCCACCTCTCCCCGACCTGTGTCACGTAACTTTACACATCAAGTGTGATGTTATTATCTCATATGGAAGCTTTTGTGACACCAAAAGAAGGACTCGGATACTACTTAGAACCGGAAGTCATCTATAAGTATGTTTATCATCGGTGAAATCCTGAACAGTAATATTATGTTTTCAACTTTAGAAAGTTACTTTACAATGTGATGCACTCACCCTTCCCCCATGTAACACCAGGTAGGTATTGTTATAGCTCCCCCCTCCCCCTTTCCTCCCAGAGTTGCGCAGTTTATGGATAGATAAATAATATCAATAGAGTACCTATAAAATATAACCCGCCTTGGTGGCGTAGTTGGCTAACGCGCTAGTCGTGTTGAGCTCGACCGCCGAGGACGGGGAGATCGAGGTTCGAATCTCGGTCGGGTGAACTGGGGGTGGTTTTTCCTAAATGGTTTTCCACTCTCCCTCCACGCAAATGCGGGTTCACTTCCTCTAAATTCAACCCTCCCAATTCCTAATCCATTAGAGTAATTAGTACTTAAAGCGTATAACCCGAACGGGTAGTAAGACGCGATGCTAAATATTATTATTATTATTATTATTATTATTATTATTATTATTATTATTATTATTATTATTATTATTATTATTATAAAATATACCTAATATTATACCTTTAATGACGAAGTAAAATAGGATCATGGTTGACTGCAAAAAATTATGTATTTTCTAAAATGCTTTTTCTACCCTATTCTTAACCATCGCTCGTCCTCTACTTAAAACAATCGTGTATTTCTAATATTCTGATAATAATGTACTGTGCACTGCTTGTTTGTTTAACACTAGTTAAAAGTGCTGATCTGATCTAAACGGGATTGTTCCTGTTGGCTTTTGTTATCTATCTTATCCACGCAACTGTCTCTTTGCAGGGGGCGACTTTTCCACACCACTCGTTTGATAGAGCACAAGGACATCTTTTGGGTGAGTAACAAGCACTACGACATCGCTTTTTAGATCAATTTGGAACTGATATTATTTTTAATGTTAGTAACAGTATGCTGTAACTTATCGTTTATATGTAAGTGACCTTTCTAAAAAAATATTTAAATCTCTCGTCCCCAAAATAAGACAATTTTTCCTCATTTTTCATACTTTCTACTAACACGATGGATCTACAAGGGAACATTGTTTTGTTTATTTATTGCTAATTGCCCTAACAACAACATTTTGAAAAAAATTGCATTAAAAAAAAGATTTACCCCATCCATCGGGCTACGCTTGTTTATTTTTTAAAATGAAAGCGGGCCCTTGACACAATCCCTTTTAGAGGAGAAATTGTGCCTGGCGACGCCTTATTGGTGAATCTTTTTTTTTTTTTTGGCTCTTAGGGGTAGCAAGCAGCCCATAGACTCAAGCTAGAGGGGGAATCGCACGCTTTGTTTAAGTCGATCAGTACGGAGGTGAATTAATCATTCCTACTTGCTTTATCACACTCAAACATGTTAGATGTATGAAATGCACACCTATTTTATTTATTTTTATTCTAAATGGTGATAGTTATTCTTAATATTTTAATCACAATTTAAGTAACCCAATAAATCAATCAAATTAATGAATGTATTAATTTCACATTTATTGATAACTTTATCATAAAACATTGTCAGGAAACTTAACTTACTACCTGACGCCCCAATAAAATAAAATTTAATCTAAAGCCAGTTCCACACTTGCCTCACATTTTTATGTCGTATCTTAAAACTCATCGGTTTGGACGGGACCTGTATTTTCGACGCGATCATGAGAATGATACGCATATCAGATTTATTTTTTAGGTGACCTGGTGGTCTAGGGGTAAGGTGTCAGACTTCTGTGCTGAGGGTCCAGGGTTCAATCCTCGGTCCCGACACAGATTTATCTGATTACCAAACCCTTCCTTCACCTTTGACAAGATGTGTATTAATCACAACTTGTGAATGTGATGAATGCCAGGCCTCCACCGTGGTTCGGATTCCACGTTAAACTGTAGGTCCTCCATTTCATCTCACAATCACACAACCATTACACATTAGCGTAAGTGCGTATAACCCGAACGGGTAGTAAGACGCGGTGCTAATAATAATAACTTATTTTTTTACTTTTTCTCTTAATTTAAAAAGTTTCTCATCTAATACCGCTTTGCTCATAACAGATATTCAACAACTGTTGACGTCACCATGTATAGAAAATTAAATTCTTTGTTTCTACTGTAGCAATATTTTATTTATTTTGGCCAAAAAAAAAGTTTTACTATAAATCGGCCAAAACACCGGCCTTTTCTCGCGTTCCCTACACTCCCACCTTCACTTCCACGAATACTAACAGTCGATCTCGGTGGTCTTGGGGTAAAGAGCTCGCCTCAGGATCCGATGTTTGTGGGTTCGAACCCATCTGGGGTCGATGGATTATTCATGAGCAATAAAAATCTGTAGCACAACTTCTTTCGGCGGGGAAGTAAAACATTCGGTCCCATGTCGATTGTGGCATGTAAAATAACCCTGGAAGGTATGTAAAAATACCTTTCCCAGAAAAATTGGTGAGACCTTTTGCCCTCTATAGAAATTCTCGTTTGCTGATACCACCCTTAATACACCCGACCGGGAATCGAATCCTTAAATCCTCGTCCACGGGTGGATGGTCAGGTCCTAAGCGGACCCTTAGCATATATTAGAATCTACCACAGAACCTATGTTTCAGGTTAAGCTTAATTGAGAATATGTATTTATATCTTTATAATTACCTAGTTAATTTAATTCCGAGGCCATTAAAGCTACATTATCGGTAAAAAAAAGTTTCTACCGATACGTTCAAAAAGGCTTCTAAATGCTTGGACAATAGCTGGGTGTATTTATTGATATATTTTAAGTTTGTAAAATGACCCTCCACTTGCTACTTGTGTAGATCACTAATCTGGTGATTTTACTTTTGTCTATAACAACGCCACAAAACAACTAACGTTTTTTTTAAAAAGTTTATGCTATCATACAAGTAGGGATCATTTACGGTCCTCAGGGCGGAAGTGACGTCATAATAGTGGGGTGGGTAGTTTTTGGGATAGGGCCTTATACATAGGTACGGTTTTCAGGGCAGAGAGGGGAAGGTAGGGGAGGTATCGTGATGATGTGGGGATGTTGGAGGTGGGGTGGGATGGTGGTGGGTTGTTGGTGGGGGGTTGAGGGTTTATAGCTCGCGTGTGTTGGATGGTTCTGCGGGGGGCGGGGTTGGCAAGCGACGTCGACCGCGGGAGGGTGTTTTCTCTCTCTCTCTCTCTTTCTCTTACAGGGAAATTAGGAATGAAGAGGGGAGGGGGGTGGCAAGCTCTTTCGCGGCGGCGACCGCGGGAAGGGTGTTTTCTCTCTCTCTCTTTTTCTCTCAAAACAATACATAAATATATTCCGTACAGTGGGTGTTATTATAAAATCTCTTCCTCTATCCTTTTTTTTATATATCTTCCATACAATGATTATTATAAATCTTAAAAGGGTACTCTCTATCAGAATGTAATCTAGAAAGGATGTCCTTCTCCCTTTCTCTTTCTTACAAGGGAAGCTGGGGGGTTAAGGTAGATATTTATTGATCCTGTAGACAAACAGCTTCTCTCCAAGACCTCACACACCTGCCGGAATCTTGATAACATCTGGAGGGTTCTCTTACACTGATGGGTGACTTCCGCTCTGCGACAAGAACGTGTGGGGGGGGGGTGACTGTGAATATCTCTTCCTAAGGGTTGCAATATTTATTATTTCTCTCAGCTTGGTGAAAGACGACTTCCGCCCTGTGACATGGGAGCTGCGATAATCTTAAAAGAAAATATCTTTTCACACGTGAACATCTGCGTGAGTTGTTGAACTATGAACTTTCCGGCATCCCTGAGAAGATCTGATTCGGTTAAAGTCACACGCTCAGTAGAGGGTGTGGCTTGGAATACTCTCGAGTCATACGCTCAGTAGAGGGCGTGGCTTGGAATACTCTCGTTCCCTATATATAGAGCTAACCCTTTCTAGGAGAAATCATTAGCTACCATCTACATTCTAAAGACTAACAATGTCTAGTGAATACGCAGCAGTATTATTAAGTACGGTCGGATCGAGTGAGATTGTATCGAGAAAGTTGACGGATTTAGAGATTGGTC
The DNA here is from genome assembly GCA_033556935.1 of Timema podura. Classification (NCBI taxonomy): domain Eukaryota; kingdom Metazoa; phylum Arthropoda; class Insecta; order Phasmatodea; family Timematidae; genus Timema; species Timema podura. Next base: position 61,857,279 of record JAVRXN010000011.1, read on the forward strand.
ACGGCTATCGTGTAACTAGTATAAAAGCTTTGAACACGCGCTTCGGCCGGAGAGTGCTTACAGTATTAGACGGGAAGTATAATGTATGGTTACCTAACCGTTTCTCGCTGTTAACCGACGCGCAGCTAGAAGACGTTTCCAAGGCGGAGTTGCTGCTCGTATACAAGGGTATCTCCAAGCTTAGCAAGACGGCTATCTTAAACTTTGAAGGTAAGCGTACATTCAAATCACACACACATCCAATGTTATAGTTTTATGAATACTTACTCTTCATTTTTTTAAATGTGCTTAGTTATCAACCTTTACGGTTTAAACTTCTCTAGCGCCGTTTTAATGTTTTAGTTTTGTATCGTTTACCATATACTCTAACTAATAATAATTGTTAATTCTTTTTATAGATTCCTAGACTTATACTCTAATCGATTAAATAAAAAAATGTTTTATAGATTCATAGACTTATACATACAAAGGATAAAAAAAATGTTTTTATAGATTCATAGACTTATACTAGACTTATACATTTATTTCCAAAGAATAAAATTTTTTTTTTATATATTCTAATTGATTAAAAATACTGATACATTCTTAGACTTATTCATAAAAAAAATTAATTTTTTCTTTTTTACAAAAAAGAATTGCTCATGAGTTAAGACATTAACTTTTTTACTTCAATGTTTGCATATCATAGCTCGTTATATTATTCACCCAATGTTATAGTTTTATGAATACCTACTCTTAATTTTTTAAATGTGCTTAGTTATCAACCTTTACAGTTTAAACTTATCTTGCACCGTTTTAATGTTTTAGTTTTGTATCGTTTACCATATACTCTAACTAATAATAATTGTTAATTCTTTTTATAGGTTCCTAGACTTATACTCTAATCGATTAAATAAAAAAAAATGTTTTATAGATTCATAGACTTATACATACAAAGGAATAAAAAAAAAGTTTTATAGATTCATAGACTTATACATTTATTTCCAAAGAATAAAAAAAATGTTTTTATAAATTCTAATTGATTAAAATACTGATGCATTCTTAGACTTATTCATAAAAATTAATTTTTTCTTTTCTTAACAAAAAAAGAATTGCTCATGAGTTAAGACATTAACTTTTTTACTTCAATGTGTGTATATCATAGCTTGTTATATTATTAGAATACAGAGAAAAAAGTAATAATCGTTATTTCTTTTTATTTAAAAAAGTTTGTTATATTATTAGACTTATATCGTAAAAATTTTTTTTTCTTTTTTAACAAAAAAATAATTGCTCACGAGTTAAGACATTAGCTTTTTTTACTTCAATGTTTGTATATCATAGCTTCATGATCTGCTATCTGTAAAAAAAAAAAAACCAATACTAACTAGGTGTTCCTGTTTGTTTGTTTTTATAGCTGTCTCAGAGTCACTCGATGAGATCCTAGAGCAAGCCATACAGAAATGAAGAGAATAATGCGAGGAGAGTAGTGCCTGCTTAGAGCATAGCGTGCAAACTTAGAAACATGTCAGGACCCGCGGCAAAACGAGCTCGCCTGTCATCTCCTATCATCGTATCTAGACAGACTAACGGTAATAAGGTGTATACCCTCGATGAATTAACCTCTAATGAACAACTTTTAATTAAAAACCTGAGACATGATATCGCTCCTCGTGATGGGAAGGTATATAATGCTTACATAGAACATATACCCGGACAGATTAAGACCTCGAGCGTACTGATATTCGGGCAAGACGATATAAACGTACAGATCCAAAGACTTATGACCCTGTCACGAAACTTAGGTATAGGATTTACGCAGTTTAGGCTTTACCTGGAGCCGCTAGGACTATCTATCAAACTTATCGAGCAAGCGTACGCCCAACGCATAAAGACGTACTCTATCACCAATGAACTACCCTATAAGGATCCTGTTCAGTTTCTCGTTGCGTGCGGGGATATTTACGTAAAGACGGTAGAAGAATCAATTGCAAATAACCCGATAAAGGTAAATTGTACTCTCATCTGCGAGTTTAGGCATCCTACCGAAGATAGAATTGAAAAGGGTTATTTCAACTCGACTCTATGCGATATATTTACCCTGATAAACTTGGAGGAGCTATATGAAAATAACGTGATCTTTCCACTCCTTGCTCAGATTGAGGCGTTCGTTTCTAGAGACTCGGGATGGATATATGACGGCACGTTGGAAATGAGAATAAATTTCTCGAAAAACTCGGTTTTCTCGATCGGAGCTCGTGTTCAAATCCCTGAAATTATAGCCAAACGTAGAGCGTTGATAAATGTACAATCTGAAGAAGGACTTTGCTTCCCCGTATCCGTATTGACGTGCCTCTTTGAACCGACGGGAAAAGCTCAACGTTTATCCTCTTATCCTAATTTTCGAGATGTGCTGAATCTAGATGGAATCCCGCTCCCGTTCGAAATGAGGTATATCGAACGCTTCGAAAGGCTTAACGATATATCCGTTAATGTGTACACCGCGAAACACGACGGGAGTGACTCTTATATTGACACTGCAGACAACTCTAAAACAGTAGTGATCGTTCCCGTGCACGTCAGCGCTAAAGAACGCGCCAGACATGTTCATTTATTCATGATAAGAGTGCACGGAACGGGAACATATCATTTCAGCGGAATCAAAAATCTCTCTCGGTTAATAAACCCGCAACTATCGTTAAATTCTAACGAAAGACGTAGGTACTTTTGCGATCGATGTCTGACCGCTTTTCTGACCGAAAACAAACTTGTAAAACATAAAGATACGTGTATAAAATTTGGCGCGGTAAGGAGTACATTCCCTCAAGGAGAGGATAAATTCCTCACGTTCTCACAGTATAAGCATCAGGAGAAAACAGGATTTATCGTATATGCGGACCTGGAGAGCTTACTCGTGCCGATAGAGACGAGCGATCCCGACCCGAAATTTTCTTATACCGAGAATGTACAGCGTCATGTGGCTTATTCTGTAGGTATGTACACTAAATGTAATTTTGACGATAGTCTCTCAGAGTACCGACGCTTCACGGGAAGAGATTGTACAGATCAATTTGTTGAAGCTCTCGTAGATACAGCAAAGCGCGTACTAGATTGCTATAGTACCGTCGTTCCGATGACACCACTAACGCTTGCTCAAAGAGATGCTCATAATACGGCCTCTCATTGTCATATATGCGAAAAGCCTTACGCGAATGATGATATTCGCGTTATGGATCATTGCCACTTGACGGGACTTTATCGCGGGAGCAGTCACGCGGCATGCAATATTAATTACAAGAACCCGAGCCACCTGAGCGTAGTAATCCATAACGCGCGTTGCTACGACAATTTTTTCCTTCTTGAATCACTTGTCGAACGTAGAGAGACTGATCCGTTCACGGGAGAGAGCGTTCTCGTCAATCCGGGAAAAGTCAAGGTTATTGGAGAGACTATGGGAAGATTCAAAGTAATCATGAAATATATTCGGCACGGGTTTCGAGGGATCACGATTAAAATTATAGATAGTTTCAGCTTTCTATGTACGTCCCTAGAGAAATGCGTATCTTACCTTGAACCCGACCAACTTAAAATCACCCGTAAGTGTCATCCTGAGGATGAACGGTTCAAACTAGTCACTCGTAAAGGCGTGTTCCCCTATGACTATATAGATTCATTCGAGCGACTGAACGAGACTCAGTTACCGAGCAAGGATAAATTT